>JAHZMJ010000089.1:0-165282 GCA_030067965.1 Latrodectus elegans | reverse complement strand
TCATCGCATTTATTCTCTTTGAAACGAAGTAGGTGTAAAGATGGAGAACTTGGCGTCATACTGGTAGCCTTGGGCCCTTAATTCCAGCTGTAATGAGCTCCGTTAGTTTTTGGCGGGAGTTTTGAAGTAGATGTTCGCTAATTTCTATTCTTCCACAATTTGATTTCAAATACTAGTCGCATTGTTCAAAAAGCATATAGAAATGCAACAAATCAATAAAACAATGCAAAATATAAATTAACATTCACAAATTATTTTAATTTTAAAGCATATAAATAATTTGAACTAATTTCCAACACAATAAAAAAGGTGAAATATATCAATCCAAATGAAATAATCACTTAGAAAACACAATTTCATGATATAATCATGGGTAGAGAAAGTAATCTAGAGAGCTCAATTTCTACTTACAACTATTCTGAAAAACTTGGAAAAGATGATATGAATAATGTGAAAATAAGTACTAACGAAATGATAGCTACTCAACTCGATTCTAAAGCAATATAAAAGTATAAAAAATTCAAAATGAAAAATTTGAAAAATTATAAAATGTACTTAAATTCAATTTAATAAAGGAATTGCTATCTTAAAAGTATTTAATAATGTGGGTGTTATTTCTGCGTTCAACAGGGGAAAATATTTTTAAAAAGTGTGTATTTAGAGCTGTCAAAGGACTCATTTCTGTATAATAAGGACATAAATGCACATACTCGCATTCATTTGCAGCATTGTTGCAACTCATTTGCAACATTAAATTTATTGAGGTATCAAAGAAAGCTTTTTGGATGATTTCAGGTTTTGAACTAATGAATTTTCTGATTTAGGGAAAGTTAAAAAACTAATCGATTATATCATTTTTTATGCCTATTTTATTTATAGTAAAGTGTGCCCAAGGATCAATTTTGAATTACTTAAATATGTTATTACCCATGGATGCAAAAATAATATTATTCAGCAATCTTTTTTTTAATACTCAATACTTTTTTTCAATACCCTTTTTTTTAATAGTCAATCTTTTCTTTAATAATTTTAATTCGAATATCACCCATGGTGATATTCAAATAATGTCTCAGTTGAAACGGTTATGTTTATGGAAAAATGTAATAATACTTTTATTGTTCATAAAACTGGCAAAAAGTTTCCTTCAAGCGCTATTCAAGAATTGCTAATATATCTGGAGAAAAGTCATAATTATCCTCGGGTCGCGTTGGCAAACAAAATATACCACTCACCTAATGCCCTATGCATTATCTACTTCTCTAAAAAATGACGACAAATATCAATGAAATGATGGTTATTAGCGAAAATATAGATACAAATAATTATAGCATGTATAAGCAAAATATAAAAGGGAAAACCAATTCCTTTGAAGCCATTAGATATCATGAAATTATTGAATATATTAAGTTGGGGAATAAGCTCATACCGTTTTTACCAGACTTCTGTTTAAGCATAAAACAACAATTACGTCAATAAGTTAATCAATTTTCGCTGTTATTGCTTACAACCTCTTCCCACCTCCCGACCCATTTGTTGATGCCGTTCCACCAAAAATCGACTTGTCTAATGTCAAAAAAATTGTTGAGCCAGTTTTTAAAGACTTTTTGTTATCAAAGGTAACGCCCTTCATATAGTTTGACAAAGAGCTGAAAAGATGGTAATCGTTCTGTGCAAGGTCCGGGAAATACGGCGGATGCTAAAGGACCTCCCTTTTGAGCTCTTGGAGTGCGACTTTGACGATTTGCGCAACATGGGGCCTGACGTT
Organism: Latrodectus elegans; assembly: GCA_030067965.1. Lineage (NCBI taxonomy): Eukaryota > Metazoa > Arthropoda > Arachnida > Araneae > Theridiidae > Latrodectus > Latrodectus elegans. The sequence continues at coordinate 163,517 of JAHZMJ010000089.1, read as the reverse complement.
GTCGTGAAAAGGTATGGTTTGATCATGTCCGTCAGGTCTTTTCAGTCGAATAGCCTCATTCAAGCGGTGTAGAGCTCCTTGTTGACTGTAGCATACTTTTCAAGCATTTCCCAGTGCACCAAGAGGTCCTTAAAAACTCGCTTAACAACTTCATTTATAACGGACCAGTTGATTTTTGGCAAAACGCCATCAACAAACATGATAGAAAACTACTCCTAAAAGATGCAAAGTCTTGGAGCTCTATTCTAGAATGCTTTTTGCTCCTATTGAAGCGCCTTTAAATTTAAAAATATGATCAGGATTCAAGGTCAACATCATAGCTCGCACCTTCTTCTCCACAGCAGTGGAAGGACATTTGATGTCACAAATTAAAATAGTCATGTGCCCAATTCAGGGAGCTCCGGCAATCCAGAGAGACAGATGGGGCTCAATCTGACAGTCGTGGCAAGCCAAACTCTCGAGACGATATTACAAAAAGCGCCGTGCAGATAATCAGCAAATAGAGATTAAATCATATCTCGAATACATGATTTTCGTTCAAATTTTTAACATTTCAAATGAGGCTGCAGTGGTGTGGCTGGTGAGAGTGCCTTTCTCATCACTGGAATCTTGTCTTAATTGAAGGTCCACCTTTCCCTCTAAGATCCGCTAGAAAAGATCGTTGTTGCAAAGTCCTGCAAGTGAAATGACATTTCTAGGAATGGAAAATAAAATACTGGGGCTCTTCTGCTGCGAAATGATAAAGACTTGGCTGCTTATAGCCAGCAAGTACAGAAAAAATCTTGGTTAGGTACATAAAAATATGCTAGTGCCACAGCAAGACGTTACAAGACTAAAAAATTTCTTTAATAAAAGTTCTATTTAGTTTTCAACAGCGGATACTGGTTTGCATTAAAAAATTATATTTTCCTCGAAAGACAAATTCATTTTGCCTAACACATCTATAAGTAAAAAAGGGATCAAAATTTTTTGCAGTATTTATATTGAAAAATATATATTTTGATTTAAAGCTTTTTTTTTTTTTTTTTTTTTTTTTTTAAATAAAAAAAATAGAAGTCGAACTTTAGTGACCATTTTCGTGAAGAAATATATCGCCGAGTATTATAAGGCACAGCTAAAGGCGAAATTGAAGTGCAAATCTGCCTCAGGTATTTATTAAGTTCACATTTTTTTTATTTTTAGAATACGGAAATTTTAAATTTGCTTCTATAAAAATATATGAACGGCTTTGACTTTACTTTGTATGAGTCCAATAAAGTTTATTTGAAGTTATTTTTGCAAGTTAATATATAAGTCAGGTTACAGAAAATGTTTTTAAAAAGTTAAATCGCTTTAAAAATGAAGAAATAAAAAAAGGAGATTAATAAGTAGGTCGAAAAAATTCAAATTTTATTATTTAAGTAAACATTTACATTTATTAAGAATGAGTGATTCTTTCATCCAGATACACACACATTCATTAAGTTAATTTAATCTTAAATGGTTCATTTTGATTTGGGCCACTTGCACGTTGAAACATAAGGTGATGAATTGGCCCCATCGACTTATTCTATTCGAAATGGAAAATGTGTCGAAATACCTTTTGCATGAATTCAAGAATCATTTTGGTGTTGCCAAAACCATGTTCCGACAATCCGCTTCACATTTGTTCAATGAATGGGCACGTTTATAACAGAAAACACAAAAAAAAAAAAAAAATCAACCATTTCATAATTAAATTTCGAAAGGACAGTTTAAAATTTATTTATAACTTGAAAACATTTGAGATGTATTTATTATATTATATAAGATATATTTATTAACATGAAAAAATTTGAGAAAGAAAATGTTACACAAAAGAGAAAGTGATGATCTAACCTTGGCTTACTAATAGCACAGCAGTCTTCCAAGCGTAAAGTTACGGGTTCAGTCCCAGCCACTGTTGAACAACGAAGAGGAATACTGCGCATCTGTATTCTCATGTAGGTCTGTTGTGATTCGGGCTTGGGACTTGTTCGTGTTTTCACCTTAGCACGACTGAATACGATCCTCCATGTAATATTCCCGGAAATCTATTTACGCCCTGGGTGCTAAGATGCCTTAATTTGGCCTTCCGATGTTAGGCTACGCACTACGTAGTGTGCAAAGGGAAAGAGGTCAATTTCACTTTTACCAAAATTTCTTCCCATAACACCTAAGAGGAATAAACAACTTTTTACTAACACAGTTTATTATTAAAATATATATATATATTTGATTTTTAGGATACTATTCCATTCACAACAAGGGGCGGTGGCTTTTGTCTAACAGGGCAACCAATGGCTTCACTGCCGTGGATCCAGAAATTGAGTGAGTCTCATTAATTGAAAAGAAGTGACAGTGTTCAGGACACTGGACCTGGTTTACTACCTCAGAGGTATCATTTCACATGAAGTACATCGCGACTACAACTTGTTTTATGTATCGCAAGAGCCATGAGAAAACATGACGGATATTCAGTTGTTTCGAGATTCGAATTCTTAATCTTTTGATAAAGAGAACGAAAGCCCTCATGAACCAGACCACTTTAACTCACATTTAAAATAACGGAAAGATGTGTTTTCCATCTTGATGTAACAATTGTGTATTATTTGAGAAACAGAAAATTAAAGTCACCGAACACCATGGAACTTCGTTTAAGCAGGGATTTGAACTATCTACCTTCCGATAATGAGAACAACAACCAAATCAATCAGCCTACCGGTAGTCTCAGCCAAACGACTTGTCGTATGTCCTTCGTAACAGTTATGGGCTTAGGTTTAAATCCCAAAAAAATATCAAAAATTTCTTGACACAGATTTGGACCAGCATGCAAACTGTTATTCAAGGAAAGAGAATTACACGACTTTACAGAAACATCAAAGACGAAACGTAATTTATTGGTCGCACGATATTCCCGAATGATTTCTCTACACGGTAGATAAAACGTAATGTTTTCATTCGGGTTGGGGACTAACTGAATAATTCCTTATCTCTCTCTCTCTCTCTCTCTCTCACTCACTCACTCACTCACTCACTCACTCACTCACTCACACACACACACACACACACACACACACACACACACACACACACACACACACACACACACACACACACACACACACACACGCACGCACGCACACACGCACGCACGCACACACACACACACACACACACACACACACGTTGGTCTAAATCTGCAAATGCACTCTATGTGTTTTCACCGCCAATCCGAGGACCCAAATTATATACTAAACTTACAGGAATATTTTTACGAAATTCATTATTATGGTTTATAATAACATTTTAACAATCGTGGGACATAAATTATTTCAATATTTTAATTTTTTCAAATATGTGTTTTCTCAAGGTAAGCGAGGACCTATGATACACACTTGTTACTGAGGACCTTTCATACACACCTGTAAATGGGGACCTTTCATACACACCTCCAACCACGGACCTCTTATACATACCTGCATACGTGGATCTCATATACAATGCAGATAAGGATAATATATGCTTTCTTTTAAAAGAGAATATTATATTGTAATCTGTATTTTACGTAGCACTTAAGATAGATTTACTTGCTTCATTAATTTAGCATAAAACTTATTTTTTCTTTTAAAATCCCACGGAGAGAATCTCAAAAGAAACGATATATTTTTTCACACAAAATGTAAAAGGTCAATAAAAATAATGCTTTAACAAGAATTTATCCATCATGTTTAAAAAGTTCAATAATATTTTAAGAAAAAATTTTTGATTAAAAATCCTGATTGTTCCTGAAACAGTTGTTTTCGCTCCCATCTAATATTTTTCAGCCACAAAAATTAAGTTTTATTAAATACCAAAAAAATTCTTTTAAATATTTTAATACATTGTGATTTAAATTTGCTTTTTAAAAAATAAATAATTCTAATACAACTTTTTGTTTAAATACTTCAGATTAAATTTATTAGTATTTTTTGAAATCATTATAAGCATAATTATAAATTCAGTCTCTTGAAGATTGAATAATTTTAATGTTTAACATTAAAAGCGTGAAAGTAAGAGTGTAAAATATCATTCAGTATAGATTGGTTAATGGAATCAGTTGAACAGAAAGGAAAAAAATGATATTTCTAGTACAATAACAAATATATATATAAACTAGAAAATTGCTTTTTTCCTTCTAAAAATTTAAGGAACTTTTACAATTTATTATAAGTTAAAATCTTTGTTATGTTTATATGCATGAGTTAGAAATCACACATTTGTAATTTTATAGTGTATTTGTAAAAAGTATTACTAAAAAAAACGTTTGACAAATGCAACATTTTCATTGCTTTTGAAATTCTGGATTTCTTTTGACCATATGTCTTACTAAATATGAAGACATACAAGAAGCAAATTAATGTTAACGACGGTAAAAATTTTTTTCATTGTAAGGAAGTCTCTTAAGGACTAATAATTATAAGATAATTCATTAATGACCGTTGAGAAACTTTACGTTAAATAAATTGAATAAGTTGTGAGGTATTTTCATTAACGACAAGAAACCAATAAACATTTCAGTTGCCTTCACTCAGAAGCTTACTTAGAAAATTACATACTGTCATATATGTCAGAAAAATAGAGCATTCTAAATTAATTGTAAACTCCTTTTGAATCATTCCTTCATAAGAATATTATAATCTTTCCCATTGTAGAAATGCTAAATTCAATCAAAGAAATTTTAAAAAAAGTATTTTTATAAAAGTAAAATTAAAGTTTGTTTTTCAGTTCATCATTACAAAATAATATCTAACTAATTATAATTAGATCAATTAAATATTTTTAATATTATTGACTAAATTAAAAGATATATTCAAAAATTTATTTTCGTATGTATAAATTAATTAACGAGAAAATTTTTTTCAAATTTCTACAATGATAACTTTAAATTAATGTTATCAGTTATTAAAGCTATTTTTATTTACACATTGAAAAGCTGATTTCTCTTATTGTTATTTCATGTCAGGTATATATATACACGTCAGTTAAAATTGTATTTCTTTGATAAAGTATTAGAATTTATTGTAAAAATTTAATTTTGAAACTCATACAAACACTGCATCGCATTTATTTTAAAAGTATATTTGAAAAATGAAAAACATAAAAAGTATTTTAACATACACACACATGAAATATGATTGCTATAAATTATAATTTTTCATTCAAACATGGAAACCATAAACTATAGCAATCATATTAGATATTGAAAAATAATTGAAGTAAATACTAAAAATGTTTAAATTAATATCATTTGCATGATTAAGGAAATTTCACATTTCACGGGAATTGTAAGAAACATATTAAGTGCAAATTTTTATTCTTTTTCGCCATCATTTTAAATTATGTTACTAAACCTTAATTCAGAATATTCTATTCTCTTTATACAAAGAAAGAATCTTAACAAAATGTAGCTATATTTAACCTTATTATAATGAAATTAAAAAAAATTAATAGTATTCAGCTGATTTTCTTATACACAATATCTTTTATTTCTTATGTACAATAAATTTGCACAATTCTGTATATTTTATTGAAGCATTAATTTACGTTCTAACTTTAATAAAAGGTGTTTAAAACAAAAAGAGCATTTTTCAAACACTTACTATCTTTTAAAGCTAACAATATTGGATAACTATAGACATTAAATGCCAGATCATTACTAGAAAGTAGTTGAGTGATTTAGTACAGAGTCCGATTGCAAAATGAGAACATTATTTCTAAAAATAGTAATTTTTCTGTGTGGTTATGTACTTCAAGCGCATCAAAATAATATACTCATGCGAAATGAAAATCCAGAGAAATATGGAAATACTGTACTAATTATATCTTGATAAGGTTCCACATAAAAAATATTTGATTTACAGAAATTTTTAAATAAATACAGGTTTTCCTTAAGAAATTCTTTGGGAATAAAATAAATTACAAACGTTTAAAAATTCACACAACATAAATCTTTATTTGATTCAATATTCAAGATTTACATGAAAATTTCATCTGCTTAATTACAAATATTTAAAATTATTATATTTCATTTATTAATGATTCATATTTAAAATTAATGCATTCTTTATTATGTGAATTGTTCTTGGGTCAAATATTTTCTTTAAAAAATGTTTTACTTCCTTACGAAGATAAATGTACTAATGTCATGAGTCCTTTTGTATTCAACACCAGAAAGGGTGCTTTCTATGTCCCACCACCTGTTTCGTTAATGAGTAGCTACATAAAATTACCCCCCAAAGTTTTAAAGCAGGGGTGGAGGAAGCTACTTCAAATGGTCACTGAAACCGACACCGGAATCCCACTTTGACGACCTTATCAGGCATTGAGGAAGAATAGATTTCCCTTCTTCCGCTGATATTGAGGAAAACATTCATTTCAGAGTACGGTTTTTAATAATCATAATAATAATTTTACTATTAATTATAATAAAAAATTAGGCATTGCCTCGCACACACATTGAATGATTTTAGGTTTTCATTAAATGGTCAAAAATAGTAATGAATGTTTAAATATAAAATTGGAAGCACGAATTATTAAAAATGTATGTATCTATCATTTCAATTGCTTGTATAAACGAGCATGAGCTTTGTAAATTTCATTTTAATAATATTCAGTTAATTTATGAAGATTGTAATTCATTTATTAGTTTTTCAATAGCTTTTCTTCCCTTACAAAACTTGAGTCAATAGCAAACATCCTTTATATGAACTATTGATTTAATTACTTCTTATTCTATCAGCAAAATAAAAAGTTTTTAAAACTAATAACCTATCGTGGCATAGTTTAAAGTTGTCACGTTGTTTTTTTTTTATTTCCCTCATATTTAAATAGATAAAATATTCCTTTCCATCTTCATGGTTTCAATATATTTTTGACTTTATTTTAAATATATATATCCTGATTTTTAATTTCTATATTTTGTTAAATAGCTCTTTTAAATTCCAATCACTTAATGTATATCGGAATTAAACCGAGATTTCTTTTTTACTTTAAATAAACTTCAAGATATTTTTTGCAAATAATAATCTATTAAAATTTTCAATTGTTTTAAATACTTATTAAATTTTAGATATGGAATATCAGCGTTACATCTGCTTGCATCTGATTCCTTCAAAAACATCTTATAATATTTTCCTATTAATTTGTTTGTGTTCTCTAAGGAAATCAAATGTTTAAAATTGTTAATTAAAGATTAGGGAGAGTGTTGCAAAAAGGTTTTAATGTACAAAAGCTTAATATAGTAGATCTGAAAATGCCTTTGTGTTACAGAGTAATAAAATGCTTAATAATGTTCTTCTCTACTGGTTTATGAGTATAGAGGAACACTGAACGTCTGACGTATCTAAGTATGCCTATCTAATTTATTTATAGAAAAGAAAGAAATCCATTTGAAGTATCCAAAATATGTAAAAATCGAGATGCGCAAGACCTCCAAATCGAAAGGTTCTGATTTGAAATGGATTTGTTATATTTTGTACTTATTCCAAAAAGAAGATATATACAAAAAGGGGAAATAAAAATTCTACTTATCGCATCATACTATTTCTATATAAGTCGCAGCATGATAAGGAAAATGTTTAATGGATACTCAATGTCCTTATTATTATTTAACACATAGTCTCGTAAATTTCTCTTCCCTAATTTGTTCCAAAGTTATAGTATCCACGCCGGGAAAACGGTATTAATTATATTTTGTACCTTAAATTTCAATTTATATATATATATATATATATATATATATATATATATATATATATATATATATATATATATATATATATATATAAATTTAACGTCAACCATTTAATTGTTATTACATGTAAATTGCGTCATAATTTCTGGTTTTGATTGCACAATAATATTTTTCTGTTTCAGTCTCGCATAAAATTGCTTGCAGAAGGCAGATTTGACTTAATTGAATAAATTAAAAGAATAGATATTTTAAGACAAATATCGATGAGTTATATTTTTCACAGCTCAGCATGCGCTTATCTACAGATGTTTGTATAAACTGCTTAGAGAGACAAAGAGCAGATTTTCAGTTGGAAATATGATGAGCATGCTGCGCCCTAAGATAGCGATTGTGATTTACGCGTAATAATAAGCATCCTTTTCTAATTGGTCAAGAGACGTTAAAAAATTTGTAACAGTTACAATGAATTCATGCGGATTAAATATAACGGTCAATTAGAAGTAAATAGTCAACTAAAGAATAAATTAAAAATCCCGTTCAACTGTCACCGCTTCTATTCTTTCATTTTCACTATAAACCAGTTGCATCCATTGCATTCCAATAAAGATTTCAACATATATATTAAAATCCTTATTGGAATGAAAACATATTAACTCATCCTTAGTAGATTATTATTTTTATTGGACTGTTATTTCGCAGATTGTAAATGGGTGAAATTAAAATTTTGACACCTCATACAATTCTTAATGAAAGCTACTTTGAAATTATTGAATAAAAAATTATATATATATATATATATATATATATATATATATATATATATATATATATATATATATATATATATATATATATATATATATAATTTTATGAAATTTTAGCTCATTGCAAAATAAAGTCCTGATATTTTTAAAAAAAAAATTAGCATATATTTTACATAATCAGCTGTCTAACAAGGAAACAATATTAATGGAAAGTAAAAAAACCAGTAGGATCAGTTTATTTGGAGCCGCGTAAACAAATTTTCCATTCACGTCTCAAAAAGTGCAAGTTGTGCAACATTTAAAGAATATTTGGAATAAATTATAATCTTTGGGAAAGTTCAGTTCAATCATATAAAAGGAAAAGAATAATCTTCTATTGAAGGCATTGAAAGTGAAAACAATTGCAGACTTCTTTTAAATAAATAAATAAATTAATTAATTAAAAAAACACCCTAATAAATCATTTATTTTTTTAACCTAAATGATATTGAAATTCCATTTAAATATTTGTGACAATGAACGAAAATTCGATATAAAACATGATAATTTAGATTTCTGGGAAATTTATATATATATATATATATATATATATATATATATATATATATATATATATATATATATATATATATATATATATATATATATATATATATATATAATTATCTATGCTGTCTTGATTGCCGCTACAATGGTGGTTTTGAAATCTCTCGTTACAGACATTAAAGTTAAAAAGGCATTTGCAGGCTTGAAATTTATTCTCCGAGACAAGATTGACAAGTAATCGGAGTGAAACCACGGGTAGAAGATATTTTAACAATTAAAAGCCATTTTAGGTAAAGAATAAATGTATTTTTTACATAATTATCGCACAAAGCCAAGTGCACCATATGATCGGTATGTGATGATAATGCATGTATGGAAATCATTTTAATCTAGCTCTCAAATCTCATTTTGATAATGGATAACAATGTCGATTCTCAACGTTCATATCATATACATGCTGGTTAATTGTATAAATTCACAAAGTGTGTATCAGTAAAAAAATAATAAAATCGATCTAATTTTGATAGAATTAAATATTTTGATTACTGTAAAATATTATTTTTAGAACAACTAAGAATCCACATAAAATAAAATTATTTATTTATAACTGAACCCCAAACGGTTATTTTTGCGTGAACGAAAGCCGGAACTCATATTTAATTTTCATTGTTTGTGTGAAGAGAAAAGAAAAAAATACAGTTTGAAATCTTAATTTAAAAATATATAAGCGCTTCAACTTTATACATAATAAAGATAATGGTCTTATTTATTGCGTTCAATATGAGGCTTTCTAATTGATTCATTAGTCTTGGAAATACTTTACTATTATTATTTTCTTTTAATTCCAAAATCTCATCTAATGTTTTTTCTCATTCTTAATATTTTACTAATTTCAAACCTTTCTTATCAGAAGTATGGCATTTGCTTTACACTTAACATAACTTTTTAGACAAATCTCGCGTACATAAAATGAATCCTCAAACACAAATTTTATTTATATAAAAATGAATCTTACAACTTTTATATTTATATTGTTATACAGTATCCTCTGTTTTGTTATAAAAGTATTTTGTTTTCCGATTGAATTTTTCCAAAATAAAAGTCTTGAAAATAACTTCACAAAATTTAAATACATTAAAATTCTTAATAAACACAATGTTAAGAGAAATTTTTAAATAAAGTGAATATCTTTATAAAGCTGCCAATATTACATTTATTGGTATAATATATTTATTGGTCGTATCTCAGTTCATTATATTTTTTACATTTTCTCTATTAAATTGAATAAATGCCTAGATGTTTGAAAACATTCATATATATATATATATATATATATATATATATATATATATAATTATAAATCAAAAAATATAAATATATATAAAAATACAATACAGAATATACATTACAATAGGAAATCTAGCCAGCGCAAAAGCAGCTAAAGAAATATTTGCCAATATAAATAAGATAAAACATGAAAAATATGAAATTGGAAAAACAGTGAAATATAAATAAGATAAAACATGAAAAATACGGAAAAGCACTGAAATATATGAAACAAATGAAAAGAAGAAGAAAGCATAGGGGCCACGTCTTCATCAGGAGGGAGATGGCCAGCTATGCAAAAAGAAAGAACACTCTTTTCTGACAAGCTCGAAGGACAAATGTCTAAAGATCTTCGAGCAATTCCCCCAAAGAGTGTTCGTATTCAATGAACTTAGGTTAAAACATTGGAATAAATATAAATGCAGAATATTATAAATACAAATAAATTAAACATAAATGCAATTAGAGATACTCATATAAATGAAACATACATACGTACAGTAAAAAATTAAATACATAAAGCCAAAGTCAGCAAATCAGATGGAATATATATATGGAAATAGTATAAAAGTTGCCAAAAGTAATTTTAAAATAATAGTAAAGAAGTGTTGCCAGTTGTAATTAGATTAAATTTAAAATATAAATGTAGGTGTTTTCAGGATTCTTTTAAGAACTTCAATGCTTGAATGGCCCTTCTGTAGTTATAAAAACAACGCATTACTTCAGTGTTACAAGCGATTCCCTACTTCCTACATATTTTAAAATAAAATTAATTGGAATATTATTATTTTTTAAGTGATCTATCAGTCGTTTAATTTGATTTTTAGTAGATTCATAATTGTTGCAGATATTATAAATGCGATTAAGTTCATTAATTATAACGTTTCTGTATATTTTTAAGGAAATATTTGAGTTTTAGGAAATTAACTTATTAACATGAAAATTAAAATGATTTGTTTTGTTTTGTCGAAGACATAAATATATGTAGTAAAATTATCAATAGTGATAAATAAATCCAAAAATTCTGTTTTAGTATCAAATAAATTAGTTTTAATTAGAGAAAGCTCTTCAGGATAAATAGTTTTAGAAATATCTTGAAATTTTAAATTGTTAAAAATAATGAAATCATCTATGTATCTGAAAGCAAAAGGATATTGATAAAAGGTATTGATATATATATATATATATATATATATATATATATATATATATATATGCATATATATATATATATATATATATATATATATATATATATATATATATATATATATATATATATATATATATATATATATATATATATATATATATATATATATATATATACATATATATATATATATATATACATATATATATACATATATACATATATATATATATACATATATATATATATATATATATATATATATATATATATATATACATACATACATTCATATATATATACATACATACATACATATATACTTACATACATACATATATATATACATACATACATACATATATATATACATACATACATACATACATATATATATATACATACATACATACATATATATACATACATACATACATACATACATATATATATATATACATACATACATACATATATATATACATACATACATACATATATATATATATATATATATATATATATATATAAAATTTCATATAACTTACAAAGTAATTTAAAAAAGGATTGTCTTTGTTTTAAAATACTGTGTTATTCTCATGATCATGTTTTCATTCGTACTGTTAATTTTTTGATTTTCCTCTAATTTTGGGTATAACCTTTGGTATTCTGTATTCAATATCAGAGTAAGTAATATATTTGAATGGGGTATTGCAGAACAATTTATAGTATTCCAATCCTAAAATCTACTTTTAAATGAAAATAATAAATTTAAAGTTAAATTACATATAGCCATTTTCCCAATCCAAACGGCGAGAATCTAACAGCATTATTTACAGAAACCATTTCTGCTATCCATATATGTACTTATACTCTAAAGTGAGAAAAGTTAATTCCTTTCTCGACAAGGAAGCTGTTTTCCGCTCTGTCATAAAACAGCGGGATTCTTATGGGGAGAAGATTTTCCAAGAATTTCCCCTATCTTCGGTTACCGTAACGTAAGATGAAAATCACCTAAGTTTGCCTTAAAAATATTGGCGCTATACAGTAAAATATATGTTATAGGTAAAGTTATGGCCAGAGCTTGATTTGCTGAAATAAAAGAGAATTTGAATTAAAATTAAAAATTGTATGTAAATATTAATGAAATCAAAAGTGTGGTGCGAAAATTTTAATAAGTAGGAGTTATTCACATGCTAAAAATTAACAACCATAAAGCTGGCTTAGAAAAATAATGATCCTTTGAATACTGTGAAAAGTTCTAAAGAAATTCAGAAAGGACTTTGTTTTGAAATTGTTTGACAATTGTGTGTGTGCGTGCTAAGGTTAGCTGAATTACAAATAACCGTAATAATCGTAAGAAATTTGTTTACTGCAAAAAAAGCAGTTTTTGCTAATTATATTCAAGAAAAGTTTTTATTATATTACTGTCTTTTACGCACTGCTATATCATATTATATATAGCAGTTTTTAACATATGATATATAAAGTATAAACAGTAAAAATCTGTATTTTCTGAAAAATAGTTTTTTTTTTTTTTTTTTTTTTTTTTTTTTTGCCGAAGAAAATTGTTGTGATTTTTTTGCTTATAAATCAGTTACTGTTGGAATGAGCAGTTTTTTTAATATTCTTCTTTTATTTGAGAAAATTTAGAATACATTTTTTTCTATGACACATATAGTGCTTATATTTGTAAAAATTTTATTCAGTATTTTTTTTAGATTATATATTCTGGTTTCTTTCCGAAAATGATAATTTTAATGCTGTTATGTGCAGCTCAATGATGAATGGCAAAAATTCTTCTACATTACACTGGCACAATAATGATATCTATCTCTTATATTAAGTTGTTATAATGAAGATAGCTGACATATAACGAAAGAAAATGTAATTAACAACTCTTTTAGTGGTTTGTCTATTTTTTTATTTACATTTAAAAATTGACATATTTTTTGTGAATAATATAAGAAAGCTCTCAAAGCACATGTAGGAGATATTTATCATTTTATAATAAATTTAAATGTAAGGTGTATATTATATTTTAATTTCAAAATATGCTGTAATTAAAATTTCTGCAAATGTAAAATGTAAAAAAAAAAAAAAAAAAAGAGAGAGAGAGAGAGAGAAAAAATTTAAATTTATTTGATGCTTCTTTTCAAAGATATCACAAGTAACAATTTCTTACAGATATTTATCTGTGTATCCTTGGAGCAAATATTATTTAATACGAGATTTTATTGCACTCTAATGCTAATATATATATATTACCATAAGTTTCATTTATTGCATAAATAAATGCTTGATAGTCTTAATGTTATAAAATATTTTTACAATTTAAATAATATTAAAAATTATAATTTCAAAATTATTTATTCAGCTTATTTCATTCTTGAATCCGTACTTTGCTTATATTCTATATAAAAGATTTCCAAATCAGTAAATATAAGATTTCAATACAGCAATGATTCAATACAGCAAGTAATCAAATAAAAGATTTCCAAAACGAATGGACATTTCCTGTTTGCGAATGACTAAAATACAGTACGCCGGGTAAAGGGACCAGTCATGATTTAGTTTCCGCGGGTTTCATTAGAAATGAATTCTTCAAAATGTGGTCAGTTTACTTACTTCCAAACAGCAAGAGAAAGGGAATTTTGAACTAAAATAACTCGTGTCATACATTCCAGCACTCAAAATTCTGTGGGCTCTTGAGTCAAATATGATTGCTGCCTTTTATGTGCAATCATATATAATTTTATTCATCTTGAATGGAAACACTGCCATCATTTTTTTCTTGGTGAATGAGAAGTGATTGCCGGCTGGCAGTTTACTGAGGTACCTGGTTCTAATGAACCTCAACCCTCTTTGGCTATCTAAAAATGAAACTAGGAAGCTATATCGTGATCTGGTTGGTATATTTAAACAAATAGAATATTTTCTTTAGAAAAGCTGATTTTTGATACAGAGTAATTAATTAAAATATAGTAATTTAACTTGGATTTTTTTGGATAAAAAATAATTTGTGTTATGACATACACACACACGTAAGCAATATTTAAAGAAAAAGTTGGTTGGATTAACATAGGAATGTCCTTAACTAATCTGCTAAAAACAGTATGAGTAATAGTTAAGAAAAACATAAGAATACACAAGTAAAAAGACTGCAAACACTTACAATTTTTATTTATTTTTGAATTCTTTTTATATTTTTATAAATTTTTTTGGGATATAAACTTTTTATTTATTTATTTTTTATATTATTTTTTATTTTATTTTTCATTTATGTTAGCGAGTAAGAATGGAAAAAAGTTAGTTGTTAGTATTAACAAGGACGTATTGCTTATGTGTAAGGATCATGGTGGTTCTTGAGGAAACTTTGAATAGAAGTGAAGTAGTGTGCGGGGACGGTGCCGATTATGGGTGCTGAGGTCATTATAGGACGGTAGATTAGTGATTGATGTATTTTCGGTTTTATTTAGATTTTTGTACATGTTGTACATAATTTTGGTAAAATATTCTCTTACTGTTGGAAGTTTAATTTCTTCTCTTATTTTTTGTTTCGAAAATACCAGGGTATTTTGACTGACTGTCTAATTATTTTGTTTTGGAGGATTTCTAATTTTTTGATCTTACTGTCATGGTTATAACACCAGAGGGCTGCTTCCTCTGGATAAGACAGAAATGGTCTGAGGTATGCTTTGTAAATGAGCACTTTATTTTCAATTGACAGCTCTGAGTTGTATTTTAAGAGGGGGTATAATGCAGCCTAAATTTGTTTGAATTTGTTAGTAATATTTTGGATATGAATATTCCAATTTAGTTTTATGTCAAATGTGACTCCTAGATATTTGCAGGTTGGGGACCTTGGGAGTGTTGCTTCATTAATTTTAATTCTTTGGCAAATAGTTTGAGTTGCTTTTTTTTTTTTTTTTTTGTAAACATGATTGCAATGCCTTTGCTTTCATTCACTAAAATTTTTCATTTCTTGAACCAGAGTTCAAGTAGCTGTAAGTGTGTGTTTAGTGAAGTATAGAATAGTAAATGGTTTCCTGCATTGTACGAGTACTAGGTTAAGTGTATCATCAGCAAATAGATGCAGTGTTGTGTGTCGTGATTTGGGGATATCGTTCACATAAATACGAAATAATCTGGGTCCAAGCTTGGAGCCTTGTGGCACTCAAGCACTTATTTGTAAAGTGATATATATATATATATATATATATATATATATATATATATATATATATATATATATATATATATATATATATATATATATATATATATATATATATATATATATATATATATATATATATATATATATATATAGCGTAATTTTTTCCCGTTTATTTCGTTACAGTTTCAAACCATACTGTAGTATATTGCTTATAAAATCTGTTTTCTATTTAGGATGTATTTTATCCGCTTATATAATACGTAAAAAAGTAACCTATATACTTTGTATTCTTACACTTTTGAAATAATACTTAAACAGGATTTAGCTATATAAAGAAGGTTTTTAAATTCATTAATTACATTAAATGTATTGTGATTTTTTCACTAAATAAAAATGAATTGAATGTAGTTTAAATAAGCTTATTTATTTCAAGGAAAAATATTCTTATTATTAACCTTTTCGTCCCGGCGATTTAACTGTTCCAACACGAAAGTTAGTTTCTCAGAAGACGGCTGGCTGTAATGCAGCAGTTATACTGCGGATTTTTTTTCTCCTTTCAAGCCCTTAACTTTTTCCCGCTCAAATTTCTTCCAGCAGTTGAAGGAGGTTTAATTGCTGCTCTTTTGTGTGTGAAAGTCGTAAAAATCGGAGACGTGTATGGGCCGAGAATTTTGGCGAAAAACGCTTTTTAAAATCCTTTTAAAAGGGAAGCATATTCATCCTCACTTTAGCAATTTTTTTTCATTATAATCAATTACTTTTTGTCGCTAAAAATAAAAGGAAAATAAAAATACTTCCAATCATAAATTGAAATGCTGTAGATATTTCTGAAAGTTACCGTATAGTTGTATCAGTGTTTCTTCTACGCAGTATTAATTTCTGTATAGAATGAAAATAATCACGGTTTTGGTTTTTCAAAATAATTTAGTAAGCATAGTATTATTAAAGCTTAAATCACTGCAGATAAAATTTACTTCCAATATAAAGAAAATGTTTTCTTGCTAATGCTCTGATAAGAATTGTATAAAAATATTTTCTGAAACAAATACGAGTATATTTTGGAATGTACTATTTGAATGAACATTTTTCAAGTTCTCAATCATTAAGAAATGAACTGAATAGTATTATTTAATATATGACAGATGTAATTTTATTAAACAATCAACCTGAATGCTACATATAAAGTAGAAACTCAAGATTTGTCTGACTACATTCATTGTTCAAAACGTTTCATATTTAGTTACAGAAACATGCAGAAAGGAAAAGTTCATTTTAAAGTTTTTTCCTTAAAAGTGAAAGATAAAAAAAACTTATATTTTAATGCATTCAATATAAAAATTTGTGATTAATAAAAATACTTAAATCAAAAGAAAACATAAATCATTGCTTTATTTAAAACACAGATTATTTTAAATCTTTTTCAAATGCAACTTCGGCAATTTGCATGTACTTATTTGTTAAAAGAAATATTGTTCAAAGCATATTAATTTACATTTTTAATATAGGGCATGCTGTTTTTAAGACTATTTTTGAAATATTCAGTTAGTTTTCATTTCTTACCATTTTTATTATAACTAATTCCAAACTCATTACTTTAAAGAAGTCTGTAATTATTCTAAACAATTATTTCAGAAAATTCTCTGTACTAAATTAATATACTCTATATCATAGTTTTTGAAACAGTCTAAATTTGCTTCACCCACACAAATGGATGCATGTATAAAATGTAAAAGTTTTATAACATCTCTTAATTTGGTATGTAAAACAACGAATGGAAAAAAAATCGATTGCTTATTGATAAGTATAGTATTTATGGTAAACACATTTACATTTTCATGAAAATTACGATTAAGATTAAGAAAATTACGATTAGAATAAAGATTCCTCATGGTGAAAATTACCATCTCCTTTCGGTCAAGGGGGTAGGAAATGTCATCTTCTCACGTCGGCGTAAGAGCTGTTTTTTGAAACGGTGACACCGGACTCTAAAGGTTAAATAAGACTTCATATTGTTTTATTTTAACAGTTTTTGTATATAAATTGCGTATACTGTGTTGACTAAACAAAAAAGTATAATTTAAGTTTTAAAAAATTATAAAGTTATTAAGTGTTGTCGATAGTTAATTGCTACAAAATTTAATAGCAAATTTAAAGAAAATTGAAATACTATAATAAATATTTCTTTATGCTCTTATTATTGCTAATCCGTGTATATTTTTATAATATACATGCAAAAAAGTAAATATTTAAACAAATATTAAATTTTTAACAATTTATATAAATTTTTATATTATGAATTTGGAGTCAAATAATGAAAAGATTCCTTGAAGCTTCATCCTGAGAAATAGTATTCTTAAAGTCAATCAGAGAAAAAAGTATTTTGTTTGTGGTTGGTAAGGGTGCATATCTGAAAAAAATCAAGAGATTTACTTGTCTGATTGGAGAGGTTTTTAAGAGTCTGAAAATATCATTAAAATCTTATCAAGTTTTTCTTTCCAAGAAACGTACTTATCATCACAGCAAAATTTATATTATTTATTTTAATAATAACCTAACGCCACAGGTCTCAGCTGTATAATGTTTGTTCCTACAATATCGCAGATAATAACATTAAGGCAGTAATAGCACTAAGACTATCGTATTCTTTTCAACGATATATTTTATATCTATCTAGTTCAATGTGAAAATATATATTAGTGCTGATTCTCAATGTATATTTCACTTATAGATTACTAATTTATTTCATTTTCTCGTTCATAATTTTCATCTGTATATTTATTTTCGTTAATATTTTTCAATTACCTCTAAGCTACTTTTGTGAAAATTATATATTTTCTTCTATGGACAGAATTCTTTGTAAAAATATTACATATAAAGGTAAATTTTCGTTGGTTGGTTGGGTTTTGTGGCACAAAGTCCAAATAGAACAAGCTGACCCAAACTGAAGTTTTATATGCGGACTTTATTTTCCATACCAAATAACATTAAATATTTTAAAATAGATCTTCCCATAGCATTTAAAGTTTTAACGAAAGAACTGTTAATATATAGTGTAAAATTTTAAAATATTAAATGGGGTTTGTGTACTATAGTTAAAATTAGATAAAATGCTTAAATCGATTGCTTTTAAACATGCACAGAGATTGCAATGGCTGAGTTCCCGTAGCAAATGTTCTAAGGTTAAAATATAATGGTTAAAAAGTATGCAGTGGCATTAATTAAAATCTGGATATATGATTAAAATATGACGCACTGTATATGTCTTACAACTAAATTCTGCAAAAATTCCAACCCAGAAATACTTATTCCTTAAATAACTTAAAAATAGTTCTTTGTGTGTGAAATGCTTATGACCGATACGAAGACGAGTCAGTTGGACAAGTGGGATTCGCTGTAGATCAAGGGTAAAAGTAAAGGTAAAAGGTTGATTAATGGGAAGCTGGTAAAGATTTTTTTTACAGACTTGCCTATTACAGAACTCCTGTCAAAGTGACTGTATGAAATGCTTAAATCTATTTCTTACATCACATAGATGGAACTAAAGATAAAATTGAAATAATTGCAAACTTATCTGTCACATTAGTCTTCTCATTGTCATCTAGATATATATATAAATATAATATGTGTGTGGCTTGGTATCTAGGAAAGCAATATATTAAAATACTTGACCACCGAAATAAAAGATACAATTTTTCAAAACTTCTAAAATAATCCTATTTTAAAAATACGCGAAATGTATGCCCATTTCTAGTATGTAGCTGCTTAAGTGCACGTGATATAGTCTTAGCCTCATCAATGAAGATGAAGTAGGGCTTGTGAAGATATTAGATAAAAGAAATATTAAGAAAAACAGCACAGCCAAAATGCCCAGCAGGTTTGGATCCACATATGAAGACAGGACTGTACATAGAACACGGATATTGAACTGCATAAAACTGTTGAAAAATAGCAGAAGATGTGTCCGACATTTTATGGTCTTCAAAAGAATTGAGTTCGGTGATATGTACATCATACCAAGACGAATAAGTCTATAGACTCATCACGTAGATGCGACAGCAAGAACTAAGGTTAATACAAATGAGAAAAGGTTTAATGGTCTTGCTTTATAAGAGATCTATGGTCTTGCTCTTAAGATACGAATTATTAACAATGGAACGTAAGAGATGATGAAGTGTGGATATAATTTTTGAATAATAACTAAGAGACAGGTCTAAAAGTAACTGTGAACAGATTACATTTAGACTCTTGATGGGTAATATGTGAAACGCATCAGAGCATATCCTTAAAGCAGAGTGGCGGACTGTATCCAATCTGTCTAAGACGGAAAATATAGTCGATCCATTAACAATATAGTCAATGGGATATGACATTAATGACTGGTACATTTAAAGGAGCGATTTGTAATCTGTACTCCAAAATGTAATCGAAATTGCCTAACAGATATTATAAGAAATAGCTAGCAATTCTTCCACAAATGCAAAATTTGAGAAAGGAAAGTTAATTTTCTATCGAAAATCACTCCAAAGAATTTTATATTATCAATCACAGGGATAACTCTTCTGCTTAAGAGAAGCAAAAGATCATGGTGAATGTTAGTTTTCTTGCCGAAATGATCGCAGCAACACTTGCTAGGAAGTAGACTAAGACCATTCTGTGCACATCAAGTAAAAAGATTATTTACAGTTTATTCAATTGTTTGTCATTTAAATACATATTTGATCTAAGAAATTCATATTATATGAAAGAAATTTGTAAGTCGTCAACATATGAACGCGAGTGAACAGAAGATAATTGTTCAAGGATGCCGTTGATGAAAAGATTAAAAGTGGTTATTTATTATGGACATTGCGATCTGTCCAAAAATTTTTAAGTATATATATTTGAATACTTTTTAGAATTAAATACATAAAAAGAAATTTTAACTAAATATAAGAAAACGCATTCTTTTGATTTTGCTTAAAAACAAACCCTCCCGAAACTGCCCTTTTTTACAAGAGTTTCTATACGTCAGATGGTTTTGAAAGTGTCTTTGAAATTTCATACTGCTTCTTCAGTGATTTGTGATTACTCACTTACAGGATGTAATCAAGGCATATTTTAATTCCTTTCTTCTCCCTGCTGGGATTTAAAATATACAAAAGCTAAAAATGTCATTTTCGATAAAATTTTTGGATTGCTTAAATATGTAAATTTTTCATCGTATTTCGGAACAATTAATTAACTTTAATTTTGTGCATTTTTCCCGAAAATTATCTTAAATAATAAAATAAGTATGAGATAGTACTTATACTCCCAGAAATACAATATATTTTCTTTACTTTAACTGATGAATATGGTTTGGAAATTAAATCGGGGAAAGACGATTAGAATAATGAAAATTTGAATCAAATAAGCAAATTAATATGATTAACAAAAATTATCTTGTTATTTAGAAGAATTAAAAAATAATCGTGAAAAAAATTAATTTTGAAATATGAATATTATAAAAAAAATTCAAGAAAAATGTTATTGTTAAAAACATATGCGTATCTATATTTAAATATTCAAATTTAAATTGAATAATGACTTGTCAGTAAAATATATGAGAAAAAAATGGATTAATTGATTTAATAGAAATAAAATTAAAATAGTTTGAACTAATAATTCCAAAAGGAATCCAAACAACTGTACCGCACATATATATCAAGATATATGTTTCTTCCTTGAAGATTTAAATATGAAGTTTATTGCATTTACTGATTGTGTACATAAAAATAAACAATCAGTTGCATAAATGAAATGTTCAACACAAAAAAACATTGAATTAACTGTTTATTCAATTGAATATATAATAATCAATTGAAATTAATTGAATGGAGTTTCATTTAAATTAAATTTCTTGTTCAGTTTTTACATTCTAATGAGGTTCTCGATAGCCTGTATGTATGTGATGAGCTCGTTTTCCTGTGTGTATGTGATGAGCTCGTTTTCCTGTGTGTATGTTATGAGCTCGTTTTCCTGTGTGTATGTGATGAGCTCGTTTTCCTGTGTGTATGGTTGGTTGGTTGGTTGGTTTTTATGGCGCAAGGTCCAGATAAGGACAAGCTGCGCCAATCAAGATATTATACCTCAGTTTTCTTTTCACCCATTAAAAGTATAAAATAGAAATATAGTTAAAATGTACATAAAAAGTATAAAATAGAAATATAGTTAAAATGTACATAAAAGTTATAAAATAGAAATATAGTTAAAATATATATTAATAGTATGTAAACATACAATATACACATGTATAAGATTAAAAACTTGTATTTAAATAAAATATTTCTAAATCAGATAAAATTCATAAATATATGTCTTTTAAAAACGCAAATAAATTGCGATGGGGTGGTTCCCAAGCAAATCTTCTAATGCTAAAATATTACTATTAAAATATCTAAAACGCTGATGGTTAAAATCTGGGCACACAATTAAAATGTGATACACTGTAATGGTTCATCACACTTTTCACACCACGGTTGGAGATCACTTAAGATCAAATGTTTGTGGGTGAAACGCGTGTGACCAATTCGAAGGCGAGTCAGTATGACATCTGCGCTTCGTGGATATAAAACAGATAATGGAATGATGTATGAAAATATGGAATGGAGTTTGTTGCTGACTTGCAGGTCCCAGGATTCCTGCCAAAGAGAATGTATGAAATGTTTGAATCCTTTTCTCATGTCCATTGATGGTATTGAAGGCAAAATGGAAGTAGCTGCAGATTTAGCGGCAGCATCAGCTTTCTCATTGCCATCTATTCCTATGTGGCTTTGAATCCAACAAAACAGTATCTCAAATCCCTTGTTAGTAACAGAATCAATTTGAATATCTTAGACACAACTGGATGGCAATTATAGTTGTTATTCCTCAAAGCTTCTAACACACTCATACTGTCAGTGTACACACAGAATTTACGTTCATTTTTAGTTGTTCTGAAGTGTTCTGAAGTGTTTTTAGTTGTTCATTTAAACTGAAGTACTCGGTATATAGCCGTAGCCTCAGCAGTGAAGATGGAGCAGGATTTGTGAAGGCTATAACTGTAGGAGGTATCATCAAGATAAACTCCACAGCCAACTGATCCTGGACATTTGGATCCATCCGTAAATACTGGAGTGTACATAGTATACTGACAGCGATGGAATGAATAAAGCTGTTGAAGAATAGCAGTATTTGTGTCTGATTTTTTATTTTTACCAAAGGGATTTAACACAATAATGTGTGGATTGTACCAAGGTGAATGTGCGTATAGGTCGGTAGACTCGATTCGGACATCACATAGGTCAGAAAGCAAAATAATAGATTTAATACGACAGAGAAAAGGTGGAATGCTTGATGGTCTAGCATTATATAATCACTTAAGAGCAGCACTTGGAATCGTGGAACGCAAGGGATGATGAGGTTAGGACATGATTTTTGAATAATAATTAAGAGACATCTGCATCCGCCGCAGGTCTAATGGCAACTGTTGGCAGATTACATATAGACTCTGGACGGGTGATGTACGAAATGCTCCACAGCAAATCCTTAAAGCAGAGTGGTGGACGGTGTCCAATCTACGTAAAATGGAAGATCTAGCCGATCCATAAGCAACACAACCATAGTCAATACGAGATAAAATGATTGATTGATAAATTTGGAGCAATGAAGAGCGATCTGCACCCCAAAATGTATTAGACAACACCTTGAGGATATTGAGCAATCGCTCGCACTTCTTCCGCAGATATAAAGTATGCGGAAGGAAAGTTAACTTCTTATCAAAAATTACCCCTAGGAATTTTATCTCGTTGACCACAGGAATAGGTCTATTGCTTATGTGAAGCACAGGATCGGGATGAAGACTAGTTTTCCTACAGAAATGGACACAGTGACTCTTACTAGGAGATATACTAACCATTTCGCTCACACCAAGTAGTTAGATTGTTTACAGCTGTTTGCAATTGTCTCTCAATTATATTCATGTTTGAACCCTGATATGAAATTTGTATAAGTCATCAACATATAAATTCCTATGAACTGAAGATGGTAACTGATGAAGTATGTTATTGATGAAAAGGTTAAAAAGGGTTACGCTTAAAACGCTACCTTGAGGGACACCCTCAGCTTGAGTAAAAGTATTGGAAACTGTACTTCCAATACGTACTTTAAATTGCCTAGTAGCTAGAAAATTCTGTATAAATATTGGAAGATTACCCTTAATTCCAAGATTATGCATATTACGGAGAACACCATAACGCCTCGTACGATCGTATGCTTTCTCAATATCGAAGAAATTGCAACAAGATGGTTTCTCCTCACGAAAGCATTTCGAATTTGGGATTCCAGATCTACTATATTATCAATAGTGGATCGTCCACTTCAAAATCCGCTTTGTTGAAGAGGTATGCAATTATTCTTCTCTAAGATGTAAATGAGTCTAGCATTGATCATATGCTCAAAAGTTTTGCACAAGCAACTCGTGAGAGCTATTGGACGATAACTCAGAGGGTCAGTTGAATCTTTGCCAGGTTTTAATATTGGAATCACTATCGCTTCTCTCCATGATATAGGATAGGCATGTTCAATCCAGATTCTATTAAACAATGAAAGTATGTTTAATAAAGAATCATGATTTAAATGACGGATCATTTGATACGAGATTCCATCTGGTCCTGGGCTAGTGTCGTTTGCTTTAGATAAAGCAGTCTTCAATTCTGACAATTCAAAATCACAATTATATGGTAGATTATGTCGATCATGAAAGCTTAGATGTGTCCGCTCAGCGATTCCTTTAATCCTTAGTAAAGTAGGATTATATGAATCAGAGCTGGAAACACTAGCAAAGGTTTCACCGATGACATTAGCTATATCTACCGCTTAGGAGTGCATTGCAGCTCCAGTTTTTAATGCAGGAATGGAATAATCCTGATAAATACCATTGGCTGCTTTAACTTTCCTCGATAATTGTTTGCTTGTTGTCGATGAATTGATTGAAGACACATAGCGAATCCAAGATTCTCTTTGACTCTGACGTCTAACTCTTCGAGCTTGAGCTTTGGCTTTTTTAAAAGCAACAAGATTCTCCGTAGTAGGGTATCTTCGGAATATATTCCATTGCTTCCTTTGTTTCTTATAGAACAGTTGGCATGTTTCATTCCACCAAGGTTTCCTGAGCTTATGTGGAATGATGGAATTTTTAGGGATAGCAACATCCGCAGCTCGGATTATTGTGTCGGTGATATATTTAACAGCATCATCTATCACAACTGCCTTAACTCTTGTTTCGCTAATCACAGCCAGTTGCGTGAAAAGTGTCCAATCGGCTCGACTGTACACATAATTAGGTGGGTTTTGACACACACTATTATTTCCAGCCTGAGACACGATTAGAGGGAAATGATCACTGTTGTAAAGGTCATTTCCAACTTCAAAATTCAGCAATGGCAAGAGTGATGGAGAACATATAGCTAAGTCCAGAGAGTGAAATGTCCGTGTAGGTTCATGAAAATAAGTTTTCTCGTCGGTATTCAGAAGATAGAGGCAATTGTCAGATATGAACTGCTCTATCTGACGACCGCGAGAATTCGTATCTTCACTACCCCACAGAGTATTATGGCCATTAAAATCACCTAGAAGCAGAAATGGAGCTGGGAGTTGGTCAATTAAATCCTCTAGTTCCTCCGAATTTACGACGTCATGTGGTGGTAAATACAGTTTGCAAACAGTGATAAGACAGGTTACGTGAATTTTCACTGCTACAGCTTGTAATGTAGTTCTTAGTTGATGTGATGTACTTGCATATGAGTTTGATGTGAATATGCAAACTCCCCAGATACAGACGCATCACCACCATTATCCTTTCTGAAGCATTGAAACCCACACAGTTTGGTGCTAACAGTGGGCTTCAGGAATGTTTCCTGGAGAGACACACATGCGGGGTTGTAGCGAGAGATAATAGATTTGACGTCGTCTATTCGAGAACGAAAACCTCGACAATTCCATGAAACAAAGGAAGTCATTAATGGGATGAATCTTATTCACCAGCAGTGGTCATCTGAGTTTCTGATGAATCCTCAAAACTATCTCTATCTGAGGGATAGAGTTTAACAGTATCTTCTTCCAACGCAAGCCTGGCTTTTCTTTCTCTCAAGGAAGACCTACGAACGCCTTCTTTGGCAAGTTTTAATTTTTTTGTTTGAGATGCTCTTGATTTTGCAAGAGACAGTTTGTGCATAGCGGTTGAAGATTTTGTATCTTTTGGCTCGGGAGATTGCTTTATTGAAGTTTCTGAAATAGAATCAGTTTGCGTGCAACAAGATCTAGTTACTTTCTTAGTAGCAGTCGCATAGCTGATACCTGTGGTGTACGTGCGGTGACAATTCGTCGAGCCTCCGGATAAGACACACTATTTTTGATTTTGACGGAAGTAATTTCTTTTTCCAACTGCCAAGATGGGCAAGATCGTGAATAGGCAGGATGGTCGCCTTTGCAGTTGACACAAATCTTAGCATTGCAGGTAACACTATCGTGGCCAACGTCAGCACAAAGGGCACACGTAAGTTTACCTCTGCAAGCTATTTTTGAATGACCAAATCGTTAGCATTGAAAGCAGCGAGGCGGATTTGGTATATAGGGTCTTACAGAGCATCGCATATAGGCAACTTTAATATGTTGTGGCAAATCAGGTGTTGAAAATGTCAAAATCAGATGTTTTGTGTTGATCGAAACACCATCTCGTTTAAGAGTTATCCGTTTGACACCACAGACTTTTTGAGATATTAAATTTTCTAGTATTTCGTCTGTAGACGTATATATTAGATCTGTTGCTGAAATTACTCCTTTGGAAAAGTTTAATGTCGTATGAGGTTGAACGACAACATCCACATTTCCAATTGATTTTAGTGATTGTAAAAGTATTGCTTGCCTTTCGGAAGCAATCTCAACTAAAATATCCTCAGTTCGTAGTCTTCGAATATTTTTTACTTCACCTACACAAGATGAAATACTCTTTTCAATGAGAAAAGGTGATACAAATTGGAAAGAACCTCCTTCAGTTCTTTTAATTATGAAATATTTAGAATTCATCATTGACAATTGTTGCTCCCAAGGGAGGAGAGAATAGAAATATTCATGTAGAATATCATAAAATTCAGGGACTAGACGGCACCACCCATCATGGATCCCTACAAGGGGATACATGTTAACTGTACCAGTGCTAGTCAGTCCCTATACGCTCACGGTACATCCCCGAAGTGGACTCCACCCTTAACGAGTCACCCAGTAGATGTACCGATCGCTTGATCCATAAAGCCGATTGATGTGCTGAGGACCACAACACACCTCCCGTTTACCTGAAGCAGAGGCCAAAGCAATGTGTTGGTGTCAGGAGTCCTCAATTACCAGGATCCTCCTTTCCAGGGACATGGGTCTCCACGCACGGCAAACACGTGGGTGATTTAGTCCTCAAGAGTAGCTAATAGCAACAGAGCGGCGAAAGCTACGCAAGGGGAGCCCTCAACCTCTTTCGAGGAAACCACAACGAGGGAGAAAAGGAAGGAAAAGCAGAAGAGTAGAGGAGAGGAGAAAATATAGAAGAGGAAAGATCACTAGGGTACCTCGGGATTGTGACACCCGTGTTTACCTAAAGAAGGTAAACCCCCTGAGGGGTTCCTGTGTGTATGTGATGAGCTCGTTTGCCTGTGTGTATGTGATGCCCTCGATAGCCTGTGTAATGTGATGTCTTTGATTTCTGGTATGTATATATATGATCTACTTTGAAATAATAAATTTATATATATATATATATATATATATATATATATATATATATATATATATATATATATATATATATATATATAATGTTATGAAACAAAAAACTAATTTTTATATTTATAATTCAGTGGACTGATAAAGTATACAGTAACATCCTTTCATAAGAGTTTATAATAAGATTGTAACATAATGATATTATAAGCTGAAAAGTTTTGAACAAATTTAATTAAAAACTTTTTGTAAATTTTCATTTAACATTTTTATTAATTTTTTAATAATTTATTTATAAATAAATAAATATTAATGAAAAGGCAGGTAAATATAAATATATATATTTACATTTTATTTTTAAAAATGTAATTACAACAAAACATAACAGTGATTAATATTAAAGTGTAAATTAAAAACT
Source organism: Latrodectus elegans (assembly GCA_030067965.1). Taxonomy (NCBI): domain Eukaryota; kingdom Metazoa; phylum Arthropoda; class Arachnida; order Araneae; family Theridiidae; genus Latrodectus; species Latrodectus elegans. Next base: position 135,635 of record JAHZMJ010000089.1, on the reverse strand, counting down.
GTAAATCTAATTAAGCAAAATTAAAATTATACTTATTATAGCATTTGGAATTTTTTCAGGTGAAGAAAATTTTTCAATACTTATAAGTAAAAAATATATATATAATTAAAATTTATAATATTTTATACATTTAATAAAATTAAATTTATATTAAATAAACAAATATATTTAAATATTTTTAAAGAAGTTCCTTTAATTCTCAAATGGTCTGCCATGCTTTAAAAACAAGCTAAAATTTTATGTAATTAAGTATACTTAAATTTTTAATTTAGTTAATTTTTTTTAAAAACACAATAATAATTATCTACTGATGTACCAAAGAACTAAATGCATGAGTTTGTATGAAATTATCACAATGAACGAAATAATTAGAAAATTTTTGACACACACAATGTGCATTTTTCCGATTATCTGAGGACACACTCACTAGCCGGATTTTACCGGACCACCGAGGACGTCACATTTTACAAGATACACAAGCTTAATGCACAAGATGTAAACCGAGGACCCTTTTAAATGTCAACAAAAATGATAATTAAAAATATACAATTTAGACTTAAAATGAGCAAAAACAAATAGAAAGATTTCTTAAATTTAAAAAAAATAAAATTATGTAAATTTATACACAAAAGTTGCAAAATCTAAGCGATGACGCCCTCGGTTAGAAACTACTACTACTACTACACGAGTTGGGCTCTACCAAAAGCAGCCAAGAGGAGTCGGATTTTGAAGTAAGGACAATGTATAAGATTCCCAATAATTAGCCTCGTCCCTTACCAAAGGAATTGTTTAACTTGGAAGACATTGCGACCATGCCCAGTTTTAAAAAGTCCTCGGTGCCTTTAGCAAACACGATAGATCTTCGGTTAAATTTGGATTCGAGTTTGTTACCTTCCAATAATGAGAACAACGCCCTAACCAACCAGGCCACTGCGGCCTCAATATCACTACATTCATATAAACTTACCTTGAATTAAAACTTTGGACCGTTTTAATTTCTTTGGTGGCGTAGGTTCTTGCTACCGAGCCTCGTCTATGCGGTGGCGTTCCTCGCCTGAATGTCAAAAGATTTAGGAATTACAAAGGATTCAACATCTAAATCTATACAATAATACATCTGAAAATGATAGATATTATAGTATTTTTAGCATAAATCTAGTTTTCAATAGTAAAATTTACAAGTGCAAGGTTCTATAAAACCAATTACATGTTTAATTTGAAGATTCAAATTTAATGTTTAGTTCATTGTTTAGAGATTTTTCTAAATTTAACAGAAATATTTAAATAGGTGAAAAATAATGTAGTGATCAAGAAAGTTATTTGCAGATACATTAGATTTTGTTCATAAATACTAGAGATTATAAGCATTTAAGTTTTCGGTCTTTGATGATTCATTAAGGAGCAATATTGTCATAAAACTAAACTCCAGCAAGAAGATATGAAGTGGGTGCTAAAAGTAAAAAGTATTTTAAAGAGTCAGAACTGTCCATAAATAAATAGGCATCATTTAACTTTAATTAAACACGTCTTTCAAGCAATGCTTATCCAAATTGGTAACTTGCAGAATTAAATCTTAATTCTTGTATAATTGACAAAGACGTTTCATTACTTTATTGAGGGATTTTTATATTTGTTATTTTTTTAACAATTTTCTCCAAAAACATGTGTTCTATTATAATTTCGTACTAGACAAAGAAAATTTAGATTTGTTCAAAAAATGAAAGGCGCCAGTGGGGTTAACGTTTGAAAACTTGCTTGTAAAGCTATTTTTCCACTGTTAGTTGAAACCGTTTCTGTTTTTCTTGCAAGAGATGAGTAAGTTTCATAAGCACCTTCATAAAAGAATCCAATGCCTAAAATTTTGCCATCCTTACAGGAGTAGAAATATAGCACAGTTTTATCTCATTAATTTACATTAAATAGGTTCCTCTAACAGGTCAACGAATGACTAGCTCTATTGGAATGTTCAGCAAAGCAAGTTTCAGTATCAGCAGCGCAAATTTTAAAATATTTGAGAAGTTTTAAGTACCAGTTTTATTTTTTTACAAGAATAATGCTTTACTTGGTCGAGTTTATTTTGCTTATGGTTTAAATTTACCTTTGACTATTGACTCGAGCATGGTCTATGATTAATTTTTCTGATCAAGTATTGATTTGACAGGAACACATCTGAAAGACCACATAAGCGTCCTTTACTGTCTGTTTACATACTAATCACAAAATGTAAAGTTAAATTTGCAGTGGGAACTTTTATTTCACCATCTTACCATGCTCCTTGTGAGATCTCTAGTAAATCCAATTTCAGAATATATTATGCAAAAATAATTTGTAAGTATGGATTCCAGATAGATATAATTAATAATAATGAAATTTCAAATGCTTTATAATGAAATATCTCATGGTTTGAAAGTTACAGGAGTCTTGGTAACAATTTATCCTCTTCGACAAATTAAATTTCTTGTTCCAACATTCTACGATGTTAGTTTTTCTTGAAGCTGATATTAATTTATGTTTCATAATTTTAAATCAGTTATAAAGTAAGAATTATATATATTATCTGAAAATTTGTACCCTTCAAAGCTTTCAACTTCACAACGACTGTTTTAAAAATAAAAAAATTGAAATTCCTTTATATATGAATATATACAAATTACATATTCAAAAATAAAGGGTACATTTATTAATGATTCGATTGTAATAGAGTTTGAAGTATAATTACGAAAGTTTGTAAATTCCATCGAAAACAGCAAATTTCATTTCTTTGAAAATATTTCTGACATTGATGCATACAAAACTACTTCATAACCGAAAATTCATATAAATTTTTCAACATCGTTTTAACATTCAAATGCTGTTAATAAGAATGTTTATATGAGTTCAAGACTTACTAGGAATGCTCGGGAACACCTTATGAAGCGAGACTTGTCGTTTTCTTTTCTTTTGTTCTGGAAAAAGAAAAATATGCGAAATAAAGTTTAAGTTACCATTTAAGTTTTCTTTAGTCATTGCTCTTAATATAAACTACATTGATTATATTTCAGTTAAAATCGTTAAGCGTTCTGAAAGCAACTAGATTTTCAATAAAAATTGTTTAAATTATAGATTTTTAAATTTATTCTGGATAATTTTAAGCGCCTTTTATTTAATATTCACAATAACTTCTAATAAAAGTTAATTTTGAGAAGCCTAATATGAAATTAAGAATTTCTTTATAAAGCAATTTCAGCAAAATTTTGAATTTGCTCTTTTTTAATTCAATGAGCAAATTTCAAATAAAATTCAAAAAACAATTTATTACATTCACTCGTTAATCATAAAGTAACATTTTATACAAATAATCTTTGATAAATAAATTATATGGGTTTTCTATTCAAAATAAACATATTGACATGCTATCCTTATTTCAGCTTTGAATAAATTTAAATTGCCCCTTGCTCACAAGAGCTCAAACGACTTTCGCAAACCTTTTCTGTGAAATCACTCAATTTTTGAAAAAGGTGGGCATTTATTTATGAAAACCCTAAAGTGATACATTAAATATTTAAAATACAGGGATACGTAATACAAATATGATATAGTTAAAACATATTCACACTTATAAATAAGAATTTGAAATTAAATTTAAAAATTCAAATTTAAAATTTTAGTTATGAATAGGCACATAAGGAATTTATATATGAAAAAATATAGAAAATATATACACATACAAATAAGGATTTATAAAATGAATTTATATAAATAATGAATTTATTAGTCTTTTCAATACCAACTCTGAAGCTTTAGTAAAAGTAAATTTTCAGTTAAATAGCAATTAATTTTATTTGAAGGATTTGATTAAAAAAAAATTTCAGATTCAATGATTTTCAAAAAGATATCTAAAGTGAAGCTTCTCAAAACAAATAAGTTATTAAATATTGATTTTTATATAGAGAAAATTAAATCAGGATCTGGAGATTAAGATTCTGATTAATTAATTAACAACCCATTCAAGATGGGTATCAAATCACAGTGTTTTCATATGAAGCCTAGATAACTAACCATTATGCTGCAGATATTTCTCTTAAGGGGATTCTCAGAAATTATGTAAACTTGCCTTTTCCTTGAACATTTTAGTGACAGATTTTTAATTGATTGTAATTTTAATAATGTGTTTCTTTCCTACATTTAAAGTATGGGGAAAGTATATAAAAGTATTCTAAAACTAATTTCATTAAATTAGAGAAAAAATGAAACTATTACATATATTTAAGTGTATAAAAATGAAGAAAGAAGCTTGAAATTAACTGAAATCTTCATGAATTCGGAACATCTTTGACAAAACTTCTTACCAATGAAATTTTACACACAAGAATTCGCAAATACGTGAAAAATTTCTTAAATTTTAAAATAAAATTTGTTAACATTGTCAAGGCCAGATTTTTAAATTCTTTAAATATTTTGTTTTGTAAAATGAAGACTTGAGACTGATGATTTTCAGACATCAAGATAATTGCTACAGCTAAATTTACAACAAATTATGTGACATTTGCTTGAAATTATAAAAATAAACAAGTGAAGTATTTTTTAAACAGAGTAAAGATTAAGAAACATTGACTTAAATATAAATCGACATTTTTGTAACCACAAGTGTCTGAAGTTTACACAATAAATCAGTACCTTTGCATAAAATCAAGCTCACGTTAACATTGAAATGTGTTAAAAATAAAATTTTCATTGATTCAATTTGTGGATTTATTAAAGCATCTTAAGTAAATTGGTTGTCTTAGCCATCAGAAGCTATATAGTTAGGTTAGCAAAATTTCCCATTTTAAATTGGCAGTGGTAATATATTAAAACTTGCTCTTTTGTATGCACAAAATTATGAAGAATGAAGTTGAACAAAAACTACATATATCTAGTTCGGAAAATCTGAATATAATTATAAAACTTAGCACTCTGTAAGGCAATTATGATTTTGTAAAGAATGACTAATTTGCGTAACTAGCGCGATTCTTTAAACTTTGCAAGTTTTATTTTGTATTTATAATTTGTTACTCTGATTTTCGTTTGAAATAAGGAACTAATTTGTTAAGATAAAAATTTGTTCCTTATTTCAAATGAAATATTTTCTGCAAGTTAGTCATAGTTATGTAAATTTTTCAGCACAAAATAGCTTATGCTGCTAAAATATTAAACATATGCTTGTATGTCACTGTTTGAATATCATATGAAACATTGCTTCAAATACTGCAGTAAGTTAAGTGTAATTAATGTTTTCATAATTTATAATTTATTTGCCCTTCATGTAACTAAATATATCTGTACATTTTTAATAAAATTTTTTTATATGAAATTAATTTGTTCTCACGGTTAACATTGAATAGCAGAAAAATTTAAAATTTTCTTGTTCAAGGAAATGTCAGATGTTAAATGCGATTAGGAAACGTTCAGATTTTTAAAAAGGGATTGACACCAAACTCATTTTCATTAGATTATATCTTGTTATTTTCTACATATATCTACAACGCTACCGCCTTTTGTAGTTTCAATTCTCTGTTCTGTTCTGTATCTCTGCATCTAAATGCTCATTAATATTTCCATGAAATTGATTGAGCTGAGAAAGAGATTTAAGTGTATTGTAAAAATCTAGCATTTTCAAAGAGATAAACGCAATCATTTTCGAGTACATCTTTTTCAAGATTTATTTTGGGACACAAGTGTAATGATAAAAACATTTAAAATTTTAAATCATAATGTTTGAGAGTCACAAATAAGTACAGCTTTTTTATATCTGAAACAAAAATATTCGATATTTTTTACGTTCAAATTCTGAATTTGGATAGGATTAAAATCTAGAATATTTTTATTAAGGCAGTGCAACAAACTCAAACACTCAAGATACGAAAGTAATGGCATCTAAATTCATTTTTCATATAAATTCTGGAAACACTTGCTTGATTAATGTATAAAAAATTTCTTTTAGTTAATCAATTAGTAAATGCAATAATATACATATCTAAATCTGATAAATATTGTGTAGATATATTTTGCATTTAAATAAAAATTATCGTATTTGTGGTCTAGTATTTATATTTAATTTTTTTTCCTTTAAGAATGAAATTTAAGTATTCAATTCATATTCAGATTAAAAAATTTATAGAGAATGCATAACTTTGTTTATATTTGAAAACTATTAGAATACAAAACAAGATTTGACTGTCAAAATCAATTCATTAGTTTTGACACATGTCATGAAAATTCTATTTGATAACGATCATACAAATCAATGTTGAGTATCGAAAGATTTGAAAAAAAAATTTCTATAAAAGTCAATCTTAGCATTGCATAACAACGATAAAGTTAAAATGAATGTAAAAAATTTATTAAATTTCTCAGCAAATAGTTTATATTTCTGTGTATTACCATAGAACTAAGAATAATCAACATACATTTTTTAAAAAACTTACTTAACCGACTCAGCGTCCGTGACGTATCTGTTACGTCGCAATAAACTGGTCGAAAAGCGGCTCATGACGGCAAGGATACGTCGAAACTATCCTGTTCGAAAGCGGCCTGCGACGGCAGAGATACGTCGCAGAGTTTTCACCGAAAGCGGCCGCGACGTATATTTTCACATAGTAGAAACCACTTATTTTTGCTTTCCCCCTAATCGGTGGTTTGATTGATCGGTCTTAATCACTCAAACCACACTCCTTGGAGACTTTTCTTTGAGAACTACAACTCGCCTGAATTTTACGCCAAATATCTAAAATACTGATTATTTTTTTGCCAAGATTCAACTTTAAAATTTAATAATCTATAAATTTGTTTCTTTAGAAATAAAATAATGCAAGTTTATACATTATTATTTTTAATTTTAGTTCCTAAGCTAATTGAATTAGGCGATTTTATTACACAAAAATTTTAAATCCATATGTACTTTTAAATTACTAACGAGCTTGCCTTATTTTCTAAGTTGAATTTTAATAATTTCCCTGCTTATGCTAATTATTTCTTACATCTTAGTCAATTTAATTCAGTTTTTATTGTTTTTGACGGCATTTTTTATCGACTAGTTATGACTGAAATAAACAAATAAATTTCGTAAATGGAAATTATTTAATTTCCATCGAAAGAGCTCATGGCTGTTATAGTAAATTCGATGTGTCCTCCATAATAAATAACATTTACCTTAATGACTAAAATTCCTTTCATTTGCGTTTTTATTTTTGTGCATTAGGAAAAAATTTACTAATAAGTTTACTTTCTGCATATTGCTTTTTATTTCGTTATTACTTTAATTTCTTTTTACATACACTTCAAATGTTGTTAATAAAACAGAAGTATCATCTTAAGGCAATAGAATAACATGATTGTCTCATAAGTGTGTAGCCAAGAATATTATACATGTGTTATTTCTTTTTAATGAAACATAATATTGAAAAATATAGCAACACTATTGACTGCTGCACCATATAAAAAATCTCTCTCTCTCTCACATTATTTTAATATATCAATATTAAAAAGATACTATTTCTTAAAAATTGTACTATATTAGAAATTTTCTCGATTGAAAAATAAACTACAATATTTTTGATATTAGCTTTGCTCTGCTGTGAAAATCATTATATTCTATATATTTTTTTTAATTTGCATACATGTAATAATTTTTCTACATTATGTAATGATAATATTTGATAAAATAAAATTCCTTAATAGAAATTTATTGCAGATTTAAAACGAAATAGATTTATGAGGAATATAAATAATCAAATTTTTAAACAGTAAACTGTTCAGAAGCAAAATAATGGAATTTTCTATTTAAAGATGAGCTAAGCTTTTTAATGCAGAAAATATTTTAGCTCTTTTATTTTACAAGGTGTGTGAAATGGAATGATCTTATCGAAATTGTGGATTATTGAATCGAAATCATATTAATGCTACAATCTAAGCAATTAAATTTTTAACCAACAGAAAATAATTATTTTATTATTGCAAATTTATTTTTAAAATAAGCAAATTATTAATACGCAAGTTTTACAAATCGTTATCTTTTAACGCGATCCATATTAGGTATAAAAGAAATTTTTAAATATAATAATCTTAACCAGAGAATTTCTTTTTGTAAAATATGGTTGTATATTACTTAACTCTTCTTATTTGAATTAAAAATTAATTTTTCTGGTTTATCTTTGAAACATAAAATGGTATATTCCATATACAATTGATTTTGTTATTTTAATCTAAAAATATAATAAACGCATTTTATATTTCAAATAAACTTCTTTTTTAAAAAATTAAAGTTTTGAAAACAAAGAACATTCACTTTGAAAAATCTGAATGAAATAGTATGCTAAAGTTATATGACTATAGAAATCATAGAATGTTTAAATTTAGTTGTGTTGTTACAATCTGAAATAACGATTACAAGATACAGATGACATAAATATGATTGATTATATTAAAGGGATAAAATTGATTACAGAAATAAAATGAAATTCAAAATGAGATATTGGTTTAGAAATAAATTAATTAGCTATTCAAATTATGTAAAAATTATTTATTTTTCTTAAAATACATATGAATTTGAGCTCATAAAATAATCATTATTTATTATAAAATATAATATTAATACAATATTTAAATTCCTAGCTAATCTTTTTTTTTATAAGAATATGGTGTTATTTATTTGAGTAAAAATAAACCATATTAAGTAAAGTTAACAAATTCAGGCTAATTTATAGTACATTAGTTATATATGATGATCTAAAAATATAATTATAAAAAAGATTCATTATTGAATATTCATTAACGTTCATAAAACTGATCAATTTAGAATTAAAAGCATGCTCTGAATTTATAAAATAAACAAATAAATAAAAAGCAATCTTTCGATACCAAACATAACTTTTTCTGCCTTAAGTAAATTTGTAGAAGATTTAAAACATTAAAGTTTTCTAAACTAGTAATATATAAATATTAAGAATAGAAAAATAAATGCTTATAAAAATTTTTGTTGTTTAGATTTTCAAGTCTTAAGTATATATCCTCTGTCAATTTAAATAATGATTACCTTTTCAATTTTGATAATATTTTACGATTTTTATTCTTGATATATAACTTTGTGATATTCATTATAATGAAAACATAATACTGTTTTAGCACATTTTGTATAAATTTTTTTGTACGCTGTCTCCCATTTCAACGACCTTACAATATATAGAAAAATACTTGCATTTTTTATACGTAAAAATTCATTTGAATTTCGAAAACATTTGAGATAATTTTTAAAAAAGGAACTATATGATTAAATTCAAATTTTCAGACCTAACTTCGGATTTAGATATTTATTTGTTTAGTCATTAAATCGTTTATTAATGTTAATGTTAACAATACAAAATAACAAAAACTGAAATAAAATTATTTTTTCAAAAAATAAAATGTAGTTGAAATGCATTCAAAGGATATTAAATTTGAATTATAAACGCAATTTTTGAAATTTTCTGTTTTCAGAATTTTTAAAATTCAGAATAAATTGCTGTTTGGAAATTTTCTATCCAAAATTCTACCTTACTTATAAAAGAGAATATTTATAAAATTGAAAATTTTTAAAGGATTCCTGCAATCTTCTATGATTTTATAACAAAATTTGCTGTGTATCATTTGTTTCTCTCATATTGATACTACAATATTTTTTGTTATGCCGCAGTAGTTATAAATAGCTCCTATAGTATTCAAACATTTTTCACTTAATTATTTCCTTTCCTTAAAACCTTGCGAAGTTTCTTATCACAGATAGTTGTGTGAATAGGATGAGGTATTAAATTTATATTCTCTACAAATTTTACAAGTATTCGACTATTAACAGTACTGTTTCAAACAGCTTCCCATATATCCCCTGTATATACATCGACACTTCGTTTCAATGAAGATAATTCATTGCACATGTGGTTTCCTGTATGGTTAAAGATGTTTTCATTTAGTTACAGATGGAATGAAAGGGGATTTTATCGATTACTCTTGTTGAAGTAGACATGTGAGAAACTGCTTTTTCTAACCATGATTCATTCCAGATATATGATAATTACATAAAGGTTTTGCAATTTGTAATACAATAAAATATTACCAATGCAAGAAATTTTCATAAAAATATTTTTATAATGGAGTAATAATAGCCTCTTAGCATTTTATTATATATTATGTGATGTAAAATTAAATATGAGTTCAGTAAAAACTAGTTATAAATTTATAAGTTTCTTTCATACAGTAATTTTGCAAAATTAAGTTGTAATGATTCTTTTGTTTTTATTTATAATTATACATAAAGTTCAGTTCATAAATGCTAGATTAATATTTAAAAAATAACTCGAGTAATGCACTTGTGAAACCAAATATTCCATTTATATTGAAATAAATTAAATGTAACAGTTTAAGATTCTTATTAGTACATGCACTGATATATATTTCAATTCAGATTGACAAATGAAGTTAGTTTTCATGTATTGTTGCAAAGGATATTTTATCTAAGGTTGTTCTGTTACGAGTAGAAAAAATTAATTTAGCAAATAAATTTGGGCTTTAATGCTTTTAAATAAAAAAAACAGATTTTATCTATGAATAAAAGAGCATATGTAATATATATTTTTAGTTCTGCTAAAAAAATTAAGTAAATTAATAATTTTAATATATTTCTTATTCATTTAGACTGTTGAATTATAGAAACGTATAAATAATCTAAATCAGCCTTGCTATGTGTGCTGAAAGTATTATAATATTGAAAGGGTTTGAAAAATATTTATTTACTTGCATTAAATAAGTATAAAGTTTCTACTTCTGTAACTTTAAAAATGGAATAAATGAGACTTCATAACGTTGCTTGAAGTACATTGCTAACTTTTTTTTTTATCATTTAATGATATCAATTGTTCGCCTTCATGTTACATATCCTCTGAGCTTACAGGCAACACACCAACTCTTTTATTAGTATAAATTACTAAATAGCAGTATATACATTTCAAATCACTATTATGAGGTCTATCAAAGTGCTTAACTCCAAGAATTGAGAAAAATGTATTTCCAGATGAAAGTGAATATATAATAAGGACGGAACACAGTAATCTCTCTTCCTCTCTCAAATAATTTAAAGTGCTTAGGAAAAGAAAGAGGTGCTTAGGAAAAGCTTTCTTAAAAAGGTTGTCGCATGTATTGAAAAAATTTAAATTCTTTTGAATTTCAAATTCATTTTCTATTTCACCAGATTGCTTCCTAATAATAGAAAATTATTTTGAGTTAATGAGAATAAGTATATTGAATACTTAACATATGTGTTTCAGGCAATTTATTTTTCGTCCATCACTTGGAATTCTTTTCGATTAAAATACAACTTTAATTTAATAAATATCTTATTAAAAATATCTAAATATTTTTTTAATATGAAATAAATAAATTGTAAAAGCAATAAATGATTTTATAATATTGTTTTAGAATGTAAATATATAAGAAATATCATAAATAAGAAAGTACACAATCAGCGAATATAATGTGTTAAAATTTCTTATGCAGAACAATGTTAATGCAAGTTTATCTACATGTATTTGGCATTAAATATAGTCTTATTTTAATATACAATGATACAGAAATGAAAATTAACCCTTTTTTTGTAAATATTTAATTTTCTTGGTCTAAAAAACTTTTTCAAATATTTAAATATCAAGTGAAAGTAATTTTTCAGTTATAGTATAAACCAAGAACATTACACACATTTGTTCACAATGTTATGCAAATTTTCTAATGTTTTGTTTAATCATTTAAACTCAAAACATTTATAGGTGAATAAATTAAAAAGCTTTAATTAATGTTTTTGAAAATAACATTAAAAAAGTTGAAAAATAATTAAGCCTTTTATTTTCATATAAACACCACACTAATTGCTACATAGATGTATTCATATAAAGTAAATATTTGTTTGGGTTAAGAAAAATGTAATGTGAGAAAATGTATTTTTACTAACATTATTTTATTTTATTGTAATAAAAATTTGAGAAGCTTCTGTGTCTCATTCAAAAAGGGAAGTTACCATTATACAGAATATAATAAATATACAAGAAAATGTGACAAACAACTTTCTTAATTAAACTGCGTAATAAATCTAAAACATCATAACTTGTGGATACCGTTTTTCTTTGAATTTCATATTATTTACCAAGTCAACCTAAAAACGCTGAGGAATATCTTCAATCATTTTCAATTATACAAAAAAAAAAAAAAAAAAACAGTTATTTATTACTAATTTTGCTTTTAAGTTTCATACAAAATAAGATATACGTTTTCGTTTTAACCACTTTTTACTGGGATGTACAATCTTTCTGGCAAATGCATACAGCCCTAGATAGGGTAGTTAGTGGTAAGTGACATCCTCCTCTAAATTGAGTGATGTGACAGTTTTCAGGGGGGTAGGAAATGTTCCCAATGAGAATGGGAAACAGTCGACGATTTTTGTATAGTTTAGGAAGGTGGCTGTGGAATGAAAAAGTAGTACATCTGGTTTTAAAGAGGAAACATTTTTCGCAGATTCTTGAAATTTTCTGAGCCGCTGAGTCGGTTAAAAGAAGAGGTGGGTGCCACTCTTTCTCTTCCTCTGTATCACCTAGGACATAGAAATTTAAATCTTATCAGTCAATTCAACCAAACATTTTATGCATTTTAGAAGTATGCAATGTTCGTTAAACGATTTAAATACCTTGTCACAGAATTTTGGTTATTTAAAAAAATTCATTCAGAAACTAAATTCATTTGGATTTGTTAAAATTAAGTAATTATCTTTGTTCAGTAAAGTTCCTCCCAATAAAGTAAACTGCATCCCTAACTTTAGTCCTTGACTTCATGGTTTCTTTTAAATAAAGCCTTTTCATCCTTTAAGCAATGTTCATATCATAACAAATACTAATTTACAATACATAAAATGATTATCTGAGAGAAGTCATTTCATAAAAGGATTAGTCAAGTCTACTATATTTTATCAAATTTAACTATGAAAAGATTTTAGGTGTTCATAAATATTAGTCATAGAATAACAAAGATAAATTAAAGGTAAAGTATTATAACATTCCGACTCTGCTACATGTAATAAAAATTCCAAATAATTTGCTACTTATATATGTTTTTCATAGCAAAATACTTACTTTCAGAGGTAGTGTCTCGCTTCTTCGAGGCCGGCAAATCTTTATCACCTTAAAATGAGAAAGGATGAATCAAAAAACAATTTTCTATTCAAAAATTTTCTTTATGCACAAATATAAAATTTTATGTTATACTTTTTACATAATATCAGTTACAAATTCTTTTGCTTAATGATTCATAATATGCCTGCATTATATTTAGCAAAGAATTTTTCTGCGATGTAAGAAATAAATAGAGTAGAAAATTCTTACTTCATTGGTTAGTGTATTCAACTTTGTATTTTATTTATTGAGGCTAACACCAAAGTTTAAAATGTTAACGATTTTTCAATGAAGGATATGCAAAAATATATAAAAATGCGTATGATAAATATTTGTAATGAAACTAAGTCACGCTGGCCTGTAAAAATGAAGGAAGCTATTTTTCAAAGCTCACCATTAAAAACTGACATTAACAATGACATAGTTTATAGATAGATAAAAACGAATTTGTAGTCATCATTACATGCATTTACACAACTTTTGTGATTAAGAATAATACGAGTAACAAAAACAAGCAAACACCAGGCTTTTGTATTTAAGGTGAAAGCTTGTTCATCTTCAAATTTTGTCAGCAGATTTGTTGGCAATAGTCAGACATGTCCTGCAATATCAGAGAGAAACTGTTTGCTTGATTCGTTAAGATGGCTGATGGGCAGATGGAAACTAGGATGTCACAGGCTGGTGCGGCTAGGTGCCTTAATGCCTCACACTACGGTACAACGTCTCAGGAACCAACATCAAACCGAAGCATCGGTGTATAGAAAACCACGATCTAAAACTGCAGAAGATCGTTTTACAGCTCCTCCGGCCAAAGAAGTATTTCTATGCCGCAACTATATGTACACCACTCTAACATCAAGGAGAATAGCAACTAATACGGTGGAAAGGATTCTTAATGCAAGACCGCATTAGACATCAGAGAAGAACCTACATATGTTTAAAAATTATAATTACATAATCTTTTGCCAATGACAAAATGGCTTTGAATCTACTCTTTACGTTTTTATTAGAATTGCCCTTTTGAAAATTAAATTCATGCATCACCACATTAAATTGTTAAAAATATGTTTAATTCTCCTTGTGGGTCCGTGAATTTTTTATTACAAGAGCGAAATATCGAAATTCACATACACATGCAGTCATTCCAATGTTATTCATGCCCTAAAGTACACTATTATTTCATTTCATTAAGGGTCAGTGAACTCTTATATTAATTTAAGTAATAGAAGTTACATAAAACTGACGTGTGTATTTAAATAATCTGAATTCTCTTTAAACATAAACTTCTTTAGTTGATGAACTGTTGATAAGTGATTTATATTATTTCTGATTAAGAAATGATCGAAGCATGATTAGATTTTTAAAGACAATTTAGATAAGTTTTACAGCGCGCGGGGAACGCAAAAAATAGATACCTGCTGATAAAGGGATTACCTGTCCACACATCCATGAATAGTCTAGCATTAACTGATTACCCAATTATCGTTGGAAACATTTAATGATATTGAAAAAAAAAGTGATTTTAATTCGTAATTAAAGTTAACATTCGTACTCCTTGACAGTGGCGTGGTAAAGGGGGTAAGGGGTCTATCAGGCCCTTTTCAGAGGGGCGCCAAATATGTACGAAAGTTTTCAGAAAATTTTATTTCTTTTTAATTGAAATATCAATTTTATTCGGATAAATAAATTTTAAATTCAATAATTATGTTCTCCTGTTTAAGAACTTGCCATAAATGAAAGTGTTCATGTTTCCATATTAATAGGTGAGTATAGTTTAATTCATATTAAAAAGTGTTCTTTTAATCGCGTTTTCCATTATCTTTTCTTAATTTTTTTATACTTTGCCCCAGATTTGTGGTGTTTTATCATTTTGTATAGTAAATCTTGTACATGTAATGACGGAAATATGTTACTTATTTTTCTGATAAAAATTCTGAAATATAAATATTGGTTAGTTTCCTTTTTATGCATTTGAGGTGTTCTTAGTTTCAACTTATTTACCATATACGTGCTGATGTTATATCTCTTGATTTACAAATCAATAATTTAGGGAGATTATAAAAAGCTAACCTCGTGATCTAATCTGTAACTGATTTGTGTTCAATAAAACCCAAGAATCACAATAGGTATTTAAATATATTATACATACGTTCGATTTATCTTAGGGCTTCAGTGAAGCTAAATCTGGATGATATATTGAATCTGTAGAAAACTGCATTTTAAAGAATACTACTCATAAATTAATGTTATATAAAAAGTTCTAATGATTTTGATTTCAAATTTTCTCGTGCTGATTAAATTAACTTTACTTTTGCTCTGTCCTTATCCTACAAAGGGACCCGACAAGGATGAAGAAACTAAAAATGTTGAAAGAATCAAATTACTTGATATTGATTTTCATATCCATTTCATTTACTAAAAACCGTTAAATTTATTAAAAAAAATAAGGAATATAAAACGAAACTGAAAGATATTGAGACTTTGAATTTTTGGGAGAAATTCTTGTACATCGCCCACAGAGAAAAAAGCCGTTTTTATCACAAGCTTTGTTGTAACCTCTTAGACTACTGTCGCGTTACACTCGTGAAAAAATTCGCGTTGAAATGCATTTCTCATTAGCAGTCCTCTTTGTCCGAAAATGTTCAGCACCAGATTGATCCCCAACAGAAGAGATGTTTTCAAAATAACAAAGCAATATTTAATGAAGAAAATTGTGCTCCAGGAATATAAATACAATACAACGCTGCAAATAAAAATTAATTACCTCCGAATGCTAGTAAAATTTACAATTTCCTTTTATTTTAACTATTTATCTGCTTAGAATGTCATTTCGTACCCACAAATTTTCGTCTTTAGTGTTGTTTCGTTAAAAACTTCGCAGTGGAAATGTTGACTCTTATAAGCAAAATAAAATTCTCATTTAGCAGATTTTTTGCCATTGCGAATATTTATCAACATGTATAGTTGAAATTTTAAATCAAATTGCTTATTTAAAAATTTTTTTTAAACGAAAATATTTAAAATTTAAAGACTTTCGAAAATAGTTTTTATTTGATTTGTAATTTTGTCGCCTTTATATTAATACATTATGTTAAAAAATTCTTTTTTGAAAAGTTATAAAGATCAAATGTATTAAATATTTTTATGTGTACACATAAAATGTTTCTTTAACTTTATATTTCAGTTAATATGAAAATGTTTAGCTTAGAAATTATTTAAATGAAATATAATGAAAAAAGGCAAAATATTGTTGTGCTTTATAAAAGCTACCGATTTATAACATTCAAATATATTGTTAAATGATTCAGAATAAAAATAAGTTTATTTTAAATAGGAATTAGCTCTTATTAATTAAAAGATGTATTTTAAAGTCATAAGAAAGCCTTTTAAACATATTGAAAATAAGCTGAAAAATTTCAGGCAGAAAAGCTCTCAGTAAGAATTAACGATAGTGTAATTAATCCGGTGATTATGTTTATAATAACCGGTGATTATACACAATCCCCACTAAACTCGGTAAATGTGATAGATTATTGAATTCTATGGATAATCCCGTAAATATATGTATAGAGCCCAATGTGTGTGTGTGTGTGATGGCAAATTCCGATTATTTTATAGAAAAATATTTAATACTTAAATACTTTAAAAAATAAGTATTTTTAATCTATATTAAATAATTCGTCCAGAAGAGTTTGAAAAACATCATGACTTGGAATAAAATATACAATAATCTCTCAGTTTAACAATTTAAATAATCGTGTTTTATTAGCAAGTTCAGTTCAATAGATATTATAAGACCGATATGTTAGGTGATAGTACAAATTATCTGATGGAATAGGTATTCAAAGACATAAAATGATCAAAACTACTAAAAGTAAATTAAAGTCTAGATTTTCATTAAAATACAGAACTTTAAATATTAACTAGTTCTTATAGATAACTTTCATATTTTGTTAATTAAAACAATGTGGATAAATACTTTAGAATTTATGAAAATACTTACATGTCAAAACAAATTTAAACTATTCTGAAAAATAATTCGCGCGCGATTTAAATTTACTTATTTACATACATTAGACTAACACTTAGAATAACATTTTGCCAGATTTTTCATATTTGGATTTATCAAACTTACATTCTGTCTCGAAACACATGGTTAATATTGTGCTAAAAAATTATTTTTCTGAAATTCAATCTTTGATTAATTTTAAATTTCCGTAAGTTTAAATTCTACTGATGCACCCATTTCCGAAACCTATTCTAGTTAAGATTTTTTTTACTAGATTTTTTTAACTCAAATTCAAAACTACAACCTGAGCCTTTAAAATTATTTATATTTACGATTTTAAAGTAGATACTTTGCTGTTATCTTCATTATACTCTTATTACACGTTTATTCTATACATTATATTTTTAAGATGGGGTGCCAAAATTGGTATCTAATTCGGGTGCCAAATGTGGTCGCTACAGTGGCGTAGCGCCACTGTTCCTAGTAATCTGTCAGATGACCATTGTGACAATATATAAATAATTCTTGAAAAACTGAAGAGCTTAGAATTCCTTGCGATTTTATTGTACTCATTTTAAAATAGCTTCAGATGTGCATGGCAAAGTATTCTAGTGAAACAATTATTACAGCTGCAAACTAGGACTATTGGACCAATTATATAATTGATAACTACTTTCTAAATGCCATTAAAAATCGTGGGCGAGTTTGTAGAAAGCTGACATATTGAATAGAAAAAATACTTTCATATCTACGAACATCATTTTAACAGTGATGAATTCATGACTTCCATTTTATTATAAAGGAGCAAAACTACAAAAATGCTGGTTAATTTGAAGAAACCAGTATCCGAAGTTACTTTGCTGCTCTTAGAAACAAATTTTAAATTTTCTTTTTGGGAAAAAATTATCATTTATGGAGAAGTTATTTAGAATACTGCAGTATCAAGAGTTCCATTTATTAAGTCTGATAAGTTTTGTTTCAATTGTTAGCAACTTATATAAAAATAATTTAAACATTGCCATTATCAAAAACATAATTTATTTTCGTACTTCCATACTCTAAGATACTACAAATTTATATTGAAAGCTACCAGTATTGACATAAAATCTGGCCAAAGGATGGCAACATCATGCAACTTACTATGATAAAATTTGAACATTTTGAAATATAAATTGAGTACTATCATTTTGCATAGATCATTACAATGTGAGAAAAACTTTCTCGATTACTCCTTTAAATACATTAAATGATTTATTACAATTATTTGATGTTTTAATAACATTTTAGTTTACATTTTCAAATGTAATACCGTTTGTAATAATGATTTTAACAAGTCAATTACTTTTTAAAGGCTATAATTTACTAAACTAGCGTTTCTACTCTTATGAAAAATAAATTTGAACAAACAAAAATTTGGTTTACTTCCTGAAATAAACGTTAAAAATAATTTCATAATTTTATAAATTTAGATATTAACGCTGAAGGAAACCTCTCCAGTAAATGCATATATTACGTACAAGGTAACAAATATTTAACATATTTCACCTTACTCAATGGGAATCTGTCAATATAAACTGTATGAAATGCATAGATCTGTAATCCAAAATACGTTTAGACAAATTTGTACAAAAAGTCATTTCTTTAGCAGTATGCAGTCTTCATTTAAGGGAGATGATTAAAATCAAACTATTCACGTATCATAATCCAATAAACACTAACATTGGTGCCAAATTTATGCCAGTATATATACGCATACATATACACCTTAATAAATGTGTGTGTAAAAAGTCAAATTCACAAGTTTCTTTCACAATGAAAAGGAATCGTCAAATTAGGAGTATTTCAATATTTTGTGAAAAAAATAGTTTAACAATTTGTATTAAAATCTTACCCTCAGAAGACGGCCCAGAGACTCTCTTCCTTTTAGTGCCCGGCGTATCTTTGCCATCAACTCCTAAGTGAAGAAAATAATTACAAATACGAATTTTGTAATCAAAGTAAACTAGTCACTCTGAATTAGTAAGCTGAAGCATTTCTTAAAATATTTATTTAAAGATTGTGTTTTACTTATATTTACTCAAGTATATAAAAAACTTAATGCTAATAGATTTTGTAGTAAGTTCAATTGCTATTCTATGGTAAATATTTAGTGTCGATTAAAATTGAAACATCTAAAAATCTGAGACTTAGGTGGAAATAAACTAACATCTCCAAGAGTCAATTCCCTTACAAGCAGAAGGGGATACAGCTACTCTTACTAGGTTGGGTGGTTTGTCCCTCAATGATCAATTTTTTCTCACGAAGTCTAATTAGACTGGGACATACGACTTAAAGTGGGTTCCTAACCACTACAAACATCCATGCTCAAGGTGGGATTCGAGCCCATGAACTGTCGAACCAAAGGCAAGAGCGCTAACCATTTGGCTGCCAGCTCGCCTTACCCTTACTAGGAGACTTAATGAAGTTATTCTTTGCTCATCATGCAACGAGTTTCAAAGACACTGTTTGCAATTCTCTCAATTAGACGCATATTTGTGTGAGTCTTGACAAGATATATTTAGGTTATCCGCATAAAGTCTACCAAAAACAGATTGGGATGAATGAAGTATGCTGTCAGATTCACAATACCGGATTAATATCTTTTCTTTAACTACCTTTTATATTCCGAATATGGCATTAGCTTTCTTCTTGTGTTCTATTTACTCAATAACAATTGATTTTCTGTTACTTTATATGTTTTATTGTTTGAGGTACTTTTAATAATTAGTGTACTCACATTATTCTGAGTACTATTTTATGATATAAAGAAGGTCTTAAAATTGTAAATAAGCTGTTCTGTGTTATTATAATCCAAGTAGTTTTTATTGAAGGATTCATTGCACCAAAGAGATTTAAGTTTCCTGATGTCAGACTAAACGGGGGACATATACTGCTTCAGAAAAATTAAAAATTAACACTTAAAATTGAGCCATCGGTGACCATTGGCATAAATAAAAGCTTTGGATAGAAATGGTCCAATACAAACTTGGAAAACACGAGAGAGTCAGAAATTTAGTAGGAATATAGAAAATCATCCCAAAATCCAAAGTCATCCATTTTGTAGAAAACTCCACTATGCCTAAGTACAATCCTTTGTTTTCTCTGTCGCAAAAAAGGAAACTAAATGATTTCTCTGCATGAAAATGCCAGATAAATAACGTTATAAAAAGTAGAGCTTCTCCTTATAGAAACCACTATTGGACTAAGCTATAGGTTGATTAATGAAAGGATCTGAAGAACCTTTATTAGGCTTCAGAAATCACTACAAAGTGCTGAAAACTTATTTTCAATCCAGATTCTGATAAATAAGAAGTACGTTTGATGAGCAATTACCATTGCATAAGTTAGCCAATTTCGTTAGGTCTGTAACATTTATTGGCCTGCTGTGGTATTTTCATTTTTTTTAAACTCAAAAATTCCCCATTTAAGACAATCTTGTTGATATATTCCTTATAAACGATAAGAGTTTGAAACATTAGCAACTGTTTCCTGAAGGAGGTAGAGATATCGGTAGAAAATAATACACAGTTGCTTTGTTATTTATCTTTTAAAAACTGTGGTCTTTATAATTTCCATTGGCTTTCCTCTACTGCTAGTTGAATGTTTAAAATGTAATTAAATAAACAGTGAGGCCAAGAGTTCAGACTGGTTCTGCTGTTATACAAAAGTAGAAATTGTTAGCTCGTAAAGAATTTCTGCAAGTAGCGAGGTATCTGCTAAATTCCCCCTACAAATTCTTGTTTCACAAGAATCCTTTTGCTTTTATAATTTCAACAAGGTTAGCGTCTGTGTGGTTAGACATGTATATGCCATAAGTTTGCAAGATTCAGAATTTTAAAGTCCGAAAAGCAATTAATAGATTTTTATACTTATTCAATTTGAGTAAATTTACTTTTTATATATTTTATAGGTACTAAAATATTTCGACGTTACAAAGTCACATTAAAAATTTATTCCACATTTCTCAAAACTATAGCTTAATGGTTAGACTATTTATGAAGAAACTTTCCACTTTCACACACACACACACACACAGATTTTGAGCGATCAACAAATGAAAGTCATTGCTAACTTTTGCTTAAATTAATAATATACTATGGCAGATCACATGAAATTTTATCATGCCATGTGATCAAAAGGTAAAATGAAAGGGAATTCAAAATTTTAAGTAATTTTTTATTGAATTTTATTTTTATCTATATTCACTTAATATTAGAGTAAAATTCAAAGAAACTGGTAAAGAAGTATTGATCAACAAGTAAATTAGGCAAGTTCATTGAGCTTAACCGTTTCTAGGTAATTAAACATATTCTAAAGTGATTTTTGTTGTGATTTGTACTTTTATAGAATTTCAAAACTGTAGTACCTTATTCTCATATGCTAATTAGTACCGAGAATAAGCATTTCCCCCTCTCAGCCCATCTGATACGAGGGAAATTCCTACCTTTCAAGGTATGGCGAACCAATGGCACGCGTGCCAAAGTGGCACATTTGAAAATTTTGATGGCACGCACAAGAATAAAACTAATTTTTTTTTTTACAAGTTAATTTTTTTAATAGAAACAAAAAATTATTAATCTACACTTAATTTATAAAATAAATAATTTGTAGTAATGAATACCTATCTTAGTATTTAACTGGAGCCGTAAAATTATACATTTTATTAAAATATCGCATGAATTCTCTCTAAGTATATAAAGATCCGCATTAGAAAAAAATTTTTTGCACATCCAGTTTCGCCTTTTAATGTTACTGCATATTGTTGCCGTCGCAGTGCTCAAGTCAGACGACAGAATTAGTCATTTTTAGTAACCATTGGCTTTGAAACTTCAGTGTCTTGTTAAAAAAAATTAATAAAATAACACTACATCTATTTACAATAAAATTAACCTTTTATTGTAAATAGATGTAGTGTTATTTTAAGTAAATATTTTTACAAATTATTTCAAATTATATATTCTGCAGTCGTTTGTAAGAACGTATTGCGTCACGACTGAAGTTTTAACACGTAACAACTTTAACGCATTAAAAGTTATTGAACTTATAATTAAAAATCATTTTTGAGCAATACATTTCATTAGGAGAAATTGTTTTATCATTAAAGCAGTAAATTATAGAAATAATTAGTAAAATTTCCTTGAATTAATATATTTTCTGGTGTTGGTAATATTTTTAGTACTTTAGTATGTAGCGAAACATTAAAAATGTGTGTGTGAATGCAGAATATATTAAATTTATTATACATTAAAATATACATTTTTAGATTAGATAAAAAAAACATAAAATTGCAGAAGATTAAATTCTAACTACATGGAATTCAATTCCTGACAAGTTTAACTATTTAAAAATATTAGCAAAGGTAGTTTTATCAATATTTTCATTGACGTGGGAATGTTAATCTATATTCAGAATTATATTTTATAAAAAATATAGAATGACGGATGTGTTGAGCTCTGCATGCGTACTGTTGAAATTAACTAAATATGAACCAGATATTAAATCATTATAATCTTGTGTACAGCAACAAAAATCCCATTTAAAATAATTATTTTTAATGTGAATTTTGTTTCTAGCATATTGCTCTCTGTAAAACATTGTGTAATAAAAAATTGTTTAACTAAGAATTGCTTTTATTTGTTTAATTATACTTACGTATGGTTTCACCACGCTATATTTCGAAGGAAATCTTAATGTGGCATGTTGCCTATTTAAAAAAGAATTTTTATGTCTTTGTGGCACGGACATCAAAAAAAGTTGGCCATCCCTGGTATAGGCCGTGGGCCCAACACTCTTATCTTGCATGTTTGCTCCCGAAATTTGGAAGCAATTTAATTCCATTTGCATTTTATTATTCAATATCAAATATTTACATAAGTTCTGCTTTCGTAGAGTGCACATTGTTTTGAGAATTTAAAAAAATTGTGGAACTACTTCCATACAAAAGTTTTGTTCATCCGCAAGTTAAGCCAATCAAATTTTTCTACCATGTTCCTCACTAAAGAGTTATCCAATGAGAAACGCAGTTGGAAAAATATAGCGTTTTACACATGCTTTTGATTGTAAACAAACAAGTTAGTATGTTTTGTTGACAATTAACGTTCAACTTACTATTTGAATTTTCACGATTAATTGAATTTTAACATATAGTTATTAGAACACATTAACAATGAAGTTTGGTTATTATGCATTATTTATTGAAACTTCAATTCCAATGTAATTTATCAATTTATATTTTATAGTAATGAATAACATTGTTAAAGTAAGGTGATAAATCAATTCCATTTTTCTCATAAATATTTAATTTAAAAGTACGATTCTAAAGGTAAAATTTATCTTTTATGTATCATTTTATCTACTTATAAATATTTGATTGCTTATTGCAGTTACTCAAAAATTCAAAATAACAGTTTTGGATTTCATTGCATTCATTGTACTAAAATGTTAAATTGCATGGAATCAACATCCATGTTTTTAAATGAAATTTAAAAATTGATTTGTGTTTGTTTTTAATTTTGTTTTAGGGTAAAAGGCATACTTTATTTATCTAGTATTTAATTGTGCGTTTATATTTTCCTTAAGTGATATGTAGTAAAATAAGTCCTAATATCTATGATTACGGCAAAATTTATTAATGTATTACATATTGTGCTACGGTGTGTATTCTTTTTCGACCGGGAAGTAAATAAACAAGAGTGAAATACTTACTCGCATGTGATTGGCTAAATGAATATGTAACAATACACGTGTTTTCAAAGGCACAGTAAAAACTTCATTGAATTTGTTATTTATAAAAAAAGGAGCAATTATTTCTTCTAAAACTTTTTGCATTTACGTCTCCCACATGGAAATTGAGCATAATTTTATGTTTTTAAATTGCCCCCAAAGAAGTGGTACAAAACTATTTTTAAGCCCCTTACTGGTTTCACACAAGGTTTAGTATCTCATCCATTGAACTAGAATAGCAGACTGCTTTGCTCTTAAAAGTTGTCATTTGGTCTGCGAATGATGCTTACTTAGTGTTCTCTCGTATTTATATTCAACTCAATATTCCTTAATGGGCAGGCACGCAAGAGTGTAAGTCTAAAAGTTAACTGCCATCTAGGCTGGAAAAAGAAACACAGTTCTTTGATTTAAATCAAAGAAGCTCCATTTGCATAACTGCACGAGAGCATTTGTTATCTCCTCAAATGATTTATCCGCTGAGGGGTGAAGAAATACCGTATTTGCTTGCAATGCCAAAAGTGCTTTGTGTGTGTGGATCTAGTCTGAATACTTCTCCTTGAGGTTTCCTTAGCATTTTTAACTTTAAAGCTTTCATGTCTTTAATTCTTGCTGAAGGAGATTTATCTCTCGTTTTTATTGAGGATTTTGACTTTTGAATAAGAAAAAAGAGGAAGTTTCAGAGAGAAGAGAGACTGCTTACTACTTTATTTTGTGGCCTTCATAGCAGCTGACAAATTAAGTACAAGATGTAACTGGTCCACAACCCCAATATAAGAATATTTTTTAATGATCATAATCAGGACTTCTTTCAAGAACCCGTTATCGACAACGAGATTAAAACTTTGTGTCTCCCTTACAGCTGACACGCCTCCTTCGATGGGCAATTCAAACTTCCACGGGCAACCACTGCTCAACGAGCGCAAGTGAGTTTTCTCCTGCAAGCGGTCTTCGAATGCGCAAAATATTAGGAATGAAAACAATGGGCTCTGAACGATAGGTCTGACCAGTAAATTCAAATGCGTATTTAATCCTCATCAGGAAAGAAACTTTACGAGGAAGAAAAATGTCAAAACTAATAAAATTGATATTTTAAAACAATTTAGTCATTTTCTAAAAATTCTTTAAATGCTGTGTTGATAGTATTAAATAAATTTTACCATCTAGAAGCATGAGTGAAAGATTACTATTGAGTCGCAAGGAAACCAAAATTATTTGGCGTATTTCGAGAAGAACGATGCGTTTATCTTAAACTTGATTGTGGTTTCAGCTGAATCCTGCTTTATACACGTAAGAACATTTCCGCTGAAGCATCTTTTCGGGACAGGCATTTTGTTAAAAATATTTGTGTTTACACCGCTAAACTGGTTAATGAAAGGGCGATTTATTTTCCCAAAATGGTATTTCATGATCCAGAGTTAAGCAATATTGTTTTGTTAAAAGGATGGACGCTTTAAAGAGATTGACTCTTGAAATTGACACTAAATATATTATGTCAAAATGCATGTTACTTAAAATTACATTAGTCAATGCTTATTCGTCTTCGGGAATATTTTACTTGTACATATAGACAACGAAGTATTCTGTATTTTCATAGAAATCACATACTCTCAGTCAACGGATTTTCCGCTCGAGAATTCAAAGATTTTTAGAAAGGAATCAGAGCAACGGTGAAAAACTTACCATCAAGTTTCTTCAGCTTCTCAGCCAGCATCTGACGCCTGGCTTCCCAATACTCAAGCTGGCGTCCAGAGCTGGCGGAGCTTACGGATGGCATTGAAGAAATAGAAGACGAGGAAGACATTTCTGAAATAATACAAATAAAAACAATTAGAAAATTAAATTTTAATAGCAATTATAGAAACTTATTTTGAAGCATTTTGATTCACTAAACTTAGCATGCTTAAATCTTGATACGGAAGGATATCTTCTAGTTCAGTTACGCGTATGATCGGAGTTGCCATTTGAAAAATAACACCTCTAATCGGAAAAATTAAGAATTTTAATTTATTAAAATTGTATGCTAAATATAGACATTTTTCAAATCACACTTTAAAAAATGTAAACAATTTTTTTTTTTTTTTTTTTTTTTTTTTTTTTTTTTTTTGCTGAGTAACATAATTAATAGAATTTTACTAAACTCTAAAGTTTTAAAAGTTAAGAAAATGAGCTTCTAACGATGATTGTGTAATCTTCTCCAGTTACTTTAACCAGTTTTTTTAATTATTTGTATCGAAAGGAAAAATAGGCTAAGTAATGTATTGTTTCTTAACTTGCGAAAGAGGCAAATGAAAATAAAAATACCATTTAATTACATTTTGAAATTACAATTTTTTAAACAATTTTTTATTTTAATAGAGTGTTCCTATTTTTCTTTCCCATCTATGTTATTTATTGACAATTACATGGATGTATTCGTTATTTTTATTCTGAAGGAATACGTCGCAGAGTTCATATAATCTAATAAATCTAATAAAATACTTGTTTTCGTACACTTTTTCCACACCACTAATTTGAGCTGCAAGTGTTCTAAGATATTTTTCGAAACATTGTCTGAAGAGAGAATTAAACCCTAAACATTACCCAGTGGAACGCTAGAGCGGTAATCATTAAGCTTTTAGCACCTTCTTATTCATTTTCTGTTCTGTCAGTACACACATTTGAAAGCTAAAATCTGTATTCGAACTCGAGACACATTTCTAATAGTCGATCAATTCCAAAATAATTTCCCTTTCAAACTGAAATGTGTTTTTGACATTCTTTTCAATTATATCAAGTATAAGAATTTGTTAATACAATTGATCTTCACTTTTAAATGAAACCACTATTTTAGAAATATTTAAAGAAAAATTTCCAGGCTGTGAGATATTTTGAAGTAAAGAGAATAATTTTGATAAATTGTTCAAAGTTCATAACAAGCTGCTTAAAAGAACTCTAATAACAAATATAATTTAAAAGAAATCTACATGTATATTTTCATTTTATAAATATAAGAACTGTCATAAATATTTAACAGCACACCATATTAGGTAAAAAGTCTTCTTAACGCAAGCTTCAATTTTGTTCACAAAATTTAGTCATTTTACGGCGCAAAGAGAATTCTTAAGCAAACAAATTTCCGATACTTGCTGTCATTTTTATCATCTAAGGATAAATCGCGTGCAAGAAGTACAAATTTAAGTAACTTTTGATAGTTTTGTTGGCTGAGTTTCTCTCTAGGCTCTTTCTTAAAAGGCGAGTTTCATTTAAATCCAACCTGTACTTTAAAGAAGACAAAACATTTCAACCTTCCACATTCAATGTAAGAAGTGAACACGTAAAATTTTGCATTAACAACCAGATAGCACTTCGTAAATTGTCATATTGGTAATAAAGGAGTTGCGTGGAATATAACTTTAAACAAGACTTTAACGTTAACCTACAACACAGCTATATATTTATTAAAGCATTCTTCTGCACCTAGTTGAACAAGACGCTCGTTTCCATTTTCATTATTCCTTCCGGACTATCAGAACAAATGTTACCGAGGCACGCAGTTGAAGAGTCATTACCGAACCATTGTGAGAGCGCTTCATTTCCATGACCCGAGCTGACCTCAAAAGCAGTTCGAGGAAGGTCCAGAGCATTAAATAAACGTTCCGATTTGGTTACAAACCTCTGAAGAATAAGCATTGGAATTCCTTTTGGTACAGCAAAGTTTAATGGTATATTTTAAAAATCCTAAGGGCAGCCGGGCAGTAGAGAATATCTTTTTTTACTTACCATGTACAAAAAAAGTGTTACCCTTTAAAATATCAAACTTCAATTTAAAACTGTAAAGCAAGAAATTTCTTATGAACTTTCCGTTCTAGAATTTTAAATTATCGAAGAATAGACACCCATACTTATATTTTAAACACAAATTGAATGTTAGGTATTACTATTTACTATCAAAATGTTTGGAGTTTTAACTCCCTGGACACTGATGCGAGCATTTTGAGATATCAATTTTTAAGAACCCATGGTTGGAGTCGTGACACTACTCAAATATATAAAATCCAAACAAAATTACAGAAAAGTTTGATTTCTTAAAAAAGGTGGCATATGATTAAGTCATTTTAGGTGACTAGAAACGTCAGGCACCAAATTGAAACTTGTAGAGGAGACTGTTGCGCATATTTTGACGTATTAATATTTAAGATCCCATGGTTGGAGACGCAACACTCCTCATTTTTCTAAAATTTGACCGAAATGATTTAAAAATTTGACTTTTTAAAGGTGATGGGGGGGGGTTGATTATGAGACTTTAGTTACTAGAAATGTGTGGAACCAAACTGAATCTTTTAGAGGAGACTTTTATGAAAAATTTGATATACTAATATTTAAGATACCATGATTGGAGACATAACACTCCTCAAATTTATAAAATACAATCAAAAAGACACAATATTTACTTTTATAGTGGGGGTTGATTAGGACATTTTAGGAGTCAAGAAATGTCTGGAACAAAAATGAATTCTCAAGAAGAGACTATTGCACACATTTTGATGTATTAATATTTAAGATCCTATGGTTGGGGTCGGTGCACTCCTCAATTTTCTAAAATCCAATCAAAAAGACACAAAAATTTGAATTCTTAAAATAGGTGGGGGATGATTAGAAGATTTTAGGCACAAAACTGAATCTTGCAGAGGAGACTGTTGCGCACATTTTGACATATTAACATTTAAGATCCCATGGTTGTAGTCATAACACTCCTCAATTTTCTAAAATAGAAACAAAAACACACAAAATTCACTTTTATATTGGGGGCTGATTAGGACATTTTAGATGTCAAGTAATGTCTGGAACCAAACTGAATTCTGAAGAAGAGACTATTGCAAACATTTCGATGTATTAATATTTAAGATCCCATGGTTGAAATCATAACACTCCTCAATTTCCTAAAATACGATAAAAAAAACAGAAGTTTAATACTTTATCGAGGAGGGGGTTTATTAGGAAATTTTAGAGGGCTAGAAATGTCTTGAATCAAATTGAATCTTGTATAGGCGAGTTTTTCGAACATTTTCATGCATTAATATTTAAGAGCCTATGGTTGGAGTTGGAATTCTTCTCAATTTTTTAAAAACCAAACAAAAAGACAAAAAATTTGAATTCTTTAAAAAAGAAAGTGGGCTGATTAACACATTTTAGAACACTACAGATGTCTGGAACCAAATTGAATCTTGTAGAGGATACTGATGAGAAATATTTTATATATTAAAATTAAAGATCGCATTGTTGGGGTCGTAACACTCCTCAAATATCTAAAATCCAAAGTAAAAGACCGAAAAATTTGAATTCTTAAAAAAGGTGGCACGTGATTAGGTCATTTTAGGTGACTAGAAATGTCAGGCATCAAATTGAAACTTATAGAGAAGACTGTTGCGCACATTTTGACGATTAATATTTAAGATCCAATGGTTGAAGTCATATTACTCCTCAATTTTTTAAAACATAATGAAAATGACACAAAATTGATTTTTATAGGGTGGCTGATTAGGACATATTAGTTGTAAAGTAATGTCCGGCACCAAACTGAATCTTGCAAAGGAGACTGTAGCGAACATGATGTATTAATATTTAAGAACCTATGGTTAGAGTCGGTGCCCTTCCATTTTTCTAAAATCCAATTAAAAAGACTAAAAATTTGAATTCTTAAGAAAGGGGGCTGATTAGGACATTTTAGAAACCTAGAGATGTCTGGAACAAAATTGAATCTGGTAAAGGACACTGATGCGAACATTTTGATGTATTAAAATTAAAGATCCTATGGTTGGGGTCGTATCTCTCCTCAAATATCTAAAATCAAACCAAAAAGACTGAAATTTTGAAATCTTAAAAAAGGGGGGTGGGCGTGATTAGGTCATGTTAGGTAGTTAGAAATGTCTGGAGCGAAACTGAATCTTGTAGAGGAGACTGTGGCGAACATTTTGATATATTAATATTTAAGATACCATGTTAGAGTCTTATCACTTTTCAATTATCTAAATTCCAACCAAAGAGTCCGAAAAATTAGATTTCTTAAAAAAGTGTAAGGCGTGATTAGATCATATTAGTTGGCTAGAAATTTCTGGAACAAAACTAAATGTTGTAAAGAAGACTGTTGCAAGCATTTTGATGTATTAATATTAAAGATCCCATCTATGAAATCATAACACTCATAAATTATTTAAAATACGATCAAAAAGACACAAAATTGATTTTTATTGCGTGGCTGATTAGGACATTTTAGGTGTCAAGAAATGTCTGGCACCAAACTGAATTTTGCAGAGGAGACTGTTGCGAACATAATGATGTATTAATATTTAAGATCCTACGGTTGGAGTCGGTGCACTTCAAGTTTTCTAAAATCCGAAAAAAAGACACAAAAATTTCAATTATTAAAAGAGGAGGGGCTGATCAGTACATTTTAGAACACTAGAGATGTATGGAATCAAATTGAATCACATAGAGGACACTGTTACAAAAATCTTTATTTATTAATATTTAAGATTCCATCGTTAGAGTCGTATCACTTTTCAATTATCTAAAATACAACCAAAAAGCTCGAAATATTAGAATTCCTAAAAAAGGGTGGGGCGTGATAAAGTCATTTTAGGTGACTAGAAATGTCTGGAGCAAACTAAATATTGTAGAGTATACTGTTGCATACATTTTGATGTATTAATATTTAAGATCCCACGGTTGGAGCCTTAACATTCCTCAATTTTTTAAAAGGCAATCAAAAAGACACAAAATTCATTTTTATATGGAGGGTGATTAGGGTATTTTAGCTGTCAAGAAAATTCTGGCACCAAACTCAATATTGTATAGTATACTGTTGCAAACATTTTTATGTATTAATATTTAAGATCCCACGGTTGGAGCCTTAACACTCCTCAATTTTTTAAAATACAACAGAAAGGACACAAAATTGATTTTTATATGGGGGGTTATTAGGATATTTTAGCTGTCAAGAAAAGTCAGGCACCAAACTGGATCTTGTAGAGGATACTTTTGCAAACAATTTGATGCATTAACATTTAACATTCCATGGTTAAAGTTGTAGCACTCCTCAATTATCTAAAATCCAACCAAAAAGACACAAAAAATCAAATTCTTAAAAAAGGGGGGGGGACTGATTAGAATATTTTAGAAAACTAGAGGTGTCTGAAACAAATCTGAATCTTGTAGAGAAGAATGTTGCGATGATTTTGATGTATTCATATTGAAGTTCCCATGATTGGGTTCATATCACTCCTCAATTATCTAAAATCCAAAAAAAAGGCTGAAAAATTTGAATTCTTAAAAAAGGGGGTGTTTGATTAGTTCTTTTTAGGTAACTAGAATTGTCTGTAGCAAGCTAAATACTGTAGAGAAGACTATTGAAAACATTTTGATACATTAATATTTAAGATCCCATGGTTGGAGTCGTATCATTCCTCAATTTTCTAAAATCCAACCAAAAACTTGAATTCTTTAAAAGGGGGGGGGTTATAACGACATTTTAGGATACTAGAGATGTATTGAATCAAATAAAATTTGTAAACGAGACTCTTGCAAACAATTTGTTGTATTAACATTTAACTTCCCATGGTTTAAATTGTAGCACTCCTCAATTTTCTAAACTCCGACCAAAAAGATACAAAAATTTGTATTCTTAAAAAGGGGGTGGCTGCCTAGGACATTTTAGATGACTAGAGGTGTCTGGAACCAAATTGAATCTTGAAGAGGATAATGTTGCGATGATTTTAATGTATTAATATTTAAAATCCCATGGTTGGAGTACTATCACTCTTCAATTATCTGAAATCCAACCAAAAAGACATAAAAATTTGAATTCTTAAAAAAGGGGGGTGCTGGGATTAAGTCATTTTAAGTGACCAGAAATGTCTGGAGCAAACTAAATATTGTAGAGGATACTGTTGCAACCATTTTGATGTATTAATATTTAAGATTGTATGGTTGGAGTCAGTTCACTTCCAATTTTCTAAATTCTGACCAAAAGAACACAAAAATTTGAATTTTTAAAAAAAGGGAGGGGCGTGATTAGCTCATTTTAGGCGTTAGAAATGTCTGTAGCCAAACTAAATATTGTATAGCGTACTGTTACAACCATTTTCATATATTAATATTTAAGATCCCATGGTTGGAGGCATAACACTCCTCCTTTTTCTAAAATTTGACGGAAAAGACAAAAATTTGAGTTCTATTAAGGACCAAAAATTTCGTTCGATTAGGAGTTTTTAGTAACTAGAAATGTCTGGAGCCAAACTGAATCTTGCAGAGGAGACTGTTGCGAAAGTAATGAAGTATTAATATTTAAGATCCTATGGTTGGAGTCGGTGCACTTCCAATTTTGTAAAATCCGACCAAAAAGACACAAAAATTTAAATTCTTAAAAAATAGGGATTGGGGCGTGATTAGGTCATTTTAGGTTGCTAGAAATGTTTGGAGCAAAACTAAATCTTGTAGAAGATATTGTGGCGAACATTTTGATGTATTAATATTTAAGATCCTATGGTTGGAGTTGTACCTCTTCTGAATTTTCTAAAATCCGACCAAAAAGACACAAAAATTTGAATTCTTAAAAAAGAACCGGGGCTGAGTAGGACATTTTAGAACGCTAGAGATGTCTGGAACCAAATTGAATTTTAAAGAAAACACTGATGCCAACATTTTGATGTATTAATGTGAAATTTCCCATGGTTGGGGTCGTATCACGCCTCAAATATCTAATATCCAACCAAAAAGACTGAAAAATTTGAATTCTGAAAAAGGGGGAAGGGACGCGATTTGATCATTTTAAGTGACTAGAAAATTCTAGAGCCAAATTAAATCTTGTAGTTAAGACTGTTGCCAAAATATTTATGTATTAATATTGAAAAACTCATGGTTGAAATCTTAATACTCCTCAATTTTTTAAAATATAATCAAAATGACACAAAATTAATTTTTATAGTGTGGCTGATTAGGACATTTTAGGTGTCAAGAAATGTGTGGCACCAAATTGAATCTTGCCGAGGAGACTGTTGCGATCATTTTAATGTAATTATATTTAAGTTCCTACGGTTGAAATCGGTACAATCCTCAATTATTTAAAATACGATTAAAAAGACACAAAACTTGGAATACCCTAAAAATAGGGGGGATTGATTAGGACATTTTAGAACCCTAGAGATGTCTAGAACCAAAATGAATCTCATAGACGACGCTGTTGTGAACACTTTATGTATTAATATTTAAGTTCACATGGTTGGAGTTATAACACTCCTCATTTTTCTAAAATTTGAACGAAAAGAAAAAAATTTGATTTCTTTTAAGGGGGGGGGTTGATTAAGAAGTTTTAGTAACTAGAAATGTCTGGAGACAAACTGAATCTTTTAGAGGAGACTTTTATGAATATTTTGATGTACTAATATATAAGATCCCATGGTTGGAGTCATAACACTCCTTAATAATTTAAAATACAATCAAAAAACACAAAATTAATTTTTATAGGGGACTGATTAGGATATTTTAAGTGTCAAGAAATTTCTTTCACAAAACTGTATCTTGCCGAGGAGACTGTTGCTAACATAATGATGTATTAATATTTAAGATCCTATGGTTGGAGTCGGTGCAATTCCAATTTTCTAAAATCCGAAGAAAAGACACAAAAATTTCAATTATTAAAAAAGGAGGGAGGCTGATTAATACATTTTAGAACACTAGAGATGTCTGGAATCAAATTGAATCACATAGAGGACACTGTTGCGAACATTTTGATGTATTAATATTTAATATCCCATGGTTTAGTCGTATCACTCTTCAACTATCTAAAATCCAAAAAAAAGGCTGAAAAATTTGAATTCTTAAAAAAAGGGGGGGGACTTGATTAGTTCTTTTTAGGTAACTAGAAATGTCTGGAGAGAGCTCAATACTGTAGAGAAGACTATTGCAAACATTTTGATATATTAATATTTAAGATCCCATGGTTGGAGTCGTATCATTCCTCAATTTTCTTAAATCCAACCAAAAAGAATGAAAAACTTGAATTCTTTAAAAGGGAGGGGGTGATTACGACATTTTAGATTACTAGAGATATATTGAACCAAATAAAATTTGTAGATGAGACTCTTGCAAACAATTTGTTGTATTAACATTTAACTTCCCATGGTTTAAGTTGTAGCACTCCTAAATTTTCTGAAATCCGAACAAAAAGACAAAAATTTGTATTCTTAAAAAGGGGGGTGGCTTACTAGGACATTTTAGATGACTAGAGGTGTCTGGAACCAAACTGAATCATGAAGAGGAGAATGTTTCGATGATTTTAATGTTATAATGTTTAAGCACCCCTTGTTTGGAGCCTTAACACTCCTCAATTATTTGAAAAAGACAAAAAAATGATTTTTATAAGGGGGAATCATTAAGACATTTTAGGTGCCAAGAAATTTCAGTCACCAAACTGAATCTTGTAGAGGAGACAGTTGCGCAAATTTTGATGCATTAATATTTAAGATCCTATGGTTGGAGTCGGTGCAATGACTCATTTTTCTAATATTCGACCAAAACAACACAAACATTTGAATAGTTAACAAGAGGAGGGGCTGAGTAGGGCATTTTAAAAGACTAGAGGTGTCTGGGACCAAAATGAATCTTGTAGATAAGAATAGTGCGAACATTTTCATGCATTAATATATAAGATCCCATTATTTGAGTCGTAAGACACCTCAACTTTTTAAATCAAACTAAAAAGACACAAAAATTTGAATTCTTAAAAAAGGGGATTGGCGTGATTAGCTCATTTTAGGCGCTAGAAATGTCTGTAGCCAAACTAAATATTGTATAGCAAACTGTTGCAACCATTTTGATATATTAATATTTAAGATCCCATGGTTGGAGTAGTCATAACACTCCTCAATTTTCTAAAATACAATCAAAAACACAAAATTCTCCTTTATTGTGGGGGTATTAGGACATTTTAGGTGTCAAGAAATGTCTGGAACCAAACTGAATTCTTAAGTAGAGACTATTGCAAACATTTTGATGTATTAATATTAAAGATCACATCTTTGAAATCATAACACTCATAAATTATTAAAAATACGATCAAAAAACACAAAATTGATTTTTATAGGGGGGCTGATTAGGACATTTTAGGTTTCAAAAAATGTCTGGCACCAAACTGAATCTTGCAGAGGAGACTGTTGCGAACATAATGATGTATTAATATTTAAGATCCTATGGTTGGAGACGGTGCACTTCAAATTTTCTAAAATCCGAAAAAAAGACACAAAAATTTCAATTATTAAAAGAGGAGGGGGTCTGATTAGTACATTTTAGAACACTTGAGATGTCTGGAATTCAATTGAATCACATAGAGGACACTGTTACAAAAAATCTTTATTTATTAATATTTAAGATTGCATCGCTAGAGTCGTATCACTCTTCAATTATCTAAAATCCAATCAAAATACCCCAAAAATTAGAATTCTTAAAAAAGGGGCGTAGTGTGATTAGGTCAATTTAGGTGACTAGAAATGTCTGGAGGAAACTAAATATTGCAGAGTATACTGTTGCAAACATTTTGATGTATTAATATTTAAGATCCCACGGTTGGAGCCTTAACACTCCTCAATTTTTTAAAATACAATGGAGAGGACACAAAATTGATTTTTGTATGGGGGTGATTAGGACATTTTAGCTGTCAAGAAAAGTCAGGCACCAAACTGAATCTTGTAGAGGAGACTGTTGCAAACAATTTGATGTATTGATGTGGCTCCAAACATTTCTAGCCACCTAAAATGATTAGGTCATTTTAGGTGGCTAGAAATAATTGGAGCAAAACTGAATCTTGTAGAAGATATTGTGGCGAACATTTTGATGTATTAATATTTAAGATCATATGGTTGGAGTTGTAGCTTTTCTGAATTTTCTAAAATCCGAGCAAAAAGACACAAAAATTTGAATTCTTAAAAAAGAACCGGGGCTGAGTAGGACATTTTAGAACGCTAGAGATGTCTGGAACCAAATTGAATTTTAAAGAAGACATTGATGCCAACATTTTGATGTATTAATGTGAAATTTCCCATGGTTGGGGTCGTTTTATTCCTCAATTATCTAAAATCCAAAAAAAGACTGAAAATTTTTAATTCTGAAAAAAGGGGGAAGGGACGTGATTTGATCATTTTAAGTGACAAGAAATGTCTAGAGCCAAATTAAGTCTTGTAGAGAAGACTGTTGCGAAAATATTTATGTATTAATATTGAAGAACCCATGGTTGAAGTCATAATACTCCTCAATTTTTTAAAATATAATCAAAATGACACAAAATTGATTTTTATAGTGTGGCTGATTAGGACATTTTAGGTGTCAAGAAATGTGTGGCACCAAACTGAATCTTTCAGAGAAGACTGTTGCGATCATTTTCATGTATTAATATTTAAGCTCCTACGGTTGGAATCGGTGCAATCCTCAATTTTTTAAAATACGATTAAAAACACACAAAAATTTGAATACCCTAAAAATAGGGAGGGTTGATTAGGACATTATAGAACCCTAGAGATGTCTAGAACCAAAATGAATCTCATAGAGGACACTGTTGCGAGCATTTTAATGTATTGATATTTAAGATCGCATGGTTAGAGTCGTATCACTCATTTATCTAAAATACAACCAAAAAGACCAAAAAATTTGAATTCTTTAAAAGGGGGTGGGTGGTGATTAAGACATTTTAGGAGTATGAGATGTCTGGGACCAAACTGAATCTTGTATAGGACACTCTTGCAAACATATTGATGTATTAATATTTAACATCCCATGGTTTGAGTTGTAGCAGTCCCCTCAATTTTCTAAAATCCGACCAAAAAGACACAAAAATTTGAATTCTTAAAAAAAGGTGGGTCGTGATTAGGTCATTTTATGTGGCTAGAAATGTCTGGAACCA
This sequence comes from Latrodectus elegans, assembly GCA_030067965.1. Taxonomy (NCBI): domain Eukaryota; kingdom Metazoa; phylum Arthropoda; class Arachnida; order Araneae; family Theridiidae; genus Latrodectus; species Latrodectus elegans. The sequence continues at coordinate 98,737 of JAHZMJ010000089.1, read as the reverse complement.
AACTAAATCTTGTAGAGTAGACTGTTGTGATTATTTTGATGTATTAATATTGAAGATCCCATGGTTGGAATCATAACACTCATCAATTTCCTAAAATCCGATTTAAAAAAAAAACAAAAAACAAGTTAATATTTTAAAGAGGGGGGAGGATTATTAGGACATTTTAGAGGAACAGAAATGTCTGGAACCAAACTGAATCTTTTAGAGGAGACTGTTGTGAACATTTATTATTATTTTAGCACTGCCTACCTATTTAAAATCTTTGCAAATTAATTCCCAGCAAAAGTCATGCATTTACTAGATAAACATTAAATGCTAGTTTATTCACTGAATGCAAAATTGAATCCCAAAGATAATTTAAAAAATCGAATATAATAACCTTGATTAAAATATTTATTTATCAAATGTGTCAAATATTCCTGGGTACTTTATGTAAAGATTCTGTTTTAATAAAAAGAAGCGCAACTTTTGCATCATAAGCGTTTAAAAAATAAAATGACGATAAATTGGTATTACAGTTGAGACAATATTTTAAAATTACGAAGTTGATGTGGGCTTTTTTAGAGAATATGTCAACTGAAATAAAACCCCGGTAATGTAACAAATAAAATTAATTTGAAAATTATTTATGAATTGCTTTCTTATAATTAATATTGAAATGAGCAATTTGTTTCCTGGTATTTATCAAAGATCAGTATCGAATTTCTGAACCTCTTTTTACCGTGCCAATCTTATCAAAGGTTCATAGAAGACTTATTTGTATTTCGAAATGTTGGAAAACGGGATATTTTTATTTTTATAATCTTACATTTATGTGTAAAACATTTTCTCTCTCCTTTTTAAGGATAAATGTCATCAAATAAGCGATCATAAGCTTTCTTTTTAAATTTAAAAAAAAATAAAATAAAAAAAACAGAAAGAACCGGTAATCTTAACTAGAATATCTACAAAGCAGGAATGCACGAGTTGGCTCTTTGCTGTAATGTTCAACTGGATATTTCTAAAACCTACCACAAAAATAAATAAATAAAAAACTCCTAAAATCTATTGCAGAATTAAAGAACCATCATTTTTAATAGAATGTGTTGCCGCATCTTCTGCATTTATTTCTAAATCAGGGCCTTATTTGAGGAAGAGAGCTACATTCAAAATCGAACACTGACACTAGAGAGAAAGGACATGAAATGTGTCAGCGTGTTCAATGCGTACGATGGTTTCTTGCATACATTTTTCATATTAAATATTTTAGTGGTAGTGTACCCTAAGCCTCAGTTATCAATTTCTATAATCTCTTCGCTTGAATTTATACATTTTTTTCTTTATTTTTACCAAAGCTTAAAAATAAGGTATTAGTTTATTTCCTATTAATTTTTTATCAGATTCCACTAAAATGAATTTTTTCATCATTTCTCTGCTCTCAATCATTATTTTAAAAGGTAGAATTAAAATAATTTTATAATTCTTCCCTTTAAAATAATTTAAGAGAGGTCAATATAGCAGTTTTCAATATACTAAATGAATATTTTACTTCAATGAATGTTGAAATAAATGTCCTTAATAGTAATAATTATTTGCAATTATTCGCCATCTTCTATTTTATAACGTTTTTTAAAAGCCTTCTGTGATAAATTTTAACACATCTTAGTCTGTAATTTGCGTATCAAGGGACATGTTTTCCCGTGTCACAAGCAATTTTGCAGTTTTAAATTTTGAACTTCTTCAGCTATTATTTCAAATTGTATTTTTTTAAATCTCGAGTTAGGAACAAAGACCAGGGATTAAAAGTGACAAATTCAGTATTTGCAGATTTTTTAATAACAACCAACATCGAATAAGATGACTTCCTATCCGAATTTTATGTTTACTAGTGAAGATTTAGAGGCGACCTCTATTAATTGCTCAATTATTTGATAAATGATATATTATTTGATAAATGATCTATTTGACCAATGATTCATGTTTACAACATTTCAGAAAATTAAAATTATAAGAATAATTTATTTTATATTCATGGAAATGTTTAATATGCTTACTTTTTGATATAAATAAAAATAATAAAGTTTCTCTTACTGTTTATTAAATCCATTAACTAATTGTGTTATTCTGCGAATTTGTGTTTCTTTAATAAAATATTATCCTATCTTTTAATCAAAATTCTAAAAACTGAAAGTATTAATTTAACAACGTTATCGGAATTTATTAACAAGGAATCGAAATTTAACAGGTTAAAATGTCCCTCCCCCCCGCTTAATTTTATTTTGTAAAGTCTGATGTATATTACTTTTAAAGTGCTTACATTTAGAGAGGGAAAATAGCATTGATTTCTTAATGAATATAAAATGAAAATCTGTAACATTGTCATTACCCCACTTCATATATAATAAACATTTTATTTCTTTTTCCTGTGTGAAACATTACTTGTTCATGATTTAGAGAACAATATGCAATTTTATTATGATGTATATTTAATAATATGTATATAACTGACTTAATATATATAATAATCACAACTGAAGTCCTTTAATTATTTTAATTTGCTTTCATTCTTAGCAGCAGACGATTCCTATTTCTCTAGGACTTCTTTACGTGCTTCTGCCAACTTTTAAATTGAAGTTCCGTAATGCCTCTTTTTACTGCTCCATAAGTAATTTATACTAAGTATTTTATTTTTCACGGTGGAAATAGCTAAATTCGTTATTGTAGTTTTTTTCTTTAATTTTGTGGATTTTGCCTGATTTTTATCTTAAAATTTTTTTCTTCCATAGTAAAAAATGCCTGCAAAATCTTAAGAGAAACTTCAGTCATATTTTGACAAAAAAAAAAAAAAAAAAAAGAAAAATGTCAAGTAATTCATATTTTGCTCCTTGACACACTTTTATTTTTTAAATTTATAAAATTTGGTACTGGAATCCATCTTAAAACGGTAAAAGAAATCGAGATTGTTGTTAAAAAATTGATGCATTATTTTATTCACCAACATGAAAAATTGTTGCATTGTTTTTCTAATAATTTGAAGTGAAGGTCCTTAGTCATTTTTGGTAAATTTTTCATAGACAATTCTTGTGTTTTATTTCCTCGTCGCACATTTATGATCACTATTTGTAAATAACTTAAATAGACTCAACAAAATTTTCGGATCTTTTATATGCTCAATGCATCTTTTCTAAATTTTATTTTATAAAATTATTTCTCTCTTAAGATTATAAATGACGTTGCACAATATTATTTGATAAATATTCGGGCAGTTTGCAGATAAAAATAATTTGCTTCTTATTAGTGTCTAACAATTCTTCTAATTTTGCCACGTGAACATACTTTAACGTTAATTAGTTTTTTTTTTAATTACTTTAATATTTATTTTTCTTTGAGCATTTTTTGTGAAATAGAACAGATCCACTCTGTTAATCAATTCTATGAAATTTAATATCTTTTGATTATTTATCGTCAAAAATTATATTATTTGATAATTCAAAGTTTTGCTCTATTTAATCTGTTCAAATTCATTAGTATTTAGAGGTTAAACATTTGCGTTCCATTAATATAAAGCGATTACATAATGACTTGCAACAAGCTCTCTGTTATTATGGGAAGCAATCTGTTATAGATAATTTGTGAGCAATGTGACATAATGATAATGACTTATTACTGGCAGTCCAATCATTGCAGCTTTGCAAATAGTAGCTGCTCAAAATCAACCTATAGTCAACCATGAAACAAAAAAAGTAGCTATAACAAAATAGAAATCTTTTTTACACATACAAATTGGGTAACAATGTTCAATTTCTTATTATTAAATGGAATATGTATACTAAAAAAATAACAAAAATATAGCATTTTTAGTATTGATCTGCTGTTAATTTTTTAAATATTAACATTTTTCCTAATAGTGAATAAACAGATTTCATTTGTTGGGTTACAGCCATTAATCTCATTTGTTTTCAAGTAAATTAGCAACATGAATTCAATTAATAAAGTCTTGCTACCAAAATAGATTTGTAGTACATCTTTTTCTAATATGCTGGTTATTTATCATAATAGGAAATTTTTAAAATTTAATAATGTATAACTATTTTTTGAAGCACAACTTTCTTTTAAATGCCTATCTAATAATTTACAAACAATTTAACACAGTTGCATATAAATTTATTTAATAATTATATAAAATTATTGCATTTAACAGATTACAATTATTTTACTTTTTAATAATTAGCAATTAATAAAGATAGTCATGAATAAAAATTTATGAATAAATGATAATTGATTACTATACTTTTTTTGTCAATAATTATAGAAACAGAAAAAGTTATATTTGAATGCTTATTCCGTATTATGCGATATAGGAACACGTGATACATCATTAAATATAATATAGAAAGTTACTCAAAATATTGAAATGTGCTTTTCCAACGCAGCATCTTCGATAGCATAAAAATCGTACAATGCGTTGGAGTTTCAAAATTTAATTTAAACTAAAACTACAGCCAAATAACAGATGCAATTATCACAAAGTTTACTTCAAATAAAATAGACCTTGGCTTTGTATTACATAGTAAATTATGTTATTAGCAGCAGCTCTCCAAAATTTTCTGCCAAGAAATTTAATATGCTATGTAGTTAGTGTTTTGATACAACCCTCATAACACGATTAAATCATTTGACTCATCAACATAGCCTATTTATACAGAGGGTATTAACACATTTTTAGAACAATTTAACAGCCGTTTAATTAATGTTTAAAATGTAAAGATTATTTTTTTAAATGTTCGATCTGATAGCCTTTTTCTGGACTATTAGTCTACATTGTGATTTTCATGATAGAAGGGTTTTTCATGAAATTTCAGGGGTATTGCTCTCTATTCCTTTTCCACTGCTTTCCATTGTCCATCTATCGTGGTGGGTTTGCGTTTAGAAAGAGTTCTTTTTAACAGAACAAAGGCAAAATAGTCCATTGAAATGTCAGGAGACTTTGCAGGGATATGTTGAAAATGTATACTTGCAATACCTGTATTAGTCATGAATTTTTCAAGGAATGCAGTGGTAGTTTTCGAAGTATGACTTATAGCTTTGTCTTGATGAAGTTTCTTTCTTTGAAAGTCATTGGGATAAAAAGTGGAATTTCTTTTGTAAATATTGGACTTAAAACCTTCTCCTGATAGTACGATAAGCTGATTTTAACATTTCTTTCCACTCTTCTTATTTTTAATTACCCATTGTAAGAGAAACCTGAGACTATCATAAATTCCTTACAGTGAAACTTTCCTCAAATTGACGGAACTTGGTTTATACATTTTTCTCCTTGTTTTGTGTAGTAAATGGACCTTTTTTGTTGCAGTCATATAAGTAAACCCATGCTTCATCATGGGTCACAATGTTTTTCCATTTATCTCTTGCTAAGTGATTTTCATACAGGATTCTACAAAATGTTTTGCGTTCAGCCACATGTCTCGGCAAAAGCTGGTGAACATTATGTTTATTAGTTGCAATTTTAAGTTGTAAATACTGGTTTATTACTTTATTTATTGTTGCTACAGATGTATCTAAAGACTTTGCAATTGATTTCTGTATTTTCGGATTTTCTCTTGCTACCAGCGATTTCATTTTATAAACATTGGAAACAGTACGTACCTTTTACAGATATTCGTTTGGAGTCTTTTTTCTATGTAGAAATAATGATGGACAGTTTTTACCTATCCGATTAATATTGCTTATTTTGAACTTAGAAATTTTAACACCATGCATTTCACGTTTTTGAATTCTGGAATAAGAACGTTTATCTTCGGAAAGCGCAGAAGCATATCCTTCAGTTCACAGCATATTTATATGTGACATTTTGACAGTAGAATATATTTCACATTTCAAATAATAAGCTGTTGCCCAAAATTTTTATTCTAAAACATTTACTTTTTTCTAATTCGTTATCGAAAGCGTTGTAAAAATGTGTAAATACCCTCTGTACCGTGAATACAGATGCCAAGCAATCACACTTCAAAATGTTACATCAATACCTGGAATAAAGACAGTGTAATTCACTTAATTTATAGAATATATGATCAACATGTCCAAAATAATATACAGTAAATACAAAATAAAGGAATATGATCTTATTTTCAAAAATAAAGAACTTTGTAGAATAGCTTATATTGCAGCCTTTCTAAATAAGCTGCTCAGTGATATTCACCCAAATAAATGAGAAATGCACAATATTTCAATGGAATTTTACAGTGAAAAATGACAGCCATTCCTTAAAATAATTCATATTGATTGAAAAGTTTAAAATCAGTTCAGGTTTGAAACACAGCACACTGTGCTGTTATAATTTTTTTTTCAATGTAAATAAATATGTATTATGTGTATGATCTACAAAAGCACTTTAAAAACAATTCAAAATAGTAAAGAAATATTCTTAAAATTACATTTCAATCAGTAAAATCTATTTTTGTACCAATATATTGAAATGTACATGAAATGATTACTAAGATGAGACAAGTGTAAGTATAAAATATCAAACTCAGCTTAGGGGGAAAAAAAATTATTCCAGACTTTTTTAGTTCTACACACAATATATATATATATATATATATATATATATATATAATTTTTCATATAACATTTTTGTCGCTAATTAAGACTAAAATTTAAAACAAATGAATAAATAGAAATAAAATATTTCATTTGTATTTATAAAAAAAACTAGATAGAAATAAACTATACTGTTTAAACAACCATTCTTTTAAATCTTTGAAAAAGTCCATCTTCCATTTTAGATTCAATATTTATGCATGATAAAATTAGCTTTATCATACAGTTAGTTAAAACATACAAATACATTACAATAAAAGGGCCAAAGGAAAATATCTTTAATTTTTCAAAGATATTAAAAAACCTTTAATCTTTTCAGCACAAAATAATCTTAAATATTAATATATCAAAATGTTCGCCACAGTCTCCTCTACAAGATTCAGTTTCGCTCCAGACATTTCTAACTACCTAACATGATCTAATCACGCCCACCCCCCTTTTTTAAGATTTCAAAATTTCAGTCTTTTTGGTTTGATTTTAGATATTTGAGGAGAGATACGACCCCAACCATAGGATCTTTAATTTTAATACATCAAAATGTTCGCATCAGTGTCCTTTACCAGATTCAATTTTGTTCCAGACATCTCTAGGTTCCTAAAATGTCCTAATCAGCCCCCTTTCTTAAGAATTCAAATTTTTAGTCTTTTTAATTGGATTTTAGAAAAATGGAAGGGCACCGACTCTAACCATAGGTTCTTAAATATTAATACATCATCATGTTCGCTACAGTCTCCTTTGCAAGATTCAGTTTGGTGCCGGACATTACTTTACAACTAATATGTCCTAATCAGCCACCCTATAAAAATCAATTTTGTGTCATTTTCATTATGTTTTAAAAATTTGGGGGTAATATGACTTCAACCATTGGATCTTAAATATTAATCGTCAAAATGTGCGCAACAGTCTTCTCTATAAGTTTCAATTTGATGCCTGACATTTCTAGTCACCTAAAATGACCTAATCACGTGCCACCTTTTTTAAGAATTCAAATTTTTGTGTCTTTTTGGTCGGATTTTAGAAAATTGAGGGGACTGCTACAACTCAAACCATGGGATGTTAAATATTAATACATCAATATGTTTGCAAGAGTGTCCTATACAAGATTCAGTTTGGTCCCAGACATCTCATACTCCTAAAATGTCTTAATCACCACCCACCCCCTTTTAAAGAATTCAAATTTTTTGGTCTTTTTGGTTGTATTTTAGATAAATGAGTGATACGACTCTAACCATGCGATCTTAAATATCAATACACTAAAATGCTCGCAACAGTGTCCTCTATGAGATTCATTTTGGTTCTAGACATCTCTAGGGTTCTATAATGTCCTAATCAACCCCCCCTATTTTTAGGGTATTCAAATTTTTGTGTGTTTTTAATCGTATTTTAAAAAATTGAGGATTGCACCGATTCCAACCGTAGGAGCTTAAATATTAATACATGAAAATGATCGCAACAGTCTTCTCTGAAAGATTCAGTTTGGTGCCACACATTTCTTGACACCTAAAATGTCCTAATCAGCCACACTATAAAAATCAATTTTGTGTCATTTTGATTATATTTTAAAAAATTGAGGAGTATTATGACTTCAACCATGGGTTCTTCAATATTAATACATAAATATTTTCGCAACAGTCTTCTCTACAAGACTTAATTTGGCTCTAGACATTTCTTGTCACTTAAAATGATCAAATCACGTCCCTTCCCCCTTTTTTCAGAATTCAAAATTTTCAGTCTTTTTTTGGATTTTAGATAATTGAGGAATAAAACGACCCCAACCATGGGAAATTTCACATTAATACATCAAAATGTTGGCATCAATGTCTTCTTTAAAATTCAATTTGGTTCCAGACATCTCTAGCGTTCTAAAATGTCCTACTCAGCCCCGGTTCTTTTTTAAGAATTCAAATTTTTGTGTCTTTTTGCTCGGATTTTAGAAAATTCAGAAAAGCTACAACTCCAACCATATGATCTTAAATATTAATACATCAAAATGTTCGGCACAATATCTTCTACAAGATTCAGTTTTGCTCCAATTATTTCTAGCCACCTAAAATGACCTAATCATTTTAGGTGGCTAGAAATGTTTGGAGCCACATCAATACATCAAATTGTTTGCAACAGTCTCCTCTACAAGATTCAGTTTGGTGCCTGACTTTTCTTGACAGCTAAAATGTCCTAATCACCCCCATACAAAAATCAATTTTGTGTCCTCTCCATTGTATTTTAAAAAATTGAGGAGTGTTAAGGCTCCAACCGTGGGATCTTAAATATTAATACATCAAAATGTTTGCAACAGTACACTCTGCAATATTTAGTTTCCTCCAGACATTTCTAGTCACCTAAATTGACCTAATCACACTACGCCCCTTTTTAAGAATTCTAATTTTTGGGGTATTTTGATTGCATTTTAGATAATTGAAGAGCGATACGACTCTAGCGATGCAATCTTAAATATTAATAAATAAAGATTTTTTGTAACAGTGTCCTCTATGTGATTCAATTGAATTCCAGACATCTCAAGTGTTCTAAAATGTACTAATCAGACCCCCTCCTCTTTTAATAATTGAAATTTTTGTGTCTTTTTCGGATTTTAGAAAATTTGAAGTGCACCGTCTCCAACCATCGGATCTTAAATATTAATACATCATTATGTTCGCAACAGTCTCCTCTGCAAGATTCAGTTTGGTGCCAGACATTTTTTGAAACCTAAAATGTCCTAATCAGCCCCCCTATAAAAATCAATTTTGTGTTTTTTGATTGTATTTTTAATAATTTATGAGTGTTATGATTTCAAAGATGGGATCTTTAATATTAATACATCAAAATGTTTGCAATAGTCTCTACTTAAGAATTCAGTTTGGTTCCAGACATTTCTTGACACCTAAAATGTCCTAATACCCCCACAATAAAGGAGAATTTTGTGTTTTTGATTGTATTTTAGAAAATTGAGGAGTGTTATGACTACTCCAACCATGGGATCTTAAATATTAATATATCAAAATGGTTGCAACAGTTTGCTATACAATATTTAGTTTGGCTACAGACATTTCTAGCGCCTAAAATGAGCTAATCACGCCAATCCCCTTTTTTAAGAATTCAAATTTTTGTGTCTTTTTAGTTTGATTTAAAAAGTTGAGGTGTCTTACGACTCAAATAATGGGATCTTATATATTAATGCATGAAAATGTTCGCACTATTCTTATCTACAAGATTCATTTTGGTCCCAGACACCTCTAGTCTTTTAAAATGCCCTACTCAGCCCCTCCTCTTGTTAACTATTCAAATGTTTGTGTTGTTTTGGTCGAATATTAGAAAAATGAGTCATTGCACCGACTCCAACCATAGGATCTTAAATATTAATGCATCAAAATTTGCGCAACTGTCTCCTCTACAAGATTCAGTTTGGTGACTGAAATTTCTTGGCACCTAAAATGTCTTAATGATTCCCCCTTATAAAAATCATTTTTTTGTCTTTTTCAAATAATTGAGGAGTGTTAAGGCTCCAAACAAGGGGTGCTTAAACATTATAACATTAAAATCATCGAAACATTCTCCTCTTCATGATTCAGTTTGGTTCCAGACACCTCTAGTCATCTAAAATGTCCTAGTAAGCCACCCCCCTTTTTAAGAATACAAATTTTTGTCTTTTTGTTCGGATTTCAGAAAATTTAGGAGTGCTACAACTTAAACCATGGGAAGTTAAATGTTAATACAACAAATTGTTTGCAAGAGTCTCATCTACAAATTTTATTTGGTTCAATATATCTCTAGTAATCTAAAATGTCGTAATCACCTCCCTTTTAAAGAATTCAAGTTTTTCATTCTTTTTGGTTGGATTTAAGAAAATTGAGGAATGATACGACTCCAACCATGGGATCTTAAATATTAATATATCAAAATGTTTGCAATAGTCTTCTCTACAGTATTGAGCTCTCTCCAGACATTTCTAGTTACCTAAAAAGAACTTATCAAGTCCCCCCCCCTTTTTTAAGAATTCAAATTTTTCAGCCTTTTTTTTGGATTTTAGATAGTTGAAGAGTGATACGACTAAACCATGGGATATTAAATATTAATACATCAAAATGTTCGCAACAGTGTCCTCTATGTGATTCAATTTGATTCCAGACATCTCTAGTGTTCTAAAATGTACTAATAAGCCTCCCTTTTTTAATAATTGAAATTTTTGTGTCTTTTCTTCGGATTTTAGAAAATTGGAATTGCACCGACTCCAACCATAGGATCTTAAATATTAATACATCATTATGTTAGCAACAGTCTCCTCGGCAAGATACAGTTTTGTGAAAGAAATTTCTTGACACTTAAAATATCCTAATCAGTCCCCTATAAAAATTAATTTTGTGTTTTTTGATTGTATTTTAAATTATTAAGGAGTGTTATGACTCCAACCATGGGATCTTATATATTAGTACATCAAAATATTCATAAAAGTCTCCTCTAAAAGATTCAGTTTGTCTCCAGACATTTCTAGTTACTAAAACTTCTTAATCAACCCCCCCCTTAAAAGAAATCAAATTTTTTTCTTTTCGTTCAAATTTTAGAAAAATGAGGAGTGTTATAACTCCAACCATGTGAACTTAAATATTAATACATAAAGTGTTCACAACAGCGTCGTCTATGAGATTCATTTTGGTTCTAGACATCTCTAGGGTTCTAAGATGTCCTAATCAATCCCCCCTATTTTTAGGGTATTCCAAGTTTTGTGTCTTTTTAATCGTATTTTAAATAATTGAGGATTGTACCGATTTCAACCGTAGGAACTTAAATATAATTACATTAAAATGATCGCAACAGTCTCCTCGGCAAGATTCAATTTGGTGCCACACATTTCTTGACACCTAAAATGTCCTAATCAGCCACACTATAAAAATTAATTTTGTGTCATTTTGATTATATTTTAAAAAATTGAGGAGTATTAAGATTTCAACCATGAGTTTTTCAATATTAATACATAAATATTTTGGCAACAGTCTTAACTACAAGATTTAATTTGGCTCTAGAATTTTCTAGTCACTTAAAATGATCAAATCGCGTCCCTTCCCCCTTTTTCAGAATTCAAATTTTTCAGTCTTTTTGGTTGGATATTAGATATTTGAGGCGTGATACGACCCCAACCATGGGAAATTTCACATTAATACATCAAAATGTTGGCATCAGTGTTTTCTTTAAAATTCAATTTGGTTCCAGACATCTCTAGCGTTCTAAAATGCCCTACTCAGCCCCGGTTCTTTTTTAAGAATTCAAATTTTTGTGTCTTTTTGGTCGGATTTTAGAAAATTCAGAAGAGGTACAACTCCAACCATAGGATCTTAAATATTAATACATCAAAATGTTCGCCACAATATCTTCTACAAGATTTAGTTTTGCTCCAAACATTTCTAGCAACCTAAAATGACCTAATCACGCCCCAATCCCTATTTTTTAAGAATTTAAATTTTTGTGTCTTTTTGGTCGGATTTTACAAAATTGGAAGTGCACCGACTCCAACCATAGGATCTTAAATATTAATACTTCATTACTTTCGCAACAGTCTCCTCTGCAAGATTCAGTTTGGCTCCAGACATTTCTAGTTACTAAAAACTCCTAATCGAACGAAATTTTTGGTCCTTAATAGAACTCAAATTTTTGTCTTTTCCGTCAAATTTTAGAAAAAGGAGGAGTGTTATGCCTCCAACCATGGGATCTTAAATATTAATATATGAAAATGGTTGTAACAGTACGCTATACAATATTTAGTTTGGCTACAGACATTTCTAACGCCTAAAATGAGCTAATCACGCCCCTCCCTTTTTTTAAAAATTCAAATTTTTGTGTTCTTTTGGTCAGAATTTAGAAAATTGAAGTGAACTGACTCCAACCATACAATCTTAAATATTAATACATCAAAATGGTTGCAACAGTATCCTCTACAATATTTAGTTTGCTCCAGACATTTCTGGTCACTTAAAATGACTTAATCCCAGCACCCCCCTTTTTTAAGAATTCAAATTTTTATGTCTTTTTGGTTGGATTTCAGATAATTGAAGAGTGATACGACTCAACCATGGGATCTTAAATATTAATACATTAAAATCATCGCAACATTATCCTCTTCAAGATTCAATTTGGTTCCAGACACCTCTAGTCATCTAAAATGTCCTAGGCAGCCACCCCCTTTTTAAGAATACAAATTTTTGTATCTTTTTGGTCGGAGTTTAGAAAATTGAGGAGTGCTACAATTTAAACCATGGGAAGTTAAATGTTAATACAACAAATTGTTTGCAAGAGTCTCGTTTACAAATTTTATTTGATTCAATACATCTCTAGTATCCTAAAATGTCGTTATAACCCCCCCCCTTTTAAAGAATTCAAGTTTTTGGTTGGATTTTAGAAAATTGAGGAATGATACGACTCCAACCATGGGATCTTAAATATTAATGTATCAAAATGTTTTCAATAGTTTTCTCTACAGTATTTAGCTTGCTACAGACAATTCTAGTTACCTAAAAAGAACTAATCAAACACCCCCTTTTTTAAGAATTCAAATTTTTCAGCCTTTTTTTTGGATTTTAGATAATTGAGGAGTGATATGAACCCAATCATGGGAACTTCAATATGAATACATCAAAATCATCGCAACATTCTTCTCTACAAGATTCAGATTTGTTTCAGACACCTCTAGTTTTCTAAAATATTCTAATCAGTCCCCCCCCCCTTTTTTAAGAATTTGATTTTTTGTGTCTTTTTGGTTGGATTTTAGATAATTGAGGAGTGCTACAACTTAAACCATGGAATGTTAAATGTTAATGCATCAAATTGTTTGCAAAAGTATCCTCTACAAGATCCAGTTTGGTGCCTGACTTTTCTTGACAGCTAAAATATCCTAATAACCCCCCATATAAAAATCAATTTTGTGTCCTTTCTGTTGTATTTTAAAAAATTGAGGAGTGTTAAGGCTCCAACCGTGGGATCTTAAATATTAATACATCAAAATGTTTGCAACAGTATACTATACAATATTTAGTTTGGTGCCAGACTTTTCTTGACAGCTAAAATGTCCTAATCACCCTCCATATAAAAATGAATTTTGTGTCTTTTCGATTGCCTTTTAAAAAATTGAGGAATGTTAAGGCTCCAACCGTGGGATCTTAAATATTAATACATCAAAATGTATGCAACAGTATACTCTACAATATTTAGTTTGCTCCAGACATTTCTAGTCACCTAAAATGACTTTATCACGCCCCACCCTTTTTTAAGAATTCTAATATTTTGAGCTTTTTGGTTGGATTTTAGATAATTGAAAAGTGATACGACTCTAACGATGGAATCTTAAATATTAATAAATAAAGATTTTTGTAACAGTGTCCTCTATGTGATTCAATTTGATTCCATACATCTCTAGTGTTCTAAAATGTACTAATCAGCCCCTCCTCTTTTAATAATTGAAATTTTTGTGTCTTTTTTTCGGATTTTAGAAAACTTGAAGTGCACCGACTCCAACCGTAGGATCTTAAATATTAATACATCATTATGTTCGCAACAGTCTCCTCTGCAAAATTCAGTTTGGTGCCAGACATTTCTTGACACCTAAAATGTCCTAATCAGCCACCCAATAAAAATCAATTTTGTGTCTTTTTGATCGTATTTTAAATAATTTATGAGTGTTATGATTTCATAGATGGGATCTTTAATATTAATACATCAAAATGCTTGCAACAGTCTTCTTTACAACATTTAGTTTTGTTCCAGAAATTTCTAGCCAACTAATATGATCTAATCACGCCTTACGCTTTTTTAAGAAATCTAATTTTTCGGACTATTTGGTTGGAATTAAATAATTGAAAAGTGATAAGACTCTAACATGGTATCTTAAATATTAATATATCAAAATGTTCGCCACAGTCTCCTCTACAAGATTCAGTTTCGCTCCAGACATTTCTAACTACCTAACATGACCTAATCACGCCCACCCCCCTTTTTTAAGATTTCAAAATTTCAGTCTTTTTGGTTTGATTTTAGATATTTGAGGAGAGATACGACCCCAACCATAGGATCTTTAATTTTAATACATCAAAATGTTCGCATCAGTGTCCTTTACCAGATTCAATTTTGTTCCAGACATCTCTAGGTTCCTAAAATGTCCTAATCAGCCCCCTTTCTTAAGAATTCAAATTTTTAGTCTTTTTAATTGGATTTTAGAAAAATGGAAGGGCACCGACTCTAACCATAGGTTCTTAAATATTAATACATCATCATGTTCGCTACAGTCTCCTTTGCAAGATTCAGTTTGGTGCCGGACATTACTTTACAACTAATATGTCCTAATCAGCCACCCTATAAAAATCAATTTTGTGTCATTTTCATTATGTTTTAAAAAATTGAGGAGTAATATGACTTCAACCATTGGATCTTAAATATTAATCGTCAAAATGTGCGCAACAGTCTTCTCTATAAGTTTCAATTTGATGCCTGACATTTCTAGTCACCTAAAATGACCTAATCACGTGCCACCTTTTTTAAGAATTCAAATTTTTGTGTCTTTTTGGTCGGATTTTAGAAAATTGAGGGGACTGCTACAACTCAAACCATGGGATGTTAAATATTAATACATCAATATGTTTGCAAGAGTGTCCTATACAAGATTCAGTTTGGTCCCAGACATCTCATACTCCTAAAATGTCTTAATCACCACCCACCCTTTTAAAGAATTCAAATTTTTTGGTCTTTTTGGTTGTATTTTAGATAAATGAGTGATACGACTCTAACCATGCGATCTTAAATATCAATACACTAAAATGCTCATAACAGTGTCCTCTATGAGATTCATTTTGGTTCTAGACATCTCTAGGGTTCTATAATGTCCTAATCAACCCCCTATTTTTAGGGTATTCTAATTTTTGTGTGTTTTTAATCGTATTTTAAAAAATTGAGGATTGCACCGATTCCAACCGTAGGAGCTTAAATATTAATACATGAAAATGATCGCAACAGTCTTCTCTGAAAGATTCAGTTTGGTGCCACACATTTCTTGACACCTAAAATGTCCTAATCAGCCACACTATAAAAATCAATTTTGTGTCATTTTGATTATATTTTAAAAAATTGAGGAGTATTATGACTTCAACCATGGGTTCTTCAATATTAATACATAAATATTTTCGCAACAGTCTTCTCTACAAGACTTAATTTGGCTCTAGACATTTCTTGTCACTTAAAATGATCAAATCACGTCCCTTCCCCTTTTTCAGAATTCAAAATTTTCAGTCTTTTTTTGGATTTTAGATAATTGAGGAATAAAACGACCCCAACCATGGGAAATTTCACATTAATACATCAAAATGTTGGCATCAATGTCTTCTTTAAAATTCAATTTGGTTCCAGACATCTCTAGCGTTCTAAAATGTCCTACTCAGCCCCGGTTCTTTTTTAAGAATTCAAATTTTTGTGTCTTTTTGCTCGGATTTTAGAAAATTCAGAAAAGCTACAACTCCAACCATATGATCTTAAATATTAATACATCAAAATGTTCGGCACAATATCTTCTACAAGATTCAGTTTTGCTCCAATTATTTCTAGCCACCTAAAATGACCTAATCATTTTAGGTGGCTAGAAATGTTTGGAGCCACATCAATACATCAAATTGTTTGCAACAGTCTCCTCTACAAGATTCAGTTTGGTGCCTGACTTTTCTTGACAGCTAAAATGTCCTAATCACCCCCATACAAAAATCAATTTTGTGTCCTCTCCATTGTATTTTAAAAAATTGAGGAGTGTTAAGGCTCCAACCGTGGGATCTTAAATATTAATACATCAAAATGTTTGCAACAGTACACTCTGCAATATTTAGTTTCCTCCAGACATTTCTAGTCACCTAAATTGACCTAATCACACTACGCCCCTTTTTTAAGAATTCTAATTTTTGGGGTATTTTGATTGCATTTTAGATAATTGAAGAGCGATACGACTCTAGCGATGCAATCTTAAATATTAATAAATAAAGATTTTTGTAACAGTGTCCTCTATGTGATTCAATTGAATTCCAGACATCTCAAGTGTTCTAAAATGTACTAATCAGACCCCCTCCTCTTTTAATAATTGAAATTTTTGTGTCTTTTTTTCGGATTTTAGAAAATTTGAAGTGCACCGTCTCCAACCATCGGATCTTAAATATTAATACATCATTATGTTCGCAACAGTCTCCTCTGCAAGATTCAGTTTGGTGCCAGACATTTTTTGAAACCTAAAATGTCCTAATCAGCCCCCCTATAAAAATCAATTTTGTGTTTTTTGATTGTATTTTTAATAATTTATGAGTGTTATGATTTCAAAGATGGGATCTTTAATATTAATACATCAAAATGTTTGCAATAGTCTCTACTTAAGAATTCAGTTTGGTTCCAGACATTTCTTGACACCTAAAATGTCCTAATACCCCCACAATAAAGGAGAATTTTGTGTTTTTGATTGTATTTTAGAAAATTGAGGAGTGTTATGACTACTCCAACCATGGGATCTTAAATATTAATATATCAAAATGGTTGCAACAGTTTGCTATACAATATTTAGTTTGGCTACAGACATTTCTAGCGCCTAAAATGAGCTAATCACGCCAATCCCCTTTTTTAAGAATTCAAATTTTTGTGTCTTTTTAGTTTGATTTAAAAAGTTGAGGTGTCTTACGACTCAAATAATGGGATCTTATATATTAATGCATGAAAATGTTCGCACTATTCTTATCTACAAGATTCATTTTGGTCCCAGACACCTCTAGTCTTTTAAAATGCCCTACTCAGCCCCTCCTCTTGTTAACTATTCAAATGTTTGTGTTGTTTTGGTCGAATATTAGAAAAATGAGTCATTGCACCGACTCCAACCATAGGATCTTAAATATTAATGCATCAAAATTTGCGCAACTGTCTCCTCTACAAGATTCAGTTTGGTGACTGAAATTTCTTGGCACCTAAAATGTCTTAATGATTCCCCCTTATAAAAATCATTTTTGTCTTTTTCAAATAATTGAGGAGTGTTAAGGCTCCAAACAAGGGTGCTTAAACATTATAACATTAAAATCATCGAAACATTCTCCTCTTCATGATTCAGTTTGGTTCCAGACACCTCTAGTCATCTAAAATGTCCTAGTAAGCCACCCCCCTTTTTAAGAATACAAATTTTTGTCTTTTTGTTCGGATTTCAGAAAATTTAGGAGTGCTACAACTTAAACCATGGGAAGTTAAATGTTAATACAACAAATTGTTTGCAAGAGTCTCATCTACAAATTTTATTTGGTTCAATATATCTCTAGTAATCTAAAATGTCGTAATCACCCCCTCCCTTTTAAAGAATTCAAGTTTTTCATTCTTTTTGGTTGGATTTAAGAAAATTGAGGAATGATACGACTCCAACCATGGGATCTTAAATATTAATATATCAAAATGTTTGCAATAGTCTTCTCTACAGTATTGAGCTCTCTCCAGACATTTCTAGTTACCTAAAAAGAACTTATCAAGTCCCCCCCCTTTTTTAAGAATTCAAATTTTTCAGCCTTTTTTTTGGATTTTAGATAGTTGAAGAGTGATACGACTAAACCATGGGATATTAAATATTAATACATCAAAATGTTCGCAACAGTGTCCTCTATGTGATTCAATTTGATTCCAGACATCTCTAGTGTTCTAAAATGTACTAATCAGCCTCCCTCCTTTTTTAATAATTGAAATTTTTGTGTCTTTTCTTCGGATTTTAGAAAATTGGAATTGCACCGACTCCAACCATAGGATCTTAAATATTAATACATCATTATGTTAGCAACAGTCTCCTCGGCAAGATACAGTTTTGTGAAAGAAATTTCTTGACACTTAAAATATCCTAATCAGTCCCCTATAAAAATTAATTTTGTGTTTTTTGATTGTATTTTAAATTATTAAGGAGTGTTATGACTCCAACCATGGGATCTTATATATTAGTACATCAAAATATTCATAAAAGTCTCCTCTAAAAGATTCAGTTTGTCTCCAGACATTTCTAGTTACTAAAACTTCTTAATCAACCCCCCCCTTAAAAGAAATCAAATTTTTTCTTTTCGTTCAAATTTTAGAAAAATGAGGAGTGTTATAACTCCAACCATGTGAACTTAAATATTAATACATAAAGTGTTCACAACAGCGTCGTCTATGAGATTCATTTTGGTTCTAGACATCTCTAGGGTTCTAAGATGTCCTAATCAATCCCCCCTATTTTTAGGGTATTCCAAGTTTTGTGTCTTTTTAATCGTATTTTAAATAATTGAGGATTGTACCGATTTCAACCGTAGGAACTTAAATATAATTACATTAAAATGATCGCAACAGTCTCCTCGGCAAGATTCAATTTGGTGCCACACATTTCTTGACACCTAAAATGTCCTAATCAGCCACACTATAAAAATTAATTTTGTGTCATTTTGATTATATTTTAAAAAATTGAGGAGTATTAAGATTTCAACCATGAGTTTTTCAATATTAATACATAAATATTTTGGCAACAGTCTTAACTACAAGATTTAATTTGGCTCTAGAATTTTCTAGTCACTTAAAATGATCAAATCGCGTCCCTTCCCCCTTTTTCAGAATTCAAATTTTTCAGTCTTTTTGGTTGGATATTAGATATTTGAGGCGTGATACGACCCCAACCATGGGAAATTTCACATTAATACATCAAAATGTTGGCATCAGTGTTTTCTTTAAAATTCAATTTGGTTCCAGACATCTCTAGCGTTCTAAAATGCCCTACTCAGCCCCGGTTCTTTTTTAAGAATTCAAATTTTTGTGTCTTTTTGGTCGGATTTTAGAAAATTCAGAAGAGGTACAACTCCAACCATAGGATCTTAAATATTAATACATCAAAATGTTCGCCACAATATCTTCTACAAGATTTAGTTTTGCTCCAAACATTTCTAGCAACCTAAAATGACCTAATCACGCCCCAATCCCTATTTTTTAAGAATTTAAATTTTTGTGTCTTTTTGGTCGGATTTTACAAAATTGGAAGTGCACCGACTCCAACCATAGGATCTTAAATATTAATACTTCATTACTTTCGCAACAGTCTCCTCTGCAAGATTCAGTTTGGCTCCAGACATTTCTAGTTACTAAAAACTCCTAATCGAACGAAATTTTTGGTCCTTAATAGAACTCAAATTTTTGTCTTTTCCGTCAAATTTTAGAAAAAGGAGGAGTGTTATGCCTCCAACCATGGGATCTTAAATATTAATATATGAAAATGGTTGTAACAGTACGCTATACAATATTTAGTTTGGCTACAGACATTTCTAACGCCTAAAATGAGCTAATCACGCCCCTCCCTTTTTTTAAAAATTCAAATTTTTGTGTTCTTTTGGTCAGAATTTAGAAAATTGGAAGTGAACTGACTCCAACCATACAATCTTAAATATTAATACATCAAAATGGTTGCAACAGTATCCTCTACAATATTTAGTTTGCTCCAGACATTTCTGGTCACTTAAAATGACTTAATCCCAGCACCCCCCTTTTTTAAGAATTCAAATTTTTATGTCTTTTTGGTTGGATTTCAGATAATTGAAGAGTGATACGACTCCAACCATGGGATCTTAAATATTAATACATTAAAATCATCGCAACATTATCCTCTTCAAGATTCAATTTGGTTCCAGACACCTCTAGTCATCTAAAATGTCCTAGGCAGCCACCCCCTTTTTAAGAATACAAATTTTTGTATCTTTTTGGTCGGAGTTTAGAAAATTGAGGAGTGCTACAATTTAAACCATGGGAAGTTAAATGTTAATACAACAAATTGTTTGCAAGAGTCTCGTTTACAAATTTTATTTGATTCAATACATCTCTAGTATCCTAAAATGTCGTTATAACCCCCCCCCTTTTAAAGAATTCAAGTTTTTGGTTGGATTTTAGAAAATTGAGGAATGATACGACTCCAACCATGGGATCTTAAATATTAATGTATCAAAATGTTTTCAATAGTTTTCTCTACAGTATTTAGCTTGCTACAGACAATTCTAGTTACCTAAAAAGAACTAATCAAACACCCCCTTTTTTAAGAATTCAAATTTTTCAGCCTTTTTTTTGGATTTTAGATAATTGAGGAGTGATATGAACCCAATCATGGGAACTTCAATATGAATACATCAAAATCATCGCAACATTCTTCTCTACAAGATTCAGATTTGTTTCAGACACCTCTAGTTTTCTAAAATATTCTAATCAGTCCCCCCCCCTTTTTTAAGAATTTGATTTTTTGTGTCTTTTTGGTTGGATTTTAGATAATTGAGGAGTGCTACAACTTAAACCATGGAATGTTAAATGTTAATGCATCAAATTGTTTGCAAAAGTATCCTCTACAAGATCCAGTTTGGTGCCTGACTTTTCTTGACAGCTAAAATATCCTAATAACCCCCCATATAAAAATCAATTTTGTGTCCTTTCTGTTGTATTTTAAAAAATTGAGGAGTGTTAAGGCTCCAACCGTGGGATCTTAAATATTAATACATCAAAATGTTTGCAACAGTATACTATACAATATTTAGTTTGGTGCCAGACTTTTCTTGACAGCTAAAATGTCCTAATCACCCTCCATATAAAAATGAATTTTGTGTCTTTTCGATTGCCTTTTAAAAAATTGAGGAATGTTAAGGCTCCAACCGTGGGATCTTAAATATTAATACATCAAAATGTATGCAACAGTATACTCTACAATATTTAGTTTGCTCCAGACATTTCTAGTCACCTAAAATGACTTTATCACGCCCCACCCTTTTTTAAGAATTCTAATATTTTGAGCTTTTTGGTTGGATTTTAGATAATTGAAAAGTGATACGACTCTAACGATGGAATCTTAAATATTAATAAATAAAGATTTTTGTAACAGTGTCCTCTATGTGATTCAATTTGATTCCATACATCTCTAGTGTTCTAAAATGTACTAATCAGCCCCTCCTCTTTTAATAATTGAAATTTTTGTGTCTTTTTTTCGGATTTTAGAAAACTTGAAGTGCACCGACTCCAACCGTAGGATCTTAAATATTAATACATCATTATGTTCGCAACAGTCTCCTCTGCAAAATTCAGTTTGGTGCCAGACATTTCTTGACACCTAAAATGTCCTAATCAGCCACCCAATAAAAATCAATTTTGTGTCTTTTTGATCGTATTTTAAATAATTTATGAGTGTTATGATTTCATAGATGGGATCTTTAATATTAATACATCAAAATGCTTGCAACAGTCTTCTTTACAACATTTAGTTTTGTTCCAGAAATTTCTAGCCAACTAATATGATCTAATCACGCCTTACGCTTTTTTAAGAAATCTAATTTTTCGGACTATTTGGTTGGAATTAAATAATTGAAAAGTGATAAGACTCTAACATGGTATCTTAAATATTAATATATCAAAATGTTCGCCACAGTCTCCTCTACAAGATTCAGTTTCGCTCCAGACATTTCTAACTACCTAACATGACCTAATCACGCCCACCCCCCTTTTTTAAGATTTCAAAATTTCAGTCTTTTGGTTTGATTTTAGATATTTGAGGAGAGATACGACCCCAACCATAGGATCTTTAATTTTAATACATCAAAATGTTCGCATCAGTGTCCTTTACCAGATTCAATTTTGTTCCAGACATCTCTAGGTTCCTAAAATGTCCTAATCAGCCCCCTTTCTTAAGAATTCAAATTTTTAGTCTTTTTAATTGGATTTTAGAAAAATGGAAGGGCACCGACTCTAACCATAGGTTCTTAAATATTAATACATCATCATGTTCGCTACAGTCTCCTTTGCAAGATTCAGTTTGGTGCCGGACATTACTTTACAACTAATATGTCCTAATCAGCCACCCTATAAAAATCAATTTTGTGTCATTTTCATTATGTTTTAAAAAATTGAGGAGTAATATGACTTCAACCATTGGATCTTAAATATTAATCGTCAAAATGTGCGCAACAGTCTTCTCTATAAGTTTCAATTTGATGCCTGACATTTCTAGTCACCTAAAATGACCTAATCACGTGCCACCTTTTTTAAGAATTCAAATTTTTGTGTCTTTTTGGTCGGATTTTAGAAAATTGAGGGGACTGCTACAACTCAAACCATGGGATGTTAAATATTAATACATCAATATGTTTGCAAGAGTGTCCTATACAAGATTCAGTTTGGTCCCAGACATCTCATACTCCTAAAATGTCTTAATCACCACCCACCCCCTTTTAAAGAATTCAAATTTTTTGGTCTTTTTGGTTGTATTTTAGATAAATGAGTGATACGACTCTAACCATGCGATCTTAAATATCAATACACTAAAATGCTCGCAACAGTGTCCTCTATGAGATTCATTTTGGTTCTAGACATCTCTAGGGTTCTATAATGTCCTAATCAACCCCCCCTATTTTTAGGGTATTCAAATTTTTGTGTGTTTTTAATCGTATTTTAAAAATTGAGGATTGCACCGATTCCAACCGTAGGAGCTTAAATATTAATACATGAAAATGATCGCAACAGTCTTCTCTGAAAGATTCAGTTTGGTGCCACACATTTCTTGACACCTAAAATGTCCTAATCAGCCACACTATAAAAATCAATTTTGTGTCATTTTGATTATATTTTAAAAAATTGAGGAGTATTATGACTTCAACCATGGGTTCTTCAATATTAATACATAAATATTTTCGCAACAGTCTTCTCTACAAGACTTAATTTGGCTCTAGACATTTCTTGTCACTTAAAATGATCAAATCACGTCCCTTCCCCCTTTTTTCAGAATTCAAAATTTTCAGTCTTTTTTTGGATTTTAGATAATTGAGGAATAAAACGACCCCAACCATGGGAAATTTCACATTAATACATCAAAATGTTGGCATCAATGTCTTCTTTAAAATTCAATTTGGTTCCAGACATCTCTAGCGTTCTAAAATGTCCTACTCAGCCCCGGTTCTTTTTTAAGAATTCAAATTTTTGTGTCTTTTTGCTCGGATTTTAGAAAATTCAGAAAAGCTACAACTCCAACCATATGATCTTAAATATTAATACATCAAAATGTTCGGCACAATATCTTCTACAAGATTCAGTTTTGCTCCAATTATTTCTAGCCACCTAAAATGACCTAATCATTTTAGGTGGCTAGAAATGTTTGGAGCCACATCAATACATCAAATTGTTTGCAACAGTCTCCTCTACAAGATTCAGTTTGGTGCCTGACTTTTCTTGACAGCTAAAATGTCCTAATCACCCCCATACAAAAATCAATTTTGTGTCCTCTCCATTGTATTTTAAAAAATTGAGGAGTGTTAAGGCTCCAACCGTGGGATCTTAAATATTAATACATCAAAATGTTTGCAACAGTACACTCTGCAATATTTAGTTTCCTCCAGACATTTCTAGTCACCTAAATTGACCTAATCACACTACGCCCCTTTTTTAAGAATTCTAATTTTTGGGGTATTTTGATTGCATTTTAGATAATTGAAGAGCGATACGACTCTAGCGATGCAATCTTAAATATTAATAAATAAAGATTTTTTGTAACAGTGTCCTCTATGTGATTCAATTGAATTCCAGACATCTCAAGTGTTCTAAAATGTACTAATCAGACCCCCTCCTCTTTTAATAATTGAAATTTTTGTGTCTTTTTTTCGGATTTTAGAAAATTTGAAGTGCACCGTCTCCAACCATCGGATCTTAAATATTAATACATCATTATGTTCGCAACAGTCTCCTCTGCAAGATTCAGTTTGGTGCCAGACATTTTTTGAAACCTAAAATGTCCTAATCAGCCCCCCTATAAAAATCAATTTTGTGTTTTTTGATTGTATTTTTAATAATTTATGAGTGTTATGATTTCAAAGATGGGATCTTTAATATTAATACATCAAAATGTTTGCAATAGTCTCTACTTAAGAATTCAGTTTGGTTCCAGACATTTCTTGACACCTAAAATGTCCTAATACCCCCACAATAAAGGAGAATTTTGTGTTTTTGATTGTATTTTAGAAAATTGAGGAGTGTTATGACTACTCCAACCATGGGATCTTAAATATTAATATATCAAAATGGTTGCAACAGTTTGCTATACAATATTTAGTTTGGCTACAGACATTTCTAGCGCCTAAAATGAGCTAATCACGCCAATCCCCTTTTTTAAGAATTCAAATTTTTGTGTCTTTTTAGTTTGATTTAAAAAGTTGAGGTGTCTTACGACTCAAATAATGGGATCTTATATATTAATGCATGAAAATGTTCGCACTATTCTTATCTACAAGATTCATTTTGGTCCCAGACACCTCTAGTCTTTTAAAATGCCCTACTCAGCCCCTCCTCTTGTTAACTATTCAAATGTTTGTGTTGTTTTGGTCGAATATTAGAAAAATGAGTCATTGCACCGACTCCAACCATAGGATCTTAAATATTAATGCATCAAAATTTGCGCAACTGTCTCCTCTACAAGATTCAGTTTGGTGACTGAAATTTCTTGGCACCTAAAATGTCTTAATGATTCCCCCTTATAAAAATCATTTTTTTGTCTTTTTCAAATAATTGAGGAGTGTTAAGGCTCCAAACAAGGGGTGCTTAAACATTATAACATTAAAATCATCGAAACATTCTCCTCTTCATGATTCAGTTTGGTTCCAGACACCTCTAGTCATCTAAAATGTCCTAGTAAGCCCCCCCTTTTTAAGAATACAAATTTTTGTCTTTTTGTTCGGATTTCAGAAAATTTAGGAGTGCTACAACTTAAACCATGGGAAGTTAAATGTTAATACAACAAATTGTTTGCAAGAGTCTCATCTACAAATTTTATTTGGTTCAATATATCTCTAGTAATCTAAAATGTCGTAATCACCCCCTCCCTTTTAAAGAATTCAAGTTTTTCATTCTTTTTGGTTGGATTTAAGAAAATTGAGGAATGATACGACTCCAACCATGGGATCTTAAATATTAATATATCAAAATGTTTGCAATAGTCTTCTCTACAGTATTGAGCTCTCTCCAGACATTTCTAGTTACCTAAAAAGAACTTATCAAGTCCCCCCCCCTTTTTTAAGAATTCAAATTTTTCAGCCTTTTTTTTGGATTTTAGATAGTTGAAGAGTGATACGACTAAACCATGGGATATTAACTATTAATACATCAAAATGTTCGCAACAGTGTCCTCTATGTGATTCAATTTGATTCCAGACATCTCTAGTGTTCTAAAATGTACTAATCAGCCCCTCCTCTTTTAATAATTGAAATTTTTGTGTCTTTTTTTCGGATTTTAGAAAACTTGAAGTGCACCGACTCCAACCGTAGGATCTTAAATATTAATACATCATTATGTTCGCAACAGTTTCCTCTGCAAAATTCAGTTTGGTGCCAGACATTTCTTGACACCTAAAATGTCCTAATCAGCCACCCAATAAAAATCAATTTTGTGTCTTTTTGATCGTATTTTAAATAATTTATGAGTGTTATGATTTCATAGATGGGATCTTTAATATTAATACATCAAAATGCTTGCAACAGTCTTCTTTACAACATTTAGTTTTGTTCCAGAAATTTCTAGCCAACTAATATGATCTAATCACGCCTTACGCTTTTTTAAGAAATCTAATTTTTCGGACTATTTGGTTGGAATTAAATAATTGAAAAGTGATAAGACTCTAACATGGTATCTTAAATATTAATATATCAAAATGTTCGCCACAGTCTCCTCTACAAGATTCAGTTTCGCTCCAGACATTTCTAACTACCTAACATGACCTAATCACGCCCACCCTTTTTTAAGATTTCAAAATTTCAGTCTTTTTGGTTTGATTTTAGATATTTGAGGAGAGATACGACCCCAACCATAGGATCTTTAATTTTAATACATCAAAATGTTCGCATCAGTGTCCTTTACCAGATTCAATTTTGTTCCAGACATCTCTAGGTTCCTAAAATGTCCTAATCAGCCCCCTTTCTTAAGAATTCAAATTTTTAGTCTTTTTAATTGGATTTTAGAAAAATGGAAGGGCACCGACTCTAACCATAGGTTCTTAAATATTAATACATCATCATGTTCGCTACAGTCTCCTTTGCAAGATTCAGTTTGGTGCCGGACATTACTTTACAACTAATATGTCCTAATCAGCCACCCTATAAAAATCAATTTTGTGTCATTTTCATTATGTTTTAAAAAATTGAGGAGTAATATGACTTCAACCATTGGATCTTAAATATTAATCGTCAAAATGTGCGCAACAGTCTTCTCTATAAGTTTCAATTTGATGCCTGACATTTCTAGTCACCTAAAATGACCTAATCACGTGCCACCTTTTTTAAGAATTCAAATTTTTGTGTCTTTTTGGTCGGATTTTAGAAAATTGAGGGGACTGCTACAACTCAAACCATGGGATGTTAAATATTAATACATCAATATGTTTGCAAGAGTGTCCTATACAAGATTCAGTTTGGTCCCAGACATCTCATACTCCTAAAATGTCTTAATCACCACCCACCCCCTTTTAAAGAATTCAAATTTTTTGGTCTTTTTGGTTGTATTTTAGATAAATGAGTGATACGACTCTAACCATGCGATCTTAAATATCAATACACTAAAATGCTCGCAACAGTGTCCTCTATGAGATTCATTTTGGTTCTAGACATCTCTAGGGTTCTATAATGTCCTAATCAACCCCCCCTATTTTTAGGGTATTCAAATTTTTGTGTGTTTTTAATCGTATTTTAAAAAATTGAGGATTGCACCGATTCCAACCGTAGGAGCTTAAATATTAATACATGAAAATGATCGCAACAGTCTTCTCTGAAAGATTCAGTTTGGTGCCACACATTTCTTGACACCTAAAATGTCCTAATCAGCCACACTATAAAAATCAATTTTGTGTCATTTTGATTATATTTTAAAAAATTGAGGAGTATTATGACTTCAACCATGGGTTCTTCAATATTAATACATAAATATTTTCGCAACAGTCTTCTCTACAAGACTTAATTTGGCTCTAGACATTTCTTGTCACTTAAAATGATCAAATCACGTCCCTTCCCCCTTTTTTCAGAATTCAAAATTTTCAGTCTTTTTTTGGATTTTAGATAATTGAGGAATAAAACGACCCCAACCATGGGAAATTTCACATTAATACATCAAAATGTTGGCATCAATGTCTTCTTTAAAATTCAATTTGGTTCCAGACATCTCTAGCGTTCTAAAATGTCCTACTCAGCCCCGGTTCTTTTTTAAGAATTCAAATTTTTGTGTCTTTTTGCTCGGATTTTAGAAAATTCAGAAAAGCTACAACTCCAACCATATGATCTTAAATATTAATACATCAAAATGTTCGGCACAATATCTTCTACAAGATTCAGTTTTGCTCCAATTATTTCTAGCCACCTAAAATGACCTAATCATTTTAGGTGGCTAGAAATGTTTGGAGCCACATCAATACATCAAATTGTTTGCAACAGTCTCCTCTACAAGATTCAGTTTGGTGCCTGACTTTTCTTGACAGCTAAAATGTCCTAATCACCCCCATACAAAAATCAATTTTGTGTCCTCTCCATTGTATTTTAAAAATTGAGGAGTGTTAAGGCTCCAACCGTGGGATCTTAAATATTAATACATCAAAATGTTTGCAACAGTACACTCTGCAATATTTAGTTTCCTCCAGACATTTCTAGTCACCTAAATTGACCTAATCACACTACGCCCCTTTTTAAGAATTCTAATTTTTGGGGTATTTTGATTGCATTTTAGATAATTGAAGAGTGATACGACTCTAGCGATGCAATCTTAAATATTAATAAATAAAGATTTTTGTAACAGTGTCCTCTATGTGATTCAATTGAATTCCAGACATCTCAAGTGTTCTAAAATGTACTAATCAGACCCCCTCCTCTTTTAATAATTGAAATTTTTGTGTCTTTTTTTCGGATTTTAGAAAATTTGAAGTGCACCGTCTCCAACCATCGGATCTTAAATATTAATACATCATTATGTTCGCAACAGTCTCCTCTGCAAGATTCAGTTTGGTGCCAGACATTTTTTGAAACCTAAAATGTCCTAATCAGCCCCCCTATAAAAATCAATTTTGTGTTTTTTGATTGTATTTTTAATAATTTATGAGTGTTATGATTTCAAAGATGGGATCTTTAATATTAATACATCAAAATGTTTGCAATAGTCTCTACTTAAGAATTCAGTTTGGTTCCAGACATTTCTTGACACCTAAAATGTCCTAATACCCCCACAATAAAGGAGAATTTTGTGTTTTTGATTGTATTTTAGAAAATTGAGGAGTGTTATGACTACTCCAACCATGGGATCTTAAATATTAATATATCAAAATGGTTGCAACAGTTTGCTATACAATATTTAGTTTGGCTACAGACATTTCTAGCGCCTAAAATGAGCTAATCACGCCAATCCCCTTTTTTAAGAATTCAAATTTTTGTGTCTTTTTAGTTTGATTTAAAAAGTTGAGGTGTCTTACGACTCAAATAATGGGATCTTATATATTAATGCATGAAAATGTTCGCACTATTCTTATCTACAAGATTCATTTTGGTCCCAGACACCTCTAGTCTTTTAAAATGCCCTACTCAGCCCCTCCTCTTGTTAACTATTCAAATGTTTGTGTTGTTTTGGTCGAATATTAGAAAAATGAGTCATTGCACCGACTCCAACCATAGGATCTTAAATATTAATGCATCAAAATTTGCGCAACTGTCTCCTCTACAAGATTCAGTTTGGTGACTGAAATTTCTTGGCACCTAAAATGTCTTAATGATTCCCCCTTATAAAAATCATTTTTTTGTCTTTTTCAAATAATTGAGGAGTGTTAAGGCTCCAAACAAGGGGTGCTTAAACATTATAACATTAAAATCATCGAAACATTCTCCTCTTCATGATTCAGTTTGGTTCCAGACACCTCTAGTCATCTAAAATGTCCTAGTAAGCCACCCCCCTTTTTAAGAATACAAATTTTTGTCTTTTTGTTCGGATTTCAGAAAATTTAGGAGTGCTACAACTTAAACCATGGGAAGTTAAATGTTAATACAACAAATTGTTTGCAAGAGTCTCATCTACAAATTTTATTTGGTTCAATATATCTCTAGTAATCTAAAATGTCGTAATCACCCCCTCCCTTTTAAAGAATTCAAGTTTTTCATTCTTTTTGGTTGGATTTAAGAAAATTGAGGAATGATACGACTCCAACCATGGGATCTTAAATATTAATATATCAAAATGTTTGCAATAGTCTTCTCTACAGTATTGAGCTCTCTCCAGACATTTCTAGTTACCTAAAAAGAACTTATCAAGTCCCCCCCCCTTTTTTAAGAATTCAAATTTTTCAGCCTTTTTTTTGGATTTTAGATAGTTGAAGAGTGATACGACTAAACCATGGGATATTAAATATTAATACATCAAAATGTTCGCAACAGTGTCCTCTATGTGATTCAATTTGATTCCAGACATCTCTAGTGTTCTAAAATGTACTAATCAGCCTCCCTCCTTTTTAATAATTGAAATTTTTGTGTCTTTTCTTCGGATTTCAGAAAATATGAATTGCACCGACTCCAACCATAGGATCTTAAATATTAATACATCATTATGTTAGCAACAGTCTCCTCGGCAAGATACAGTTTTGTGAAAGAAATTTCTTGACACTTAAAATATCCTAATCAGTCCCCTATAAAAATTAATTTTGTGTTTTTTGATTGTATTTTAAATTATTAAGGAGTGTTATGACTCCAACCATGGGATCTTATATATTAGTACATCAAAATATTCATAAAAGTCTCCTCTAAAAGATTCAGTTTGTCTCCAGACATTTCTAGTTACTAAAACTTCTTAATCAACCCCCCCCCTTAAAAGAAATCAAATTTTTTTCTTTTCGTTCAAATTTTAGAAAAATGAGGAGTGTTATAACTCCAACCATGTGAACTTAAATATTAATACATAAAGTGTTCACAACAGCGTCGTCTATGAGATTCATTTTGGTTCTAGACATCTCTAGGGTTCTAAGATGTCCTAATCAATCCCCCCTAT
This sequence comes from Latrodectus elegans, assembly GCA_030067965.1. Lineage (NCBI taxonomy): Eukaryota > Metazoa > Arthropoda > Arachnida > Araneae > Theridiidae > Latrodectus > Latrodectus elegans. The sequence goes on along the minus strand of JAHZMJ010000089.1, from coordinate 68,106 downwards.
TTTTAGGGTATTCCAAGTTTTGTGTCTTTTTAATCGTATTTTAAATAATTGAGGATTGTACCGATTTCAACCGTAGGAACTTAAATATAATTACATTAAAATGATCGCAACAGTCTCCTCGGCAAGATTCAATTTGGTGCCACACATTTCTTGACACCTAAAATGTCCTAATCAGCCACACTATAAAAATTAATTTTGTGTCATTTTGATTATATTTTAAAAAATTGAGGAGTATTAAGATTTCAACCATGAGTTTTTCAATATTAATACATAAATATTTTGGCAACAGTCTTAACTACAAGATTTAATTTGGCTCTAGAATTTTCTAGTCACTTAAAATGATCAAATCGCGTCCCTTCCCCCTTTTTCAGAATTCAAATTTTTCAGTCTTTTTGGTTGGATATTAGATATTTGAGGCGTGATACGACCCCAACCATGGGAAATTTCACATTAATACATCAAAATGTTGGCATCAGTGTTTTCTTTAAAATTCAATTTGGTTCCAGACATCTCTAGCGTTCTAAAATGTCCTACTCAGCCCCGGTTCTTTTTTAAGAATTCAAATTTTTGTGTCTTTTTGGTCGGATTTTAGAAAATTCAGAAGAGGTACAACTCCAACCATAGGATCTTAAATATTAATACATCAAAATGTTCGCCACAATATCTTCTACAAGATTTAGTTTTGCTCCAAACATTTCTAGCAACCTAAAATGACCTAATCACGCCCCAATCCCTATTTTTTAAGAATTTAAATTTTTGTGTCTTTTTGGTCGGATTTTACAAAATTGGAAGTGCACCGACTCCAACCATAGGATCTTAAATATTAATACTTCATTACTTTCGCAACAGTCTCCTCTGCAAGATTCAGTTTGGCTCCAGACATTTCTAGTTACTAAAAACTCCTAATCGAACGAAATTTTTGGTCCTTAATAGAACTCAAATTTTTGTCTTTTCCGTCAAATTTTAGAAAAAGGAGGAGTGTTATGCCTCCAACCATGGGATCTTAAATATTAATATATGAAAATGGTTGTAACAGTACGCTATACAATATTTAGTTTGGCTACAGACATTTCTAACGCCTAAAATGAGCTAATCACGCCCCTCCCTTTTTTTAAAAATTCAAATTTTTGTGTTCTTTTGGTCAGAATTTAGAAAATTGGAAGTGAACTGACTCCAACCATACAATCTTAAATATTAATACATCAAAATGGTTGCAACAGTATCCTCTACAATATTTAGTTTGCTCCAGACATTTCTGGTCACTTAAAATGACTTAATCCCAGCACCCCCCTTTTTTAAGAATTCAAATTTTTATGTCTTTTTGGTTGGATTTCAGATAATTGAAGAGTGATACGACTCCAACCATGGGATCTTAAATATTAATACATTAAAATCATCGCAACATTATCCTCTTCAAGATTCAGTTTGGTTCCAGACACCTCTAGTCATCTAAAATGTCCTAGGCAGCCACCCCCTTTTTAAGAATACAAATTTTTGTATCTTTTTGGTCGGAGTTTAGAAAATTGAGGAGTGCTACAATTTAAACCATGGGAAGTTAAATGTTAATACAACAAATTGTTTGCAAGAGTCTCGTTTACAAATTTTATTTGATTCAATACATCTCTAGTATCCTAAAATGTCGTTATAACCCCCCCCCTTTTAAAGAATTCAAATTTTTGGTTGGATTTTAGAAAATTGAGGAATGATACGACTCCAACCATGGGATCTTAAATATTAATGTATCAAAATGTTTTCAATAGTTTTCTCTACAGTATTTAGCTTGCTACAGACAATTCTAGTTACCTAAAAAGAACTAATCAAACACCCCCTTTTTTAAGAATTCAAATTTTTCAGCCTTTTTTTTGGATTTTAGATAATTGAGGAGTGATATGAACCCAATCATGGGAACTTCAATATGAATACATCAAAATCATCACAACATTCTTCTCTACAAGATTCAGATTTGTTTCAGACACCTCTAGTTTTCTAAAATATTCTAATCAGTCCCCCTTCCCTTTTTTAAGAATTTGATTTTTTGTGTCTTTTTGGTTGGATTTTAGATAATTGAGGAGTGCTACAACTTAAACCATGGAATGTTAAATGTTAATGCATCAAATGTTTGCAAAAGTATCCTCTACAAGATCCAGTTTGGTGCCTGTGACTTTTCTTGACAGCTAAAATATCCTAATAACCCCCCATATAAAAATCAATTTTGTGTCCTTTCTGTTGTATTTTAAAAAATTGAGGAGTGTTAAGGCTCCAACCGTGGGATCTTAAATATTAATACATCAAAATGTTTGCAACAGTATACTATACAATATTTAGTTTGGTGCCAGACTTTTCTTGACAGCTAAAATGTCCTAATCACCCTCCATATAAAAATAAATTTTGTGTCTTTTCGATTGCCTTTTAAAAAATTGAGGAATGTTAAGGCTCCAACCGTGGGATCTTAAATATTAATACATCAAAATGTATGCAACAGTATACTCTACAATATTTAGTTTGCTCCAGACATTTCTAGTCACCTAAAATGACTTTATCACGCCCCACCCTTTTTTAAGAATTCTAATATTTCGAGCTTTTTGGTTGGATTTTAGATAATTGAAAAGTGATACGACTCTAACGATGGAATCTTAAATATTAATAAGTAAAGATTTTTGTAACAGTGTCCTCTATGTGATTCAATTTGATTCCATACATCTCTAGTGTTCTAAAATGTACTAATCAGCCCCTCCTCTTTTAATAATTGAAATTTTTGTGTCTTTTTTTCGGATTTTAGAAAACTTGAAGTGCACCGACTCCAACCGTAGGATCTTAAATATTAATACATCATTATGTTCGCAACAGTCTCCTCTGCAAAATTCAGTTTGGTGCCAGACATTTCTTGACACCTAAAATGTCCTAATCAGCCACCCAATAAAAATCAATTTTGTGTCTTTTTGATCGTATTTTAAATAATTTATGAGTGTTATGATTTCATAGATGGGATCTTTAATATTAATACATCAAAATGCTTGCAACAGTCTTCTTTACAACATTTAGTTTTGTTCCAGAAATTTCTAGCCAACTAATATGATCTAATCACGCCTTACACTTTTTAAAGAAATCTAAATTTTCGGACTATTTGGTTGGAATTTAGATAATTGAAAAGTGATAAGACTCTAACATGGTATCTTAAATATTAATATATCAAAATATTCGCCACAGTCTCCTCTACAAGATTCAGTTTCGCTCCAGACATTTCTAACTACCTAACATGACCTAATCACGCCCACCCCCCTTTTTTAAGATTTCAAAATTTCAGTCTTTTTGGTTTGATTTTAGATATTTGAGGAGAGATACGACCCCAACCATAGGATCTTTAATTTTAATACATCAAAATGTTCCCATCAGTGTCCTTTACCAGATTCAATTTTGTTCCAGACATCTCTAGGTTCCTAAAATGTCCTAATCAGCCCCCTTTCTTAATTTTTAGTCTTTTTAATTGGATTTTAGAAAAATGGAAGGGCACCGACTCTAACCATAGGTTCTTAAATATTAATACATCATCATGTTCGCTACAGTCTCCTTTGCAAGATTCAGTTTGGTGCCGGACATTACTTTACAACTAATATATCCTAATCAGCCACCCTATAAAAATCAATTTTGTGTCATTTTCATTATGTTTTAAAAAATTGAGGAGTAATATGACTTCAACCATTGGATCTTAAATATTAATCGTCAAAATGTGCGCAACAGTCTTCTCTATAAGTTTCAATTTGATGCCTGACATTTCTAGTCACCTAAAATGACCTAATCACGTGCCACCTTTTTTAAGAATTCAAATTTTTCTGTCTTTTTGGTCGGATTTTAGATAATTGAGGAGTGTTACAACTCCAACAATGCGATCTTTAATTTTAATATATCAATATGTTTGCATCAGTATCCTCTACAAGATTCAATTTGGTTCCAGACATCTGTAGTGTTCTAAAATGTGTTAATCACCACCCACTTTCTTTTTAAAGAATTCAAATTTTTTGTCTTTTTGTTTGGTTTTTAGATAAATTGAGTGATATTCGACTCCAACCATAGGCTCTTAAATATTAATACATGAAAATGTTCGCAAAAGTGTCCTCTATGAGATTCAATTTGATTCAAGACATTTCTAGCCCTCTAAAATGTCCTAATCAACCCCCTATTTTTAAAGTATTCAAATTTTGTGTGTTTTTAATCGTATTTTAGGAAATTTAGTAGTGTTATGATTACAACCATGGGATATTAAATATTAATACATCAAAATGTTTGCAATAGTCTTCTCTGAAAGATTCAGTTTGGTTCCAGACATTTCTTGACATCTAAAATGTCCTTAATCAGCCCCCAATATAAAAGTGAATTTTTGTGTCATTTTGTTTCTATTTTAGAAAATTGAGGAGTGTTATGACTACAACCATGGGATCTTAAATATTAATATGTCAAAATGTGCGCAACAGTCTCCTCTACAAGACTTAATTTGGCTCTAGACATTTCTTGTCACCTAAAATGATCTAATCATCCCCACCTATTTTAAGAATTCAAATTTTTGTGTCTTTTTGATTGGATTTTAGAAAATTGAGGAGTGCACCGACCCCAACCATGGGATCTTAAATATTAATACATCAAAATGTGTGCATCAGTCTCTTCTTGAGAATTCAATTTGGTTCCAGACATTTCTAGCGTTCTAAAATGTCCTAATCAACCCCCACTTTTTAAGAATTCAAATTTTGTGTCTTTTTGATTGTATTTTAGAAAATTGAGAAGTGCTACAACTCCAACCATATGATCTTAAATATTAGTATATCAAATTTTTCATAAAAGTCTCCTCTAAAAGATTCAGTTTGGTTCCACACATTTCTAGTAACTTAAGTCTCATAATCAACCCCCCACCCTTTAAAAAGTCAAATTTTTAAATCATTTCGGTCAAATTTAAGAAAAATGAGGAGTGTTATGACTCCAACCAACTATCTTAAATATTAATACTTCAAATGTGCGCAACAGTCTCCTCTGCCAGATTCAGTTTGGTGCCAGACATTTCTTCTCACCTAAAATGTCCTAATCACCCCCCCTTAAAAATCAATTTTGTGTCTTTTTGATTGTATTTTAGAAAATTGAGGAGTGTTTTGACTCCAACCATGGGATCTTAAATATTAATACCATTTATAAAAGTGTTCGCAACAGTGTCCTCTACAAGATTTAATTTCCTCCAGACATTTCTAGTCACCTAAAATGACCTAATCACACTACGCCCCTTTTTAAGAATTCAAATTTTTGGGGTATTTTGATTGGATTTTAGATAAATGAGGAGTGACACGACACCAACCATGTGGTCATAAATATTAATACACCAAAATGTTTGCATCAGTGTCCTCTACAAGATTCAATTTTGTTCCAGACATATCTAATTTCTAAAATGTCCTTATCAGCCCCCTCCTCTTATAAGAATTCAAATTTTTGTGTCTTTTTGTTCGGATTTTAGAAAATTTAGAAGAGCTACGACTCCAACCATAGGATCTTAAATATTAATACATCAAAATGTTCGCAAAAGTCTCCATTACAAGATTCAGTTTGTTTACAGACATTTCTTGAAACTTAAAATGTCCTAATCAGCCCACTCTATAAAAATCAATTTTGTGTTTTTTGATTGTATTTTTAATAATTTTTGAGTGTTATGATTTCAACCATGGGATCTTAAATATTAATACATCAAAATGTTTGCAATAGTCTCTACTTAAGAATTCAGTTTGGTTCCAGACATTTCTTGAGATCTAATATGTCCTAATCAACTCCCACTATAAAAGTGAATTTTGTGTCTTTTTGATTGTATTTTAGAAAATTGAGGAGTTTTATGACACAAACCATGGGATCTTATATATTAGTATATCAAAATGTTTGCAAAAGTCTCCTCTACAATATTTAGTTTGGTTCCAGACATTTCTAGCGCCTAAAATGAGCTAATCAAATCCCTTTTAAAAAGTCAAATTTTTAAATCTTTTCGGTCAAATTTTAGAAAAATGGTTTTACCATGGTTTAGTGGCGACTCCAACCATGGTATCTTAAATATTAATATGTCAAAATGTGCGCAACAGTCTCCTCTGCAAGATTCAGTTTTGTGCCAGACATTTCTAGTCACCTAAAATGTCCTAATCAGCCCCTCCTCTTTAAATTCAAATTTTGTGTCTTTTTGGTCAAATTTTAGAAAAATGAGTAGTGTTACGACTCCAACCATGGAATCTTCAATATTAACACATCATTATGTGTGCAACAGTCTCCTCTACAACATTCAGATTGGTGCCAGACATTTCTTCTCACCTAAAATGTCCTAATCAGCCCACTTTATTTTTTAAAGAATTCAAATTTTTTTGTCTTTTTGTTTGGTTTTTAAAAATTGAGAAGTGTTAAGGCTCCAACCATGCGATCTTAAATATTAATACATGAAAATGTTCGAAACAGTATCCTCTACAAGATTCAATTTGGTTCCAGACATCTGTAGTGTTCTAAAATGTCCTAATAAGCCCACTTTATTTTTAAGAATTCAAATTTTTGTCTTTTTGTTTGTATTTTAGAAAATTGAGGAGTGCTACAACTTCAACCATGGGATCTTAAATATTAATACATGAAAATGTTTGCAAAAGTCTCTTCTACAGAGATTTAGTTTGGTTCAAGACATTTCTAGTAATCTAAAATGTACTAATCAGCCCTCCCTTATAAAGAATTAAACTTTTTTTGTTTTTGTTCGTATTTTAGAAAATTGAGGAGTGATAAGACTCCAACCATGGGATCTTAAATATTAATATGTCAAAATGTTTGCAATAGTCTCTTCTTCAGAATTGAGCAGACATTTCTAGTTGCCTAAAATGTCCTAATCATCCCCCTATTTTAAGAATTCAAATTTTTTGTTTTTTTGATTGTATTTTAGACAATTCAGGAGTGTTAAGACTCCAACCATGGGATCTTAAATATTAATACATCAAAATGTTTGCAACAGTCTCCTCTTGAGAATTCAATTTGATTCAAGACATCTCTAGTGTTCTAAAATGTCCTAATCACCCCCCTCCTATTTTAAGAATTAAAATTTTTGTGTCTTTTTCTTTGGATTAAAGAAAATTGAGAAGTGCTCCGACTCCAACCATAGGATCTTAAATATTAATATATCAAAATGTTTACAATAGTCTCCTCTACAAGATTAAGTTTTGATCCAGACATTTCTTGACTCATAAAATGTCCTAATCAACCCCCCCTAACCTTTAAAAAGTCAAATTTTTAAATCATTTCAGTCAAATTTTAGAAAATGAGGAGTTTTATGACACTAACCATGGGATCTTAAATATTAGTATATCAAAATGTTCATAAAAGTCTCCTCTAAAAGATTCAACTGGTTGATTATGAGACTTAAGTTACTAGAACATTGGTTCCACAAATTTCTAGTAACAAAAGTCTCATAATCAACCCCCACCCTTTAAAAATTCAAATTTTTAAATCATTTCTGTCAAATATAAGAAAAATGAGAAGTGTTGCGACTCCAACCATGGTATCTTAAATATTAATACGTCAAAATGTGAGCATCAGTCTCCAAAACAAGATTCGGCTTGGTGCTTGACATTTCTGGACACCGAAAATTTCCTGATCTCCCCCTTATAAAAATAAATTTTGTGTAATTTTGATTGTATTTGAAAAAATTGAAGAGTGTTAAAATTTCAACCATGGGGTCTTAATTACTAATACATCAATATGTTCGCAAATGTATCCTCTACCAGAAATATTTTGATCACAGACATTTCTAGTCTCCTAAAATTTCCGATAGAACCCCCCCCCCTTTTAAAGAATCCAAATTCTTCGGTCTTTTTGGTTGGATTTTAGATAATTGATAATGTATACACCTCTAACCATTGGATCTTAATTATTAATACATCAAAATATTCGCAACAGTATCTTCTATAAGACACATTTTGGTTCTAGACGTATCTAGTGTTCTAAAATGTCCTAATCAGCCCCTACACACCTTTTTTAAGAATTCTAATTTTTGTGTCTTTTTGATCAGATTTTAGAAATTTGAGGAGTGCACCGACTCCAACCATAGGATGTTAAATATTAATACATGAAAATGTTCGCAACAGTTTCCACTACAAGATTCAGTTTGGATCCAGATATTTCTAGGCACCTAAAATGACCTATTCACGCCCCTCCCATTTTTTAAGCATTTTTGTGTCTTTTTGGTTAGATTTTTGAAAATTGAGGAATGCTACAACTTATGGATGTTAAATATTAATAAATCAAAATATTTGCAACAGTGTCCTATACAAGAATCAGTTTTGCCCCAGACATCTCTAGTGTCCTGAAATGTCCTAATCACCCCCCCCCTTAAAGATATTAAAATTTCGGTGTTTTTGGTTGGATTTTAAATATTTGAAGAGTGATACGGCTCTAACCATGGGATGTTAAATAATAATACATAATGAATTTTGCAACAGTGTCCTCTATGAGATTCAATTCGATTCCAGACATCTCAAGTGTTCTAAAATGTACTAATCAGCCACCAACATTTTTTAAAAATTCAAATTATTATGTCTTTTCCGTCGAATTTTAAAAAATCGGAAGTGCACCGACTACAACCATAGGATCTTAAATATTAATACATCATTGTGTTTGCAACAGTCTCCTCTGCAAGATTTAGTTTGGTGCCAGATATTTCTTCTCACCTAAAATGTTCTAATCAACCCCCCTTAAAAATCAATTTTGTGTCTTTTTGATTGTATTTTAAAAAACTGAGGAGTGTTATGAATCAAAGCATGGTATCTTCAATATTAATACATAAAAATGTTCGCAACAGTCTCGTCTAAAATTTAATTTGGCTCCAGACATTTCTAGTCACCTAAAATAACCTAATCACCTCCCCCCCCTTTTTTAAGAATTGAAAATTTTCGGTCTTTTTGTTTGGATTTTAGATATTTGAGGAGTGTTACGACACCAACAATGCGATCTTTAATATTAATACATCAAAATGTTCGCATCAGTGTCCTCTTCCACATTCAATTTGGTTCCAGACATCTCTTGTCGTCTAAAATGTCCTAATCAGCCCCCTTTCTTTTTTAAGATTTCAAATTTTTGTGTTTTTTGTTCAGATCTTAGAAAATTGAGAAGAGCTAACACTCCAACCCTAGGATCTTAAATATTAATACAAGAAAATGATCGAAAAAGTCGCCGCTATAAGATTCAATTTGATTCAAGACATTTCTAGGCATTTAAATTGTCCTAATAAACCCCCTCTATAAATTATTAAACTTATGTTTTTTTATCGTATTTTAGGAAATTGAGGAGTGTTATGATTTCAACTATGGGATCTTAAATATATTAATACATCAAAATGTTTGCACTAGTCTCCTCTTCAGAAATCAGTTGGTTTCCAGACATTTCTTATAAGCTAAATTGACCTATTCACCCCCAGCTATAATAGTGAATTTTGTGTGTTTTTGTTTGTATTTTAGAATATTGAGTAGTGTTATGACTCCAACCATGGGATCTTAAATATTACTACATCAAAATGTCCATAAAAGTCTCCTCTAAAAGATTCAGTTTGGTTCCACACATTTCTAGTAACTAAAGTCTCATAATTAACCCCCCTTTAAAAAGTCAAATTTTTAAATCTTTTCGGTCAAATATTACAAAAATGAGGAGTGTTGCGACTCCAACCAACTATCTTAAATATTACTACGCCAAAATGTGCGCAACAGTCTCCTCTGCAAGATTCAGTTTGGTGCCAGACATTTCTTCTCACCTAAAATGTCCTAATCACCCCCCCTTAAAAATCAATTTTGTGTCTTTTTGATTGTATTTTAAAAAATTGAGTAGTGTTACGAACTTAACCATGCGATCTTTAATTTTAATACATAAAATATTTCGCATCAGTATCGTCTATAAGATTCAATTGGGTTCCAGACATCTGTAGTGTTCTAACATGTCCTAATCAGCCCACTTTCTTTTTTAAAGAATTTAATTTTTTGTCTTTTTGTTTTGTTTTTAAAAAATTGAGAAGAACTCCAACTCCAACCATAGGATCTTAAATATTAATGCATGAAAATGTTCGAAAAACTTGCCTATACAAGATTCAATTTGATTCAAGACATTTCTAGCCCTCTAAAATTTCCTAATAAACCCCCTCCTCGATAAAGTATTAAACTTCTGTTTTTTTATCGTATTTTAGGAAATTGAGGAGTGTTATGATTTCAACCATGGAATCTTAAATATTAATACATCAAAATGTTTGCAATAGTCTCTTCTTCAGAATTCAGTTTGGTTCCAGACATTACTTGACATCTAAAATGTCCTAATCAGCCCCCAATATAAAAATGAATTTTGTGTGTTTTTGTTTCTATTTTAGAAAATTGAGGAGTGTTATGACTACAACCATGGGATCTTAAATATTAATATGTCAAAATGTGCGCAACAGTCTCCTCTGCAAGATTCAGTTTTGTGTCTAAAATCTCCTAATCATCCCCAACCTATTATAAGAATTCAAATTTTTGTGTCTTTTTGATTGGATTTTAGAAAATTGAGGAGTGCACCGACCTCAACCATAGGATCTTAAATATTAATACATCAAAATGTGTGCAATAGTCTCTTCTTGAGAATTCATTTTTGTTCCAGACATTTCTTGACTCCTAAAATGTCCTAATCAACCCCCACTATAAAAGTAAATATTGTGTCTTTTTGATTGTATTTTATAAATTTGAGGAGTGTTATGTCTCCAATCATGGTATCTTAAATATTAGTATATCAAATTTTTCATAAAAGTCTCCTCTAAAAGATTCAGTTTGGTTCCACACATTTCTAGTAACTAAAGTCTCATAATCAACCCCCCCCCATCTTTCAAAAGTCAAATTTTTATATATATCAAAGAAAACCTCTTTAATATCATTCAGTGCTGGAATTTTCTTCTAATAGCTGAAAATTAGACATTTTCTTTTTTGTGCATAATAAATGCAAAAGCTTTTAGCAATTTTTAGTTAATTCAAATTTCATATATATTTAAAGATTCCTGATCTTTAAATAAAAATTAGTTTTTTTTAAATTCAAATAATTTGCTATGCATTAAATTTTATAATTACATAAGGAACATCATTATGTAAAATGTACACAAAAACGCACAACTTATTTCTAGTTTTTTTATTTAGTTTTCTCTTAATAAATGATTTTGCTATATTTAAAACTTTAATAAAATATAAATTTAAAATGCAATTTAGAAGCATCTCGTGAAGTGGATAGTTAATGAAAATTAAAGCGCAGTCTGCCAATAATATACTTTTGCTTGATTTGGTTGAATACTCGTTCAAAAGTATATATAAAAATACTTATAAATGAGTTTTTTTTAAATGTGTATTGGTTTCATTTTATGGTGGAAAACCAAAATTGTATGTATAATAATAATTTGTTTTTTAATAGTATGTTAATGGAATGATTTTCTGAATATAAAGTTTTTTGTGTTAAACTTAGAGAATGTTAACTATTTATAAATATAAAACGAATAACAAAATTTGTAAATATATATTTATATAAAAATCAGTGTGCATATTTGTAACTGTCAAACTACTTGTAAAGGATTGTTACTGTAATTGTGCATTATAAAAACCTGATAACTTATTTTTATGCATGTCTGTTATTGTTTATACTTGGAATCAAAGCAAATAGTTATATGATAAACAAGTATTAGAGAAAATGTTATAACTATGAAGAATGTAATGTGCAAGAGGAAAGGACGATTTTCTGACGGCAATGAAATTTTGTATCAGTTACTAAATCATTGCGATTTTTGTGTTGATTGCTTAAAAAAGACCTCACGCTCAAATTATAATATTTATTTTTATAATGTGTGTAAACACTATGCACAAATTTTTATTGTAGCATTTTTAACTATCAAATTTCATATACATATTGATTATAAAAATGTAAAATATAATCTTGAATTATTAATGATTTTAAATGTACTAAAATTTCTTTGTTAAAATATAATTTCTAAATAATATAATTTCTTCTAAAAAAAAAAACTTTGGGCAAACTATTTTTTATGCTCTTTTACATATAAAAACTTTTGTACATAATGTGCAATAAGAAATAGAAGATTTCAAACCACAGACATTTTGATTGTGTAAAGAAGCACCTTGCTCATTTATTTAATTTTCATAATACTTAACCATGATAGAACATGAATTTATACATGGCATATTTATGCAATTAATATAATGATTTTGATAATAAATTGGGAATGAAAATCACAAAATATCAGGAACATAGCTTTGATTACCTTCCACTTTGTACTAACATTTGAAAGATTCCTCTTTCCTATCTTTTCTATTTTTATTTCAAAGTTATTTTCCTGATGTAAAAAATAATTTGTATATAGTCGCAAAATTTTACAAACACCTTACACTCGTTAATTTTAACAAACATCTAAGTTTTATTAAATTTTTCAATGTATGCAAATAAATGATTTAATAAGTTTTTTCAAATTGATATGAGGAAAAGCACTACTTTTCAAAAATCACCATAAATGTTTTTAGAATATGATGCTGGATTAAAATTTCTTTTCATCTATATTTCATTAGCATCTTTTTAATAGTATATAATCGATAACATAACAAACATCCTGTGTAGTTCAAATGTCGAGGAAATAAATCAAAGATGCTGTGGTTTTCTTGTAATCTTACGAACAAATATAATTTTTGTCACAATTGTGTGTTATATATAAAACTATTATGGGGTATGTAATTATATATTAATAAACTTTATTACAATTGCTTGTTTTATTATTTTTAAACTTATTCACATGTTTCAATTTAAATCGATTTTCTTTAATGTGTAATGTAATAATGAATGGTATCAGGCAAACAGATTAAATGATTCGAATCGTTAGGTATCAACAGATACTAAAAGATTTATTGAAATGAATACACATTTTTTTGCCTAGAATATGTCTTATGAAATATTTTAGATTGGATTTATTTAAAAAGAAATACTGGAAAATTTATTATCGCTCAACAAGCTATGTTTTACAAATTTCAAAAAAAATTATTTCATAACGTCAAGTAATTTTACGAATGTTTCTTAGGCAAGCTACCTTCGAAATTCTCCTTGCGAAATTTCTGAATAATTGAAGTTATGTTTCAGTGTAAAATAAGAACTATACATTAAGACATATGAAAGATCTTTGTTTAATGAGAAAATCTTAACCAATATTTTTATGATTGTCTGAGGACTAAAATATTGATAAAACTATATTTTTATTATTTTTTTTAAAATTAAAACATACCTTTAATCTAAAATCCACTCAAAAAGTCTTTTATATTTCAATTTTATTATAATTTAAATATTCATTACACAGTTTACAGCAAGTAAATCTGCTTCCGAAGCCAAGGTGGGCTAGTATGTTAGGACGTTCGTTCTCGTTATAGGAAGGTATTGCGTTCGATTCTTGACCCAACCGGTCATCTGGCGGCTTCTAAATTGTGGACATCCACAAACTTTTGAAGCACAACGATGGCTGCCTTATAATGTAAGCTGCCATCATTTGTGCCCATTGTTGTGCTAAAATAATAAAATTAAATCTTCTCAATGGAATTTATTAATTCCTAATAAAAAAATTACCCTTTAATAAACGCGTGTCATTACATGACAAAATATTTTATTTATAAATATTTGACATTAGTAGCTCCATTGTAATAATAATTCCGGCAAAATTACTCAGAAAATTAGACTGTGATGTAAACATGAAAATGAATGCTTGACTGAAAATACATTAAATTCAAAAAGCATGATACGATTGATTAGTTTTGGTTTCAAAGAGTGAACTGTAAAACCATTACTTGGGTACTATTTCCGAATCGATACCTGCTATGTAATCTCGCCAAATCTGGCCGCCCAAATTCTTGCAAGTTTTCCAAGGAGAACTCTAAATATAAGCTACTATAACATAAATTTAAGAAATGAAATTGACATAAAAATTTTAATTTTTAAGTAATTTGATCAGTATTAACATTTTTACTTTCTTCATCCTTGTCGGGTTTCTTCTTTTGTTGGTAAAAAAAGGATCCAATTAATTTCATCTGCAAGTGAAACAATTCAATCAAAACCATCAGAATTTTTTTATGCAACATGAATAATATTTTCTTTAAAATGAAGGTTTCCAAAGTCTGGACTCACTATAATCCAGATTTAGATTGCTGAAACCTTAACTATCGAATATATACATTTGAATAACTATTTGTAGCCTTGTATATATTTTTTTCTATTATGATAGTAAACATGCACACATTACTTGGTAGGTTATGAACTTAAAAATCCAGGTGCTTGTCAAATGGGTAAATCCAGAGATGTGGCCTTTTAATCGAAAAAATTCACGATAAATTAAAATTTTATTTTTATATTGTCTAATAGAAATTTTATAAAAAAAATATGATATAACATATATTTTTATAATGATAGTAATTATAAAAATAATTTAATTAGAAAAAAAATGGGATATATAAATATGATATATCTTACATTCATTCATTTTATTCGAGAGGAAATTTTTTGCAGGTTATAAGCGTTCCTTATTGATTATTAAAGAGGCAAAATTTAAGGATTTTTGAAGAAAATATTTTGCCGGCATTTTAATTATTTTCTGATAAATTTTCATTAATGATATTTCAGTTTTATGAAATTTCCTATTTTGGAAAGATATTTTTATAATTTATAAAATAAAATTAAAAACTCGCAATTTTTATTTATAAAAGAAAATATAAAGTACTAAAAATACATTTATTAAATAAAACGAGTTAATCTCTTATAGCAAAATTAATATCCTGTCAAATAATATTTCAGTACATTAAAAAACTTCTACAAAATTTTCTACTTTCAATTTCTAATAATAAATAATTACATTTAGAGGATGAATTTATCAGTCGAAATAATATTGACTACACTATTTTAAATATATTAGGTTTAATTTCTTAATCAATAATATAATTTTTCACATAGGCATACAACTTGATTGGGACGTCCTATTAAAAAAAAAAAAAAAAAAAAAAAAATTAAGGATTCATAGCGAAACTGGGAAGCTGTTGTGTTTGTCGGAGTTTCTGGAGCTGAGCTCCTACCTCCAGTATGATGATTCATAAGGTAAAGTGGAACAGCCTTTTGGAGCAATTGGGATTGTTTTGCTCTGATATTATGGATAGAGAAAGAGAAATAAAAGAGAAAATTTGTTTTTACAGTTTTCCCTTATATATATATACATATATATATATATATATGCACATGCAAAGTTTAAATAGGATTTAAAAGCGGAATAATGAAATAATAAAAATTGTTTTTTATTTTAATTATCATAGAATTTAAATGTAAGAAAGTGAAAAAGAGTAATGCAATTTGTTGCAAATTTTTATAATCAATCAATTTTTTCTTTCCTATGTTTCGGATTCCCAGATCCAGTGGTGTGAAAAAGGTTCCTTGCACAGGCTCAACTCAAATCTCCATTGGGAATGCGCGCTGTCCCCTTCCCTGTCTTCTCCCTCCTTCCCTATCATTCCCTCCAATCAGGGGATTGCGTAAGCGTTCATTCTTATTCATTTTTTCATTCGTTTTTGGTAGATGTAATTTGTATTAAAATAACTTTTTGAGAGTAGTTTTTGTTTAACAATTATTTAAGATTGCTCTTGGTCGGCATTTATTTATTAAAAACGTAATTTGGGATGCTTTTAGTTACAGGTTTTTTGTAGTCTGCAATATCATTAAAATTTGATCTGCTTATTTTGAAATATATTTTAGTGGGCGAGGAATG
Organism: Latrodectus elegans; assembly: GCA_030067965.1. NCBI lineage: Eukaryota > Metazoa > Arthropoda > Arachnida > Araneae > Theridiidae > Latrodectus > Latrodectus elegans. Next base: position 52,280 of record JAHZMJ010000089.1, on the reverse strand, counting down.
AATATTTCATTTCGAATTTTTTCATTACTGCAGCACCAGGGTGCGTTTGTTATCAATCTGAGAATAACATTTTGTGAAGATTCTAATTTTTGGAAGTTAGTTTGTATTGCTGATCCAATTAATTATAATTATTGATGCATACATTATGATAGGTCTGATAATGGAAGTGTAAATTAGTTTTTTTATTTTTAAAGCTAAGTTTTGATTTCTTTCCTATTAGTGGGTAGAGATTATCATATAGCATTGATTACATGCTAAGTGATAATATTTACAGATAAAAATCTGTGATAATATTCTAAAGTGTTCTATGTTAAATCTTTAATTAGAAAAAAGAATTTTAGTACTATTTTACCTAATTATAGCTGAAAGCATACATATATATAATTTAAAAGAACTGTTTTCTCTATTAACTAGATTCTTACGCCAGAGAAATGAAGACACGTCGAATAGAAGTCTAATATATTAAGTGATGAAAAATACACTATTCTCTAACAGTACAGTAACCGGAAAAAATCAAGTTCTTAACCTTAAATTAATTTTAAGATAAAAGTGGCATAGACTATAAATTCATTTTGTAAAACAATTGAATCTCTTATAATTCCTTTTAATTATGTGTTACTTAACAATGGAACTCTTCATAAAATAAATTCGTTTCCAGTTGTCGGTTCATTTGGTAAAAGCGTTAACACGTTCATTGCTGTAGTCAAAGGAAGAATTTTTTTCAAAAATCCTTAGAGAAATAATCATTGTTATTTTTAAAAAAAAAATTTAAGCTCGAGAGAAATAAAAGATTGAAGCCTTAAAATTATTTCATTCATGCTACCCGTTAAGCATAGATGAGTTTTAAGAGATTTTTTTTTTACATTATTATAAGAGAATATATATATGAATTTTTAAAATTCATTCTTCATAAATTTCATATTAAACTTGCTTACCACCCACAACCACTATTAATGAATACAATGGATCTTCAATTGATTAGTATAAAAAACCAACTTCCTCCTTGTAAAAACGAATTTTTCTAACATGAACATGAGAAAGCAGGCCTTGAATTTAGTAACTAACAAGTGCAAGATTCGTTTTGCTGTTCAAACACATTATTTATTCAGTTGAAAATTGCCTTTTAAGATTTTTCATCAAAAAGATGTTTTTACTCCCAATCTTTTAATGTAATAAAATATTATGCACATTTAAACATTTCGATTGTACATTTCTTTGGCACATTACATAATTATATAAAATGAAGTATTTTTTTAATTGATTGAATATGGATCTACGTAAAATACTAAAAATTACTCAAAAAATATTTACATATAGTTACGGAAAAATCATTTTAAATTTTCCCATTTTATTAGAAGTAATAGAGGCTTACTCTAGTTGACCGCTGAACATTTTGAGGGATACCTTCCAGATAAGCCATTTGCCGCAATTGCAGATGAATGGTTAGTGCACTGGCTTTTTGTTCAATAATTTGTGCGTTCAATTTGGACATGGATTTGTCAGCCTCTGTCATATCATCTCTTATGTACAGTGACATCAATTCACAATAGTTAAAAAAAATTAATGAGTATCGATATTAATTTCAGAAGTGCATCCTTGTTTAATTCGGAAAAAATATTTTTTAAACATAGCCCTAGTCTACTAAGTAATGTTGGAGTCTATGTTACCCTGTTAGCAAACGATTCCTAAATAACTGATATTTGTATACTGCGTAAAGATTGATTATACATAAATTTATATATATTTTTTTAATCTGAAATTATATTTTCTGAAAGTATTTACTTGAGAAACAATTAAATATAAGTTTGTGTTAGCTTGATCAGCAGATGAATTCTATACAAGAGTTAGTAAACAAAACAAAATCATAATCTTATTGATGGCGATTGGAGCAACGAAATATTATTTCAAGTTTGCAAACATTTCCCACTGGTGTGAAGAGCAAGAACCAATTCTGTTGCTGTTACTTGACTGATTTACAATTGATATCATGATCTGTGACATTTTAGTTGGCAAAATCAGAAAAATTATTTCGAATACACACACAGATACTTAGGAATTGTTAAAATTGAGGATTGCTGACAAATTCAATATGTTCTGCCGAGTATTCTGTTTGTCACTCGCAGTTGCTCACATATTACGTTAAAACAAATGGAATGCATTTTATTAGATTTATGTAGATGCAATATACCGATTGGTTATTGAATGGAATCAATTTTTCATTTATTTTTTCGCAAAGTGAAATAGCTTAGGGAGATGATCACTATCGTAATGGTTTGGCTCATATGTTGCTCAAACATCGTTTTAATGAGTAGCTAATTAGACCACCGTCATCTACAGTTTAAAGTAAATTCCGAAATATTAAACATCCACAAACTGTAGAACTGAAGGCGTTAACTATTTGGCTGCAAGGTTAGCACTAATTTGGATGAATTCTGTATGAGCCACTATCAGGATGTCCTAAACCATGCAAAGATTATAAAAAGGGAAGAGTGTGATTTATGTGGTTTGGTTTATAGCTCAACGGTCTTCTTTTGAGCACGAGAGGTATATAGAATGTGACTTACAGCTTGAAGTGGATTCTGAACCACTACAACCACCCACGTACAAGATGGATTTCAAATCCATGAACTGTAGAACCGGAGTAATAGCGCTAACCATTCGGCTAATCTTGGATGTAGACCATAAAGTCAACGAAATTATAAATAGATGGAGGTTGCAAATAATCCAACTTTTATAAACGAATTCGAAAGTTTTGCTACTTATATTAATTTAGGGTGTTGACTACTGAAATCATTCATTATAAGAAAATGAGATTATTATGATTCATAAAGGTTTTTTATTATTTATTTTTCAAATATCATTGGAATGTAACTGTTAATAACTAATATTGTGTCTGTCAAGACTTTGTTAATAGACGGAATACATAAAGAAGAGATAACTGATATATAAAAGGAAAATATCTACTTCTATTAAAAAACTCTGATTGCCTCTAATTTCATTTTTCTGTCAAATATAAATTTATCCCTTGCATTTGGTTTTTTTGAAAAATTAAAAATGATGCTTGACTAAAGGATTTAATCAAAATGAAAAATTTTGCCGTGATCGAATACTACAAACGTTCCACTGATATTAGAATTTAAATTGAATGAAGAAAAAGGAAACTTTGAATCTAATACAACATAAAATTAATGTTAAAAGACTGTAAAATAAAACGCAATTCAGATGAAGTTTGTTTTAATATTTAAATAGTATGTTTTCTTCCCTTAATCGTGACTTTTGATAAATTTCCAGTCTTTTTCGATGTTTATGAAAATTATTTTACAGTCGGATAAATTTGTATATTAAATTCAATGGTACGTTTAATAAGTTCTTAAGCAGACTTTTTGCAGACTAATAGAATATCTATATAAGATACGCAATACCTTGTTTCTCTCATTCGTAAAGGCCTTACGAATGAGAGAAATAAGATATTGTGGTCTATTTCAGCCTCTCGAAATTCCAAAACACAGATAACAATTTTACAATTGGTGTTAAAAAAAAAATGTTTAAGCACCGATACTACCATTGAATTTTACTGAAAAAGTAAGTTTCACATTTGTAAATAAAAAATAAACAATAAAGACGGAAAAAATTCCTGACAGTGTTTTACATGGCTGCTTGTCTAATAAAGAAACAGTTGTCCATGAATGTCATTTCCCTTCAAGGAATTCCTAATTTTGTATAAAATAAAAAAAGGATTCCGTATATATGAAAACTATAAATCCATTTATAAATTTACATTATCATGTCCTGTGCATATTTGGATTATTGGCCACAAATCCAAGAAGGGCATTTCCTTTCGATGAAATTCGGATTTTGCAAAAAAATGTAACAGAACTGGAAAGGTGAACCCAGTCTTGGGATATATGAATTTGCTAATTTGAATCATGTCCATGGAATGGGTATGACAAATTATTGGCTGGAAGGAAGGCTCTCAAGTACCTACCAAAGGATTTACAAAGTTACTGTTTTTCGACAACGGTTGGAATTAATGTTGGAATTTTTCTTGTCATGATAAAGGTCTTAATAGCATAACAAGATTTCTGATCCGGTACACTTGCTACATAAGCCGTCTACTTCATTTCCATCTGATCATTTTCACATATTGTAATTGCTGCATTGCGCATATCGACTAGAAGGGAAACGGCCAGGAACGGGAATCACTCCTTCAGATATCACATTTGTGAACTGTAACAACAGATCTCGCATCATTGTCACGATTCCAGAAGCGGATGATCCGTAATAGGTAAACAGGGCGGTGAATTGACGAATCTATCTCATTTGTTTCTGGGCTATAAAAGGCAGCTGGAAGGACCATACTCACAGCATTCACTGATCATGTGTCTTAGAGATGAAAAGTCGACTATAAATTATATCCTCGATTTAAACAGAACTTTGATAAAAAGAACGGAATAGTTTTCCCAGAACATCGCTGCAACATGCATGTACGAACGAAAGGTAATGTCCATAATTGAGGACAAAGATATTTCTGGAAAAAATGAAGGACAAATTTGACGCTGATAAATCCAGTGAAAATGCCTGAAAGATTGTTTAAAAACATTTTTCAAAAAAAATTCTGATGGATGATACCTAGTAACAGAAACTGCGAATCTTTGGGGTATTGGTATATTTATAAACTTGTGAATATCCGAGATTGGAACCAATCTGCCAGTTGTATGACATCTTGAAAAGTGATGCTTGTACTTGTCATTATCATGAGGAAAGATAATAACCATGTAGTGGTGGACATGATCCGCAAATACAGAATCGTATACGTATTAATCTTTCGTGACTTTCACAATGATGAGTGAACCCTGAGAGTGACAGAAGAAAACATATTCCAGACTATAATGCACTTGCCTCCGGCTTGGACCGTTCCGGCACTGATTGAAGGGTGTTTGCTTTCAGAAGTCGTATTGGCCAACGTCTATCTGTCCGATGGAACATAGAATGTGATTCATTGGAAAACGCCAACTGTCGCCATACATGAACTTCAGTTGCGGTACTCGCGTGCAAATCCAGACTTCGTCGCTAATGAACAGAAATCAGCATAAGTAAATTAACCAGACGCCAACATCGTAGGACCAGACACAGTAACGTTTGCTCAACAGTAGTTTGGGAGACACTGTTGGAAAGCCCTTGGTTCAACAGGAGCAAAAAGCCGGAAACTCTCACCACTGCTGGAAAGAAACTGGATAGGAAGAAAATGGTTCCTCGAAAGGGGAAGAAATGTCTTGTGCCACTAGATTGGCAACATGGGGTGTGCTGCTCCACGGGGGAAGCAATTCATCAAGTGCTGTCCGAAAGTCTCGTTGTGAAACACTCATAAAAGACTTCTACAAGAGTTTTCATTATTGCCTAGTACATTTTATTTACGCGCCGATATATTCAATACCCCTGCCAATATATTTGGAGACCATAAAAAATGCGCAGATTATTTTTGCAACCGCCAGAGTATTTCTGCTGATTTAATTTCAAATCTAAAAAACAGCGAAATTTATTTTAAATTAATGGAGGCGATAAACTTTTTAGCAGAAAATGCTAAACGTTTATTGTCTGATGTCACAAACAATGCAGTAGAAGAATTTAATTCAATAATTGCCAAATTTTAATACATCTAACTGTTTGCAATAGTCTCCTAGTCTCCTTTATAATATAAACTTTGGTTCCAGAAATATCTAGTCTCATAAAATTATCTAATCATCCCCCCCTTATTTAAGAATTCAAATTTTTGTGTATTTTTGGGCTGATTTTAGAAAATTGATGAGTGATACGACTCCAATCATGGGATCTTAAATATTAATTCATCAAAGTGTTTGCAACAGTACCCTCTACATTATTTAGTTTGGCTCCAGGCATTTCTAGCCACCTAAAATAACCTAATCTCGCACCCCTTTTTTAAGAATTCAAATTTTTGTGCCTTTTTGGTCGGATTTTTGAAAATTGGAATGGCAACGACTCCAACCATAGGATCTTAAATATTATTACATAATCATGTTCGCCACAGTTTCCTCTGCAAATTCAGTTTGGTGCCAGACATTTCTTGACAACTTAAATGTCCTAATCAGACACCCAATAAAAATAAATTTTATGTTATTTTGATTATATATAAATATTTTTAGGATTGTTATGACTCCAACCATGGGATCTTCAATATTAATTCATAAAAATGTTCGCAACAGTCTCCTCTAGAAAATTTAATTTGGCTCCAGACATTTCTATTAACCTAAGTCGATCAAATCACTCCCATTACCCTATTTTAAGAATTCAAATTTTTCGGTCTTTTTGGTTGGAATTTAGATATTTGAGTAGTGATACGACCCCAACCATGCCATCTTTAATATTAATACATCAAAATATTGGCATCAGTGTCCTTTACCAGATTCAATTTGGTTCCAGACGTCCCTAGTCTTCAAAAATGTCCTAATTCGCCCCGTTTCTTTTTAAAGAATTCAAATTTTTGTGTTTTTTGGTCGGATTTTAGAAAATTGAGAAGAGTAACATTCCAATCATAGGATCTTAAATATTAATTCATGAAAATTTTCAGAAAAGTCGCCTCTGCAAGATTCAGTTTGATTCAAGACATTTCTAGCCCTCAAAAATGTCCTAATAACCCCCCTCTATAAAGTATTAAACTTTTGTTTTTTATCGTACTTTAGGAAATAGAGGAGTGTTATGATTTCCACCATGGGATCTTAAATTTATTAATACATCAAAATGCTTGCAATAGTCTCCTCTACAATATTCACTTTTGTTCCAGAAATCTCTAGTCTCATAAAATGTCCTAATCAACCCCCCCTTTTTTTAAGAATTCAAATTTTTGTGTCTTTTGTTCTTACTTTAGAATATTGAGGTGTACTACGACACCAACCAAGGGATATTAAATAATAATACATCAAAATGCTCGCAATAGTCTCTTTTACAAGATTCAGTTTTGTTCTACACATCTCTAGTTTTCTAAAATGTCCTAATCAGACCCCCCTCCCCCTTTTTTTTTAACAATACAATTTTTTGTGTATTTTTGGTATGATTTTAGGAAATTGAAGAGTGCTACGACTCCAGCCATGGGATATTCAATATTAATACATCAAACTGTTCGCAATAGAGTCCTATAAAAAATTCAGTTTTGTTCAAGATATTTCTGGTCAATTAAAATGTACTTTTTAACCCCCCACCTCCTCCTTAAAGTATTAAATTTTTGTTTTTTTTTTTATCGGAATTTAGGAAATTGAGGAGTAATATGATTTCAACCATGAGATCTTATATATTAATTCATCAAAATGTTTGCAATAGTCTCCTCTACAAGATTCACTTTGGTTCGAGAAACCTCTAGTCTCGTAAAATGTCCTATTCAGCCCATTCCCCTTTTTAAGAATTGAAACTTTTATGTCTTTTTGGTCTACTTTTCAATAATTGAGAAGAGCTACGACTCCAACTATGGTTTATTAAATATTAATACTTCAAAATGTTCACAATAGTCTCCTCTACAAGATTCAGTTTGGTTCAAGAAATTTTTAGTCCTGTAAAATGTCCTATATACCCCCCTCTTTAAAGCATTAAACTTTTTTTTTATCGGATTTAAGGAAATTCAGAAGTGTTATGATTCCAAAAATGAGATCTTAAATATTAATATATCAAAATGTTTGCAATAGTCTCCTTTACATGATTCATTTTGGTCCCAGAAATCTCTAGTGTCATAAAATGTCTTAATCATCCTGGCCTTATTTAAGAATTCAAATTTTTGTGTCTTTTTGTTTGGATTTTATAAAATTGAGGAATGCTACGACTCCAACCATGGGATATTCAATATTAATACATCAAGATATTCGTGATAGTGTCCTATACAGAATTCAGTTTGGTTAAAGACATTTTAAGTCTTTGAAATGTCCTTAAAACCCAATTATTTAAAGTATTAAATTTTTTTTTATCGGATTTTAGGAAATTGAGGAGTGTTATTATTAGAACCATGAAATCTTATATATTAATACGTCAAAACTTTTGCAATCGTCTCCTCTAAAAGATTCAGTTTGGTTCCAGACATTTCCTGACAACTAAAATGACTGAATCACCAACCCTATAAAAAGTCAATTTTGTGTTTTTTATTGTATTTTAGACAGTTCAGGAGTGCTATAACTCCAACCATGGGATCTTCAATATTAATACATCAAAATGTTCGCAACAGCCTCCTATACAAGACTAACATTGGCTCTAGATATTTCTAGTCGCCTAAAATGACCTAATCAGCCCCCTCCCCTTTTTAAGAATTCAAAATTTTATGTCTTTTTGGTCTGATTTTAGAAAATGGAGTAGATCTGCGACTCCAACCATAGTATATTAAATATTAATACTTCAAATTGTTCACAATAGTCTCCTCTACAAGATTCAGTTTGGTTCAAAGAGTGTCTAGTCTTCAAAAATGTCCTAATTACGTCCCCCCCCCCGCTTTAAAGCATTAAACGTTTTTTTTTTATCGGATTTTAGGAAATTGAGAATTGTTATGATTCCAAACATGAGATCTTATATATTAATGCATCAAAATGTTTGCAATAGTCTCCTCTAAAAGATTCACTTTGGTTCCAGAAATCTCTAGTCTCATAACATGTCCTAATCAAACCCTCCCCCTTTTTTTAAAAATTCAAATTTTTGTGTCTTTTGTTCTTATTTTAGAATATTGATGTGTGCTACGACATTAACCATGGGATATTAAATAATAATACATCAAAATGCTCGCAATAGTCTCTTCTACAAGATACAGTTTAGTTCTACACATCTCTAGTTTTTTAAAATGTCCAAATCAGCCCCCCCCCATTTTTTTTTAAGAATTCAATTTTTTGTTTATTTTTGGTATGATTTTAGAAAATTGAAGAGTGCTACGACTCCAACCATAGGATATTAAATATTAATACATCAAAACGTTCGCAGTAGGGTCCTCTACAAAATTCAGTTTCTTTCAAGAAATTTCTAGTCATTTAGAATGTCCTTGTAAGCCCCCCCCCATACCTCTTTAAAGTATTTTATTTTACATTTTTTATCAGATTTTAAGGAAATTTAAGAGTGTTATGATTTTAACCATGAGATTTTATATATTAATACATCTAATTGTTTGCATTAGTCTCCTCTACAAGATTCACTTTGTCTCAAGAAATCTCTAGTCTCCTAAAATGTCCTATTTAGCCCCCTTTTTTAAGAATTCAAAATTTTAAGTCTTTTGGTCTGATTTTAGAAAACTGAGTAGATCTAAGACTCCAACCATGGTATATTAAATATTAATACTTCAAAATGTTCACAATAGTCTCCTCTACAAGATTCAGTTTGGTTCAAGAAATTTCTAGTCTTCTAAAATGTCCTAATTACCTCCCCCCCGCTTTAAAGCATTAAACGTTTGTTTTTTTATCGGATTTTAGGAAATTGAGAATTGTTATGATTCCAACCATGAGATCTTATATATTAGTGCAACAAAATGTTTGCAATAGTCTCCTTTACAATATTCACTTTGGTTCCAGAAATCTCTAGACTCATAAAATGCCCTAATGATCCCCCCTTTTCTAAGAATTCAAATTTTTGTATCTTTTGTTCTGATTTTAGAATATTCAGGAGTGTTACGACTCCAACCATGGGATATTAAATAATTATACATCAAAATGTTCGCAATAGTCTCCTCTACAATATTTAGTTTAGTTCTACACATCTCTAGTTTTCTAAATTGTCCAAATCAGCCCCCCCTCCCATTTTTTTAACAATTCAATTTTTTGTGTCGTTTGTTCTGATTTTAGAAAATTGAGGAGTGCTACGACTCCAACAATAGGATATTAAATATTAATACAGCAAAACGTTCGCAATAGTTTCCTCTACAAAATTCAGTTTCTTTCAAGAAATTTCTGGTCATTTGAAATGTCCTTATAACCCTCCCTACCTCTTTAAAGTATTAAATTTTTCATTTTTTATCGCATGTTAGGAAATTGAGGAGTGTTATGATTCCAACCTTGAGATCTTATACAATAATACATAAACATGCTTGCAATAGTCTCCTCTACAGGATTCAATTTGTTTCCAGACATTTCTTCACACCTAAATTGTTTTAATCATGACACCCCAACTTTAAAGCATTAAACTTTTGTTTTTTATCGGGTTTTAGGAAATTGAGGAGTTTTATGATTCGAAAATGAGATCTTAAATATTAATACAGCAAAATGTTTGCAATAGTCTACTTTACAAGATTCACTTTGGTTCCAGAAATCTCTAGTCTAATAAAATGTCCTAATCATCCCCTCCCCATTATTTAAGAATTCAAATTTTTGTGTCTTTTTGGTTGGATTTTAGAAAATTGATGAGTGATGCGACTCCAACCATGGGATCTTAAATATTAATACATCAGAATGTTTGCATCCGTTTCCTCTACAAGATTCAATTTGGTTCCTCACATCTCTTGTCTTCTAAAATGTACTAATCAGTCCTATACCTTTTTCAAGAATTCAAATTTTAAGCCTTTTAGGTATGACTTTAGATAACTGAGTAGAGCTACGACTCCAACTATGGTATATTAAATATTAATACTTCAAAATTTCACAATTGTCTCCTCTACAAGATTCTGTTTGCTTCAAGAAATTTCTAGGCTTCTAAAATGTCCTAATTACCTCCCCCCTCCCGCTTTAGAGGATTAAACGTTTGCTTTTTATCATATTTTAGGAAATTGCGAATTGTTATGATTCCAACCATGAGATCTTATATATTAATACATCAAAATGTTTGCAATAGTCTCCTCTACAAGATTCACTTTGGTTCCAGAAATCTCTAGTCTCATAAAATGTCCTTATCATCCACAACTTTTTTAAGAATTCAAATTTTTTGTCTATTGTTCTGATTTTAGAATATTGAGAAGTGCTGTGACTCCAACCATGAGATATTAAATAATAATACATCAAAATGTTCGCAATAGTCTCCTCTACAAGATTCAGTTTGGTTCAAGAAATTTCTAGTCTTCTTAAATGTCCTAATACTTCCCTGTATAAAGTATTAAACTCATGTTTTTTATGGTATTTTAGGAAATTGAGGAGTGTTTTGATTTCAACCATGGGATCTTAAATATTAATACTTCAAAATGTTTGCAATAATCTCTTCTTCAGAATTCAGTTTGGTTCCAGACATTTCTTTACACCTAAAATGTTCTAATCACCCCCCCCCCTATAAAGAATACAAATTCTTCGGTCTTTTTAGTTGGATTTTAAATAATTGAAGAGTGATACGACTTTAACCATGGGATCTTAAATATTAATACATAAAGATTTTCGCAACATTGTCCTCTATCAGATTCAATTTGAATCGAGAAATCTCTAGTGTTCTAAAATTTGCTAATCAGCCACCCCCCCTTTTTTAAAAAAAATTCAAGTTTTTGTGTCTTTTTTTTCGGATTTTATAAAATTGGAGAAGTGCACAGATTCCAACAATAGGATCTTAAATATTAAATTTTCATCATGTTCGCCACAGTCATCTCTGCAAATTCAGTTTGGTGCCAGACATTTCTTGACACCTAAAATGTCCTAATCAGACACCCTATAAAAATCAATTTTGTGTCATTTTGATTATATTTTTAAAAATTTAGGAGTGTTATGACTCCAACCATGGGATCTTCAATATTAATTCATAAAAATGTTCGCAACAGTCTCCTCTAGAAGATTTAATTTGGCTCCAGACTTTTCTATTTACGTACAGTGATCCAATAACTCCCATCCCCCTTTTTTAAGAATTCAAATTTTTCGGTCCTTTTGGTAGATTTTTTTGGTATTGATTTTAGATATTAGAGGAGTGATACGACCCCAACCATGGGATTTTTAATATTAATACATCAAAGTGTTTGCATCAGTGGCTTCTTAAAAATTCAATTTGGTTCCAGAAATCTCTATTGTTCTAAAATTTCGTAAGCAACCCCCTTTCATTTTTAAGAATTAAAATTTTTGTGTCTTTTTGGTCGGATTTCAGAAAATTGTGTAGAGCTGCAACTCCAACCATAGGATCTTGAATATTTATACATGAAAATGTTCGAAAAATTCGCATCTACAAGATTCAGTTTGATTCAAGACATTTCTAACCATTTAAATTTTCCTAATACCCCTCCCCCAGTATAAATTATTAAACTTATGTATTTTTTATCGTATATTTGGAAATTGAATAGTATTATGATTTTTAGCATGGGATCTTAACTATTAATACATCAAATTGTTTGCAATAATCTCTTCTTCAGAATTCAGTTTGGTTCCAGACATTTCTTGACTCCTAAAAGGTCATAATCAACCACCCCTTATAAAAATCAATTTTGTGTCTTTTTAATTGTATTTTAAATATTTGAGGAGTGTTACGACTCCAACCATGTGTGTGGGATCTTAAATATTAATACATCAAAATGATTGCAATATCTCCTACACAAGATTGAGTTTGGTTCCTGACACCTCTAGCCTTCAAAAATATCCTAATCAGCCCACCTATTTTTTTTAATAATTCAAATTTTTGTTTTTTTTATGTAAGAGTTTAAATAATTGAGTAGGGCTATAAATTAAAAATTGAGATGTTAATACATCAAATTGTTTGCAACTGTCTCCTCTGCAGGATTCAGTTTGTTCCCAGACATCTCTTGTCTCCTAAAATGTCCTAATCATCACCATCCCCCTCTTAGAGAATTCAAAGTTTTCGGTCTTTTTATTTGGATTTTACATATTTGAGGAGTGATGCGACCCCAACCATGGGATCTTTAATATTAATCCATCAAAAGTTCGCATCAGTGTCCTCTACCAGTTTGAATTTGGTTCCAGATGTCTCTAGTCTTCTAAAATGTTCTAATAAGCCCCGTTTCTTTTTAAAAATTCAAATTTTTGTGTTTTTTGGTCGGATTTTAGAAAATTGAGAAGAGCTGACATTCCAACCATAGTATCTTAAATATTAATACATAAAAATGTTTAAAAAAAGTCGCTTCTGCAAGATTCAGTTTGATTCAATACATTTCTAGTACTCAAAATGTCCTAATAACCACCCCTTTATAAAGTATTAAACTTTTGTTTTTTATCTTATTTTAGGAAATATAGGAGTCTTATGATTTCCACCATAGGATCTTAAATATTAATACATCAAAATGTTTGCATTTGTCTCCTCTTCAGAATTCAGTTTAGTTCCAGACATTTCTTTCACCAAAAATTACCTGTTCACCTCCCACTATCAAAGTGAATTTTGTTATTTTTTTATTGTATTTTAGAAAATTGAGGAGTGTTATGACTCCCATCATGGGATGCTAAATATTAGAACATCAAAATGTTCATAAAAGTCTCCTCTAAAAGCTTCAGTTTGGCACCACACATTTCTAGTACCTAAAGTCTCCTAATCAACCCGCCCCCTTTAAAAAATCAAATTTTTAAATCTTTTCGGTAAAATTTTAGAAAAATGAGGAGTGTTGCGACTCCAACCATGGGATCTTAAATAATAATACGTCAAAATATGCGCAACAGACTCCCCTACAAGATTCAGTTTGATGCCAGACATTTCTTGACAACAAAAATGTCCTAATCACCCCTCTTATAAAAATCAATTTTGTGTCTTTTCGACTGTATTTTAAAAAATAGAGGAGTGTTAAGACTCCAACCATGGTATCTTAAATATTAATACATCAAAATGTTTGCAAGAGTACTCCCTACATTATTTACTGTGGCTCCAGACATTTCTAGTCACGTAAAATGACCTAATCACGCCCACACCCCTTTTTAAGAATTCAAATTTTTGTGTCGTTTTGGTTGGATTTTAGATAATTAAAGAGTGATACGAATCTAACCATGGAATCTTAAATATTAATGCATCAAAAAGTTCGCAACACTGTCCTCTATGAGATTCCCTTTGGTTCTACACAACTCTAATTTTCTAAAATGTCCTAATCAAACCCCCCTTTTATAAGAAATCAAATTTATGTGTGTTTTTGATCATATTTTAAAAAATTGAGGAGTGCACCGACTCCAACCATAGGATCTTAAATATAATTACAGCAAAATGTTCGCCACAGTCTCCTCTACAAGATTCAGTTTTGCTCCAGACATTTCTAGTCACCTAAAATGACCTAATCACGCCCATCCCCCTTTTTTAAAATATCAAATTTTTGTGTCTTTTTGGTCGGATTTTAGAAGATTGGGAGTGCAACGACTCCAACCATAGGATCTTAAATATTAATACATAATCATGTTCGCCACAGTCTCCTCTGCAAGATTCAGTTTGGTGCCAGATATTTCTTGACACCTAAAATGTCCTAATCAGCCCCCACTATAAAAATTAAGTTTGTGTCACTTTGATTATATTTTAAAAAATTGAAGAGTGTTATCACTCCAACCATGGGATCTTAAATATTAATACATCAAAATGTTCGCATCGGTGTCCTCTACCAGATTCAATTTGGTTCCAAACATCTCTATTCTTCTGAAATGTCCTAATCAGCCCCGTTTCTTTTTTAAGAATTCACATTTTTATGTTTTTTGGTCGGATTTTAGAATATTGAGAAGAGCTAACATTCGAAACATAGGATCTTAAATATTAATACATGAAAATGTTAAAAAAAGTCGCCTCTACAAGATTCAGTTTGATTCAAGACATTTCATCCCTCAAAAATATCCTAATAACCCCCCCCCTCTATAAATTATTAAACTTTTGTTTTTTTTATCGTATTTTAGGAAATAGAGGAGTGTTATGATTTCCACCATGGGATCTTAATTATTAATACATCAAAATGTTTGCATTAATCTCCTCTTCAGTATTCAGTTTGGTTCCTGACTTTTCTTGTCACCTAAAATGTCCTAATCACCCCCCTTATAAAAAATCAATTTTGTGTCTTTTCGATTGTATTTTAAAAAATTGAGGAGTGTTAAGACTCCAACCATGGGATCTTAAATACTAATACATCAAACTGTTCGCCACAGTCTCTTCTACAAGATTCGGTTTGGTGCCTGACATTTCTGATACGTAAAATATCTTAATCCTCCCCTTATTAAAATATTTTTTGTGTATTTTTGATAGTATTTTAAGCAATTGAAAAGTGTTGAGACTCCAACCGTGGGATCTTAAATATTAGTGCATCAAAATGTTCGCAACAATTTTTTTACTCCTGTGTAAAGAAAAGTAATCAACGAAAGTTTATATAAATTTGGAGTCCTAGAGAAAATTGACGCAACCGTTTCCTTTTTGAAACAAATTAATAGACTTTCCTTTTTTTCCAGTCTTTGTTTTTCCCAGACGGCCTAATTTTGCTTTCATTTGTCACTTAAACGCCAAGTTTATCTTCTTTGTTAATGATTCATCGTTTTGATTTCAATCAATTTTTCAAAATCATCAATTATGTTTAGGTTTCAAGTAAACACTCATTCTTACTCAATGCGAGCTACAAGTGATTATCAAAATAATGGAAACACTTGTGAATAAAAGGAACAATTAAGAATTTGCTTCGAAAGCATCAAAATATAATCTTAGCTACCAGATTTTTTAAATATGAAAAATACATATATTAGGTAATATGAGAGAGAGCTTTAGCAGAGTTGTCTTTGTTTTGAACTTCTGTCTGAAGCATAAAACTTCAGACCTCACAGATTTTCAGAGGCCGAATTGTAGGAGAACGAATAGCTGGAGCAACACATTGATCGAAACATCCCAGCTTTTAGGCGTTTTTACTGGTACTGTGTCAAAAGTTATGACCGCATCCACACAGCGCGGAAAGACAAGCTCTGCAAAGCAAAACAGAGAACGGAAAGAGACCAACGTGTATTAAAGCGAATTGTTGTCTAAAAAGAAAACAACTGCAGCTAAAATGACCGCAGAGCTCAATCAGCATCTGTATTCTCCAGTGTCAATAATTAGTTAGGAGATACCTTCATAAAGAGAACATTTACGGCAGAACAGCAATTCCCAAGCTACTCGTCACAGTTGCTGAAAACAAACGTCCTGTAGAGTGATGCCACTATCACAAAACCTGGTCGAAGGATAATTGGAAGACTTGTTACATGGTCAGATGAATCATGTTTCGCAATTTTTCCCAAAACAGGACGGGTTCTTGTTCGGAAAATACCTGATAACACCGTATAATCCCTATTTCCTCTTTCCAACTGCCAAGAATGATGGTGGATCAGTCATGGTTTTCTGTTGGTCCAATCGTAACCCTGTAAAGAAGTTTCACTGGTGAGAAATATTATCTGGCCTTTCATGCAGCCAGAGTTGTCCCATCATGGTTTGATGAACATGAGGATGAAATGGAACTTTTACTTCGCCCGCACAGTTCCAGACCTCAATATAATGAGGAACCATTGTGTGTGTGGTCTGTGATCTTTCAATCCCAAACCAATGTACTTCAATGGCTTCTCTCACGGAACTTTCACAATGTCTCCATGAAGAATGGTACAATATGACTCTAAGAACTATTCTAAATTTGTTCGACTAATTCCCAGGCGAATCCGGAACTGTATTACATAAAAGGCGGTCATGCGCTATTTAATAAAGGATTCCTTCAAAATCTAGTGTGTTCCCAGTATTTTAATAAAAACCTATATAAGCCTATGAGCATTAAGCTTCAAAACAGTAATTTTTTGTCGTAACCTAACTTGTTAATATCGTTAAAGTAAATGGTAAACTAGATTTTTAAGGTTAACAACGTATCGGAAAGTTTGATACTCGAGAGTGTCAAAGTTTATAATCCTTTGAACTTAAATAAACTATTTTATCGAAAAGGTAAAAAGTTCGGTTCCAATTCAGCATAGAGCTTTTGTATTGGATAGCAACAAGGCCATGAAGTTTCTTAGAAAGTCATCTCATTTTAAAGTGTTATAGTTAATAAAAATTCATTCAACTCAGGAGTCAACCTCGTCGCTTTACTTTGTAAATTAATGGACAGACTAAGCCGGTGAAAAGCGAACCAAATAATCAAAAGATATTTCATAAATGTTTAAACAATCTTAAGATTTAAAGTTTTCCTTTATACATATACAATCACTGTTGACTGTCCTTTAAAAAGTGGTTTTACACAACGGATAAAAAACCACGAACATAAACCTAATCTACAATTATAAAGTCGATTACAATGAGAATTTTAATTTCTTTCATACTTAAACATAGAATTGTGCCATTTTATCCCTAACATAAAACAAAATTGCTAAAAATCTAGATCTGTTCAATTGTTCTCATTTAAGCATGCATTTTAATTCTTCAAATTTGTGAATCGCAACATCTATCAATATGCAAAATTATATAAAAATGTTCGTAAAAAAAAAAAGCTTGTTATTTCAAAGTATAATGACATTTCTTTAGAAATAATTATTTAACATACACTTGTACACATCACAAGAAAATATTGCGTGTTACACTTTGAACAGAACTATAACGTAATAAATAACCAGTTTATTTTTTTATATATGAAAGTAGTAAACTAATTCACCAAATTAATTTAAATTGGATTTATATAAGGAAAACGCCTACCGAATTTTGCGATTAGTAAATCTCAACCTCCTTTTTTTTTTAAAGAACTAATCGTCAGCTGGTAATTATGAAATTCTGAGTGTTAGTACGTATCACATGAACAGCATTTAATCAAATTATCCTTAGATTGTTATAAAAATATTTCTACTAAATTTACTTTTTAAAGTTACAGCGATCTATTAATACATTTCAGTAAATTATTTTTAAAATTTATTATTTCATTGAGTAAGCAAAAGGGGCAGCCGAATGGTTTGTTTTCGACATTGAGTTCAACATTCGGCGTCCAGGATTCAGATTTGTAACCTATGTAAACTGCAAATCCTGGCTCCCATTTTCTAGTGTGTGCTAAAATTATTTTACCGAAACACATTATCTTAAATTTTTTTTAATCAGGATTTACTTCCCAGAGTATTATAGTTTGAAACTATTTGTCAGTGAACATTGAAAAGTGTTTTTTTTTTTTTTTTTTTTTTTTTTTTTTAAATTTGGTTTGTCACCATCCTGTAATTTTGTGTTAACAAGGATTAATTCTAATACTGTAAGCTTTTGTGTGCCACAGGTTTAAAACTGAGTATCTGCTAATATTTAATCCTCTGATTTTCAGTTTTTAAACCTTAAAAGTGTGCATATATAAATACACGCATTGAATAAATGTTCTGAACAAGGGCAATAAAATATATTAATATACTTATGTGCGTTACAGCTTTCTTTCAGAAGAAAGCTATGTTCAATATGGCGGAGGGATCACTTAAAATATGTACAATCGTGAATAATTTATAAATTCGCATGAAATTATTAATAAAATATAAACACATGGCACAATAAATTAAGATTTGAAATGTTTAATTTTCGATTTTGATGGACAGTAAAAAAAATGGCAGCTAACGACGGTTTAGATAATTCAATAAAATCTGGTTTGTTTGTCGCTTTTGCGCTATTTTTTGTACTCTGGAATTAATCAGACAGGGACCTACAATTCAAAGTGGATTTTAAACCATGACAAACATTCATGGCCCAAGGTAGGATTCGAACCCACGAACTGAAGACACAAGAGCACTAACCACTCGGCTCAGTAAAATTCGATTAATATTTCAAACATAATCCAAACTTTACTAAGTTTTTGGCTCGTAAATAACTCATTTTAAATTATGCTAATATTTTAACAGTTGAATTATTTTTAGAATCAAAATTTCAAGTTAATAAATTATAATGCTTAATTTATGAATACATTTAAAAATGAGTCATTAAAAGTAGAGGAATGAGTTGCCTATTTGTTTACTGCTAGTTTGTTTGTCGCTCAACGGTCATTTTTTGCACACGAGGACTAATTAGACCAGGACCTATGGCTTAAAGTGGATTTCGAACCACTGCAAACATCCATGCCCAAGGTGGGATTCGAACCCACGAACTGTTGAACCAAAGGTTGTTTACTGCTAAGTTTTTCGTTGATTATCTATGTGCCACAGCACTTTTATGGACCACGATATTTTAAAAATGTACATAGTAAAACTCCTAATGTTTTTAAAAGCATAATTGCCTAAGTTAAATACGTGTAAGAGAAAACTTATTTTTACAGTTAAATACCATATTTTTTAAAAGTAAAATCTATTTAAATCTTCGATAACTGACCTTTTATAGAGCGGAATACGTGAGGAAATTTCAAGCTTTAAAAATATTACAATTTTCTGCATCTTATATAAATACGGATTTCAATATTAATCAACAGAAAAACGAAAAAAGAATTAGACTGTTAGATGTGAAAAATGATGCGCGAAAAAAGAACGAAAGTCAACAGAAGAAAGGTTGAAAATTATTGGCTAAAGTTTTTTTTTTTTTAAATACATCCATTCATTCATTCCATTTCATTTAACAAGTGCAAAATGTCGAAGTTAATCTCTGAGTTCTTTCAAGAATTCTTTCCCCCTTTATGTCACTAAAAAAAAAAATACAGAATAAACCCATATTTAATAGAAATACACATATTCTTATGTTGTGTGAGAGAAATAAAGACACCACACCAAAGAAAAGTTTACTATAACTAAATAATTATAAAAGTACAATTTCTTTTTAGACTTTAGCTTTATCATTTTCTTGATAACTCTTAAGATATTTAAAAAATTTAAATAATGCATATTTTCAATTTCTAAATATATTTACAGTTTACAATTTCGCCTTTAAGATTATTTTATAAATTCCTAAAATTGCCTTAAGCATTGCAAAAATAAAATAAAAATT
Organism: Latrodectus elegans; assembly: GCA_030067965.1. Classification (NCBI taxonomy): domain Eukaryota; kingdom Metazoa; phylum Arthropoda; class Arachnida; order Araneae; family Theridiidae; genus Latrodectus; species Latrodectus elegans. The sequence goes on along the minus strand of JAHZMJ010000089.1, from coordinate 32,528 downwards.
TGATGTAATGTAATTTAAAACAAAATATTAAAATATTTTTTTAAAATTAAATATAGACCAACTTAACTATTGAATTCAATAGCATAATATATGAATATAGTTAATTAGAATGTGACATAAACAGATTCATTCTTTTCTTCAAAGTTTCAATAAATATTGCTGAAAAGTTCCACAGAATATGTTGTTTTGAAGTAACCTGAAATAATGATAAACAGTTAATTAACAATAGAAAACTGCTTAAAAAATTCAAATGTACAAAAAAATTAGGACAATTACGATTAGAAATGAATGCTTTTAAATAGCAATTTATTTAGCAATAAAAATCCCATTCGTATCAATCTGAAGGTGAAAAACTTATTAATTTTTATACATTTAAAACTCTGAAATTTTGTTAACCTCTATTAGGATGAATCTTTATAGTTAAAAAAAATTAGCACAAATTCTTAATTTGTGTTAAACGGAAACATACAATTTCATTATAGAAGAACCATAATTTTTCAAAATCATGATTATGCTAAATTCTATATGAAATATATTTTTCCTATCGATGCTAAGTAAATAATTTAGTACTAAGGATAACACGGTACTCTATAAGGTGAAAATGATAAGGCCTGTAATAAGTGCCGACGGCCAGTAATAATTATCGCTAAACATCGAACATTTACAGAATAGATTCACATGCTTATCGGCGGACGAATGACTATGTAGGATCTCCACTTGTCAAAAGCCAAAGTAAATTTACAGCTTCTGTTTTCCATACTAGTCGTTTCTTAGTGTTCAGGCGTATCCATGGATGATTAATCAAGAGAATGGACAGGTCAGAGAAGTAAAATTTGTTGGTATATTTGGACATTGTTTGAAACGAATAAGTGTATTATTACGATCATTAGAACTCTGACTGCAGTCAAGATTCTAAGGTAAGAAACAAAGTTGCTTAACCTCAGATATAAAGTTGGATAATTAATTTACTTCTTATATACAGTGGGTAAAAAAGTCTCCGTACTCAGATACGAATCCAAATCAAAGTTTAATTTGTCACACAAAATTCATAATGATAGAAATGAAAACTTAAAAATGAGTTAAAACTAATATCATTTAATATTTATTCATATTAAAAAGGATGATAATATCGACAAAATTAAACAATAAATTTTAAATACTCAAAAAATGCCGTAAACATGGAACAAAAAAGTCTTTACGGTGCCCTAGCACACGAAAAAAGTTTACCAAAATGCAAAAAATATTTAATAATCAGTCGGCCCTCCTTTGGCCTTTATCACTTCTCTTAGACGTTGTGACATTACCACTACAAGTTTTTTGTTATTTTTGGAGAAATATTACACCAAATGCTACTAATGAAACTTTTGTGTTCAACTTTGTTTTTATGTCATATTTCTTAAACTGTCGGCTAATTTCTTCACACAAATGTTCGATGCAGTTTAAATCGAGTGACTGGAGAGGGCGATGAAGTTGTTGTTTAACATGGTAAAAGCACCACTCTTGGCAAATCTTGAAGTGTGTTTAGCATCGTTGTCCTGCTGAAAAGTAAATCCAGTTCCGAGAAATAATTTCGCTGCGCTGGATAGCACATTTTGTTTAAGAATATTTAGATATCCATATTGAAAAAAAATCCACAATTCCCTTGATGAATTGCAAATTTCCTACTCCAGAAGCACTCATACACCCCCGCACCATAACACTGGCATCACCGTGTTTCACAGTTCCCCATAAATTCTTAGTTAGCACTTGTTAGTTTGGTTTTTCCCATATCATAATTCGGTCATCTAATCCATGAATGTTAAATTTTGATTCATCGCTAAAAAGAATGGATTCCCAAAATGATAATGGCTTGTTTAAATGCTTCTTTGCAAACACGAAGCGCTTTTTCCTGTTGCACAAACTTATGTAGGGTTTCTTCAGGGCCACATGTCAATGATAACCGCTTTTTTTAATGACATTTCTCACGGTTTAAGTTGAGACTTTAATTTTATGATTAACCATTAAATCAGCTGTCAACTGCGGTGCACTAATTCGCAGATTTTCTTGAACTTGGCGTATGACGTTTCTTTTATTAAGCACATGATTTAATTTTGGAGATCGAGCTATATCCTCAAGTGAATGAAATTTACAATATCTTTCAATTACATATTGCACTGTAGACTTCGATTATTTAGTCATTTCGCAAATCCTTTTCATGGATAATCCATCTTTTCGCAATTTAATCACTAATTCCCGAATAGCTCTGGGAACTTCCATTTTGAGACTATAAATAACAAACCTGAACTCAATAACTGTCGATATGTTGTTTTCTTATCAGTGATTCATTTTATAAAGTCTAAGATTTACTGCTGGCCTGTTTTAAACACGTCAGAAAGAATTTGCATAACGCGTACTGAAACTTTTTTTGCATTGCAATTTTCAATTTACCTTGGATATTGCAAATAATATGCTTTTTCTCTTTATGTAAAAATGAAAATTTATAAAAAATCTCTTTCTATAGACTTGTACTAAACACATATAGAATAATAGCGAGACAAATATTTTAATTTGATTTTTAATCATTTTCTAAAATTATTGAGATTTTACCTCTACAAACGTTTGGACATTTAATTTTATTTTCAACTTATTTCATGAAGAAAGAAATACACTACAAGGTATGGTTAATCAGCATACGATACCAGCATACTAAAATATTACGTCTGATAAAAAATTAAACACTTTAAATTTGAAAAATTATAAATATCTTTGAAAAAAATTGGGTTTGTTGTAAAACTTCTGCGGAAAAACATAAAAGCATTTCAATAACCAAACAAACGGTATAACAATATATTACAACACACTACAATACAGATGACATTAATGCTCTTAGGGGAATCATTTTATGCTCACGAAATTTATTTGAGAAGAATATTGTCCTGCACAACGCAAATGACATTTTTGACAAAAAAGGAATAAAAGTAATAAAATATCAAAAGAATGAATAAATATCCTGTAGCACTTAAGGCGATATATAATATGTAAATGAAGTTATAGTATTGATGTTCGAGAAGAAATGCTTGAGAGAGAATATCAGGAAGGAAATTGAGAATCAATTAGATATGATCAAAGTGACTAGTTTAGAAATAGTGTGATTGAACAACTTTCTTTCTCAGTATTTTCTTTCCCATCTTAGTGACAACAATAATTAAATCATAAATCACCTTGTTGTCACTAAGATGGGATACGCAGTACAATACCGTCTCCAAACAGCTTTCTAATACAGCCATTCAAAACTATTTAACCGCAAGATTCTGTTGAACATATTATTCACCTTGACGCATTTCTCAATTAATGTTGAATGCTGTTTTCCGAAAATTCAAATTTCTCGTAAATTCTTTTCAACACTTTTACCATTTTAAATGTATTTGGATCTTTTTCTCATTAATTAAACTCTGTAAAATTAGTCTATTTTAAACATGAAAAAAAGTGATTACAGTACGAAAAGAAAACTTCATCTTTCCACTAAAAGGAAATCAATGAAAAATCGATTTCCTTACCGAACAAAAAAAAAAAAAAAAAAAAAAAAACAAAAATTAAAATTAAAATCCAAAAAAATAAAAGTTTAACTATACAAATTTGTATGTTTGTGTTTGTATATAGAGTGTTTTTGTGTGTGTACAGAAACAGAAACTAGAACTAAATATATATATATATATATATAGTTTCTGTTTTTTCTTCATGAAATGTGAATTGCTCAAGCATTTCTTTACTTTATTAACATATTTATTTTAATTACGATTTTACCTCATATATATTTCAAGGTATTAACTAAATTTCCCATATGCTCATGAAATTGTATTATATTTTACTCGTATTACAATGAAATTATATTTTTCTCGTATGCTAAAAGTTGCATTTGTATGTGTGTGTGATTATTTGTTGACAAATATAAACCTAATTTATATTTCACACAATTTTACTCTAAACTTATTTTAATCTAATTTACCTGTGTGTTTTTACATGGCATGTTTAGTGCTAATTTAATTTTGTTTTTATCAAGCCAGGGGAAAGTATATTTCACAACACATTTTACACCAGAATATCAACTTTTTAAAAAACGTGTACTTCTAATTATAGCTTAGTTAATTTTATTTATATAGAGGAATAAAGTTAGGGACTTGTGAGATGAAAGATAAGAGATGAATCTCTCTTTCAAGCTGTAAGTAATTCGAATTATATAAAATAGAGGTAATGATTATTATATAAATAATTACAGTTACAATATTTTTATGAAAATTACGATACGATTATACATACATACATACATACATACATACATATATATATATATATATATATATATATATATATATATATATATATATATATAGATAGATAATCGTAACGTTATTTTCATAAAAATATATATTGTAACTGTATTTATATAATAATCATTTCATCTATTTTTATATAATTAGAATTATATATATATATATATATATATATATATATATATATATATGTATATATATATATATATATATATATATATATATATATATATATATATATATATAAGTTTTAAAAAACTTGAAAAAATTAAATATTTTTATATTGAGTTAGTTTTGAAAATAATAGTTTTTAATTATTTGTTGCATTCATATTCAAAAGATCAAGTCTCATAAAATCAAATTGAACCAAGGCACTTAAAAAAAGTATTTTTAATCATTCATATAGTATTTTAGGTTTGATTTGAATTCTGATAATCATTTTTGAATATTTAATTAGTAAGTGTAAAATCACTCAACATTTGCAATTTGTCTTCATATTTTTTAGTGCGAATAATAAAAACCGAATTCTAAAATATAAATAAATAATATTTTCTTCAGAATCACTAGCAGCTAATTTTCCATAAGACAGCAACAGGTAATTCCGGTGCAGTTCGTTGAGCATTTGTACTGATCCACTTTCCCTCACTCCTATTCTAAGAACCCTAAGGGTAATTTGAGGTAAACATCTGTTAGGAGCAAATTTAAAACTTTCTTTTTGGCTGTTTTTATGGCGTTAGTACTTTAATATTTCACGATATAACGCGCCAATTCTGGCAGACTCGCTAACTTCGAAGGATTGATTGACAAGCAATTTCAACCAATAATAATGTTTGGGATACTCCCCTCTACAAGCTTTGAGAACTAACACCAGATGGGGCGACAAGACAACAGAAGTTCTCACGTAGGTCTGGAAGAGCCTTAAGTGCGAAATTATTGAATATTTATTCATATGTTATGAAAAAAACTATATCCTTTGAGTACAAATTATTGGAAAAATCTATAAAATATTTTCATGGTATTCTCAAAATCAGCAATTTTATTGCTTATTGTATATTTCTAAATATTTAATTATTATCTAGTTATTATTATATTAATCTAAAAGAATTCAGTATCAAAAAAATCTTAAAGCTGACAAAAATAATTTGAAAATATTTAAATATTTAAAGCAAATTTTCTTAGAATATTCTTCATTTATTTAGCTTTGATAATTTTTAGAATTTTATTTAATTTCATCAATGAAACTGTTCAGTTTTGAGCTTCTAACCATTTATCTTGCATTTACTACAGATATGAAAAATACACTTTATTGAATCAAAAAATTCTACTTTGATATGTTTTTCATTCAACTTAATTTAATGCAGATAATCTAAAAAAAGTATATAAATTTACTGAAATAGAAATTTATAAAAATATGAAGAGTTTTATTTTTTAAAGATTTCCCAAATTTGCATTTATGACATAAATAATCGAAGGCAATTAAAATATTAGCACCCAAATGATCAGTTGGACTCCCTGCGGAATTCTAATTTTAATTGTTTCTACAATGATTTATAATTAATTCTATTGAGATTTAATTAATTCCACTGAGATTTATTTGTTCTTAATTTTCATCATGGGGCTATGTTTTTTCCTTTTCAGATATTCCTTCTCTGCTATTAAAACAAACCACATTGTACTTCTGTTTATGTTGAAATATAAATTTAAAAATAAATATTATTTCTTCTAACTATTACATAATATCAAGACCTTACTTCGCTTAATTTTATTAAACACAATTTTAGTTGTCCATTCAATGTGACACTAAATAGTGTTTTACTTAAATTTGAATACATTACATATAAATTTGATTTATTAAGTAAAACGTATAATTTAATTTTCAAATAATAAGTTTCGGCAGGAGGAATATAAAACAGCACAATTATGAGTATTACATTTATTTTGAAATCAAATAAAATTTACAGTTGACTTAAATTGTATCAATTTTCGCAAATCTAAATTCGTATTAATAAGAATAGTTTCAGAAAATCTGAAAGAATTGCAATAAGGACAACCAACACATTGTGATTCATGAAACCAATTAAATGTATCTTTCAAGCTAATATTTAAACAAACTAGGTAACAGATTTAAACATTAGAAAATTCAGACTAATGATGACTATTGGAATCCCATTGAATTTTATTAATATGGATTCATAGATACCACATTACAATGATTTTTCTCCTTTCAAATTTTAATTATCTTTTCAATAATAGTGATCGGTCAATTGTTTTTACAAGAAATCCATTTACGTACATAAAAAGAAATAAGACATTATTTTATCCAATGAGTATTATTAATGAGAAGAGAAGTCAGGGAATTTTGTATACACACATAACTATATATATTCAACACAAAGGGCCCATTCATCAAATTACAGGAGCACTTGATAAAGAGATAATTAAATTCACATCAGATTTAATCAAGAAGAAAATACATAATTTGGAGCAATTTTAAAAGTGTATTTAATGAATGATGTATACATTATTTTACATTACTTTATCATTAGTTCAATTGTTGACAGTTTTAAATAAGAATTTTTCAATCGATTGAACATATATACGCTTAGCTTTTTGTTTTGTTTGGACTTTTAAAATAACTTGACTTTCTCATGTGAAATACAAAACAAATCAGTATACGTTAAACAATATATGACCCTGAATTTTGTAAAAGTTTTTTTTTTTTAACTAGAATGTAATAGTATTATTGTGCAAATAACAATAATCAGTTGCACCTACAGTATTAATTTCGGTACAGGATATTTATGTTTACATTCCAAATGCAGCACAGTTTCAAGGGTTATAAATTGTACAATCATCCATTTAAATACGTTTAACATATATTTGACACTGCTTAGTTGACAGCGTAGTAGTCGAAGACCGTTGCTAAGGCAACCCAAACAAATAAAAACAAGGTAATATAGGCGTATTTCACACAAAAAGGACTATGACAAAGCAGACATGTGTTGAGCAGTTAACAATAACTGCCAGTTCAAATCCTAAACACATTAGATACTCACACACAATAATAATAATAATAATACATATTATAATAATTTCTATTAAATTAAAAATATAATAACAAGCTACATGAATTTACTGGGACAAAATAACGATTAAACTATAATAAAATGTTTCGTACTTTACCTATTGTTATTTTCTGAACATAGTAAAGTTCATGGCTACCATGAAAAATCAATTTATAAGTAAAAATAAAATTGCAAAAATAATAGTAAAAATGTTGAGTAACAAAAACGCATATAATATAAAGTTCATTCTATTTTATCAATTACTTTATAAGTATTTCAGGTTATATAATTTTATAAAATTATCAAATAGCCTACATTGTATGCCTAAATTAAACACAATAGTATTATTTAATTTCGAATAATGCTTATTCTAAACACTATATAAATCAAATTAAAATAGCGACAAATAATTATTTAGTTCATTTTTCATGAATTCCTTGTTCGAAAATTTTCTAACAGTGATTGGGAAGTTGACTAAAAATTGTCACACACAATCTCAGTCTCAAATTTAATTTGAAAGATCAGTTGTTGAAATTCAAGCAAAACAAATGCAAAGGAACTAAATCGTTTTACTGCATTAAAACCAATAAAGCAATCTTCAAGAGTTTTATTTAAAAAAATTAATAAATTATATATATATATATACACACACATTAATCATATTATTTTGAATTCAGTGAAAAAATTTTACAGCAAATTTTTACTTGTAAAATTATTTATGAGACTGAATACAAAACTGTACAATAATATTAAGTAGCATTGAAGTAAACTTGAATTAGATAGAAAGGTATGTTTATAAAATATATATCGCAATTTTTAATTACTCAAAGTACTGCAAGAACTTAAAATTTTGAAAATATTTTTTGTTGAAAAATTTCTTATGAATAATCTTCAGCATTTTTGAACACAAATTAACGAATATTCTCAAATATGATAAGCCTATTATGCTATAATAAATTAAAATAAATAATATTTAAGGATAATTTCATTTTTAAAGACATTTTCTGCATCATTTATAATGGAAAGAAATACATTTCATAAGTCTAAATATAAAAAACACTTAAAATTTCAATAATTGTTTTCAATATGTAAGAAAAAAATTAATTTTGATTTAGGAAATCAGAGTTCTCGAACTTTATATCAAAACTAACACAACTGCATGAAGTTAGGAGTTGCAGAATCTGGGATTATGAATGAGATATTAAATAGTTTTGTGGAAACACTTAAGAATTCCCAAGTTACTTTAAAAGGACACTGAAAGAGAGAATTCCCTCTCTTTTAAACAATAATCTGATTTTACACAATTTTGAAAGATTTTTTTTATTATATTTTATTCTTTAATATATTTTATTCTTTAAATACACAAATTCAATCTTGAAAAAATCATTAATTTAGCAACTTTAATTCATTTCATTTTATAGATAATTAAAGGTTATTAAAAGAGAGAGAGAGAAGCTTTGTTATATATATATGTGTGTGTGTATAATTAAGAATGAATAATTCTAAAAAACGTACACAAAAACTACAAACACAGATAAGTACAAAATACACTAAATATAAATCAAAATGTAAAGAAGCACTTATAGCGAAAACATAATATCTCGAGTTAAAGTTTGATTTTTTTAGGAACTTTATTGAGTGAACTTCAGCTCTATCGTTTGATGATCACACGGATTTAATTTCATACCAGGGACCCTACAGTATGAAACTGAGGTGTTAGTGCAAAAGCTCACGGGTTTGATTCAAGAACAGGGACCCCTGGAGTGAAGCTCAGGTGCCATCGCGTGAGTTCACGGGTTTGATTCTGGATCAGGGACCCCGTGGAGTGAAGCTCTAGTGCCGCCGCGTGAGCTCACGGGTTTGATTCCGGATCAGGGACCTCGTGGAGTGAGGCTCATGTGCCACCGCGTGAGCTCACGGGTTTGATGCCGGATCAGGGACCCCGTGGAGTGAGGCTCATGTGGAGCCGCGTGAGCTCACGGGTTTGATTCCGGATCAGGGACCCCGTGGAGTGAAGCTCAGTTGCCGCCGCGTGAGCTCACGGGTTTGATTCCGGATCAGGGACCCCGTGGAGTGAGGCTCATGTGCCACCGCGTTAGCTCACGGGTTTGATGAAGGATCAGGCACCCCGTGGAGTGAGGCTCATGTGCCACCGCGTGAGCTCACGGGTTTGATTCCGGATCAGGGACCCCGTGGAGTGAGGCTCATGTGGAGCCGCGTGAGCTCGCGGGGTTGATTCCGGATCAGGACCCCTTGGAGTGAGGCTCATGTGCCGCCGCGTGAGCTCACGGGTTTGATGAAGGATCAGGGACCCCGTGGAATGAGGCTCAGGTGCCGCCGCGTGAGCTCACGGGTTTGATTCCGGATCAGGGACCCCGTGGAGTGAGGCTCAGGTGCCACCGCATTAGCTCACGGGTTTGATGCCGGATCAGGGACCCCATGGAGTGAGGCTCATGTGCCGCCGCGTGAGCTCACGGGTTTGATTCCGGATCAGGGACCCCGTGGAGTGAGGCTCATGTGCCGCCGCGTGAGCTCACGGGTTTGATTCCGATCAGACCTCGTGGAGTGAGGCTCATGTGCCGCCGCGTGAGCTCACGGGTTTGATTCCGGATCAGGGACCCCGTGGAGTGAAGCTCAGTTGCCGCCGCGTGAGCTCACGGGTTTGATTCCGGATCAGGGACCCCGTGGAGTGAGGCTCATGTGCCGCCGCGTGAGCTCACGGGTTTGATTCCGGATCAGGGACCCCGGGGAGTGGGCTCATGTGACGCCGCGTGATCTCACGTGGTTGATTCCGGATCAGTGACCCTGTGGAGAGAGGCCCATGTGCCGCCGCGTGAGCTCACGGGTTTGATTCCGGATCAGGGACCCCGTGGAGTGAGGCTCATGTGCCGCCGCGTGAGCTCACGGGTTTGATTCCGGATCAGGGACCCCGTGGAGTGAGGCTCATGTGGAGCCGCGTGAGCTCACGGGTTTGATTCCGGATCAGGGACCCCGTGGAGTGAGGCTCATGTGCCGCCGCGTGAGCTCACGGGTTTGATTCCGGATCAGGGACCCTTGAGTGAAGCTCATGTGCCGCCGCGTGAGCTCACGGGTTTGATTCCGGATCAGGACCCCTTGGAGTGAGGCTCATGTGCCGCCGCGTGAGCTCACGGGTTTGATTCCGGATCAGGGACCTCGTGGAGTGAGGCTCATGTGCCGCCGCGTGAGCTCACGGGTTTGATTCCCGGATCAGGGACCTCGTGAGTGAGGCTCATGTGCCGCCGCGTGAGTTCACGGGTTTGATTCCGGATCAGGGACCCCGTGGAGTGAAGCTCAAGTGCCACCGCGTGAGTTCACGGATTTGATTCCGGATCAGGGACCCCGTGGAGTGAAGCTCTAGCGCCGCCGCGTGAATTTCACGGGTTTGATTCCGGATCAGGGACCCCGTGGAGTGAGGCTCATGTGCCACCGCGGTAGCACACGGGTGTGTTGCCGGATCAGGGACCCCGTGGAGTGAGGCTCATGTGCCGCCGCGTTATCTCACGGGTTTGATTCCGGATCAGGGACCCCGTGGAGTGAGGCTCATGTGCCGCCGCGTGAGCTCACGGGTTTGATTCCGGATCAGGGACCCCGTGGAGTGAGGCTCAGGTGCCACCGCATTAGCTCACGGGTTTGATGCCGGATCAGGGACCCCATGGAGTGAGGCTCATGTGCCGCCGCGTAAGCTCACGGGTTTGATTCCGGATCAGGACCCCGTGGAGTGAGGCTCATATGCCGCCGCGTGAGCTCAAAGGTTTGATTCCGGATCAGGGACCTCGTGGAGTGAGGCTCATGTGCCGCCGCGTGAGCTCACGGGTTTGATGCCGGATCAGGGACCCCGTGGAGTGAGGCTCATGTGCCGCCGCGTGAGCTCACGGGTTTGATTCCGGATCAGGGACCCCGTGGAGTGAAGCTCATGTGCCGCCGCGTGAGCTCACGGGTTTGATTCCGGATCAGGGACCCCGTGGAGTGAAGCTCAGGTGCCGCCGTGTGAGCTCACGGGTTTGATTCCGGATCAGTGACTCCGTGGGAGTGAAGCTCCGGTGCCGCTGCGTGAGCTCACGGGTTTGATTTCGGATCAGGGACCCCGTGGAGTGAGGCTCATGTGCCGCCGCGTGAGCTCACGGGTTTGATTCCGTATCAGGGGCCCCGTGGAGTGAAGCTCAAGTGCCGCTACGTGAGCTCTCGGGTTGGATGCCGGATCAGGGACCCCATAGTGTGACCACTCAAAATGCTGAAATAGAACTTCTAGATTTTATTTAATAACACACGTGAAAATGATAAGATTCTATTTTATATGAAATTGGTATGAATGAATATCATGGGTTCCCTAGCAATAGTACTGTTCAAAATTGATACGCGATTCTCGTTAAGCCTAACACTACTTACTTTTAATTGTGTAACTATAAATTCAGATTCATTTTTTTAAATATTTTAAAATTGCTCATTTCGAAAATAAAATATTATAATTTCTGAAGTGACATTTGGGTGCAGCTTTAAAATAGCTTTGTGGCTTTTGATAATATGTCCATATGAAATTCAATTAAATAACTATATAAAGCTGATATACTAAACATCATGGTTCAAAATACTTTTAACCAGAGATGTCTTGTAACCTGGCTTCAACATAAGCAAACTCAAAGAAGAAGAAGAATATACATAGCATATCCTGCAGAAGACTGCAACTGTGTGGTTAAGTGAACCATATTTGAATTATAATAAATTAAATTATAAAATTTTAAATTTTAATATGTTACTCTCTGCCGACATTTTTTTTTCTATTATATATTTACTTTTCCACAATTTTAACATATTTATTCTATGCTTTATAAATTTAAATTATATTCAGATAGTGTTTTTATGAAGTACTACATCATATAAGCAATAATGAAAAAATGACACATCCTTGTAGTGCCAAAACTCATTCTGCTTGTAAATTGATTATCTTAAAGAATATGAAATGTAAAATTTTATATTGTAAGTTTTGTGGATATGACATGAAAAGCTAATTCTTGTTAAAATATTTGTTTAAAATATTAATGCTTTATAGTTTTTACCCGATTAGTTCATATTAAAATAAGGTTCAAACAATAAAGTAACTACGTTTAATAGTTTTTTTTTAAAGTATAATCGTTTCTGAATATCACCTATATTTTATAAAATTCACATATTTGAAATATAGATAATCTTAATTATTCTTTTAAATGTCATTAAGTTAGATAGTTTTTGAAACGTTTAAAGTAACTGAAATACATTAAATGTACGTAATTAGGTGTTTACATGCTCCACACATCTAAATAAAATAACTAAAGCTTTTTATTTTAAAATCAGTTACTTCGAATTTCTGTGAAACATATTGACTTTACAAAGTATGGCTCAAATTATATTATCAATGAAATGAAGTAAGAAAAGGGTCTTGTTAATAAACAATAAAACAGAAAAGTTAAAATTTTGTTTTCAATTTAATAAATTAATCAATTCCATTTTACTCAGATGCTAAGAGAAAAATATCTGAGATAAGAAAAATATCTCCAAGAATAATAGCAAAATCATTTATATAAAATGGCAAAATCATTTATATAAAATGCCAAAATAATTTATATTTTAATAACTTTTAACCACTTATTACAACAGAAGTTAATTAAAATATATAAATAATGAATTATCATTGAATGGAAGCTAGTCGAAAATTCCAATGTAGACAAATGCATTGCTTTAGTGATGATCAAAACAAATCTCCAAAATAAAAATTAATTTCTAAAAGAAATTCTAACTGTAAATTAGTAATCTTGTATTTCTTAATAAGTTTTACACCAAATACATTATTTTCCAAATCTAAAAAGGAAAAATATTTTAAAAGCTAAGTACAACACAAGTGACTTAACAAAATTTTACTAAATTTTAATTTAAAATCAAAATTAAACACAAGTAGATTCTTCAGTCAATAAATTCCTCTGATGTTGATTTAAGTGTTACCCAGAAAACTGCTTATTTTTAATATATATGAACAATTATACAGAATAACGCTACACAAATATCATTTTCAAACATGACTGTAATGCATTTTTAAGTCTCTAAATTTATGTAAATTAAATAAGCTAAAATTTAAAAATATTAGATTCTTAACCTATAAATGATAATACAAATCTGAATATTAAAAATATAAATTTGGGGACTGGTAAAATTTGAGAAAAAATTTATTCTTAATACAAATAGAAATGCATGTACATAAAAAGATCTGAATATTTACTCCATCGGGTACAATCAATAAAAGACAACAAGTTGTATTGCCAGTTATTTCTGGAGTTAGTTTTCAGAAATATCTCATATTCTACAAACTTCTATATCACTAAAGTAACAATGTTTTAATAAAAATATTTTTACAGAATGAGTACTTTAAAAATTTCATTATTAACTCATATATGGGAATATTTCTAATGATGACAATTACAATGTTTACTTTATGATGTTTATAGAAAATTAGAATTATAATTGCAATTATTAATTAACTAAATTTTTTTTTCAAATTATTTTTCACTCACTCATATTGAACTTCTAAAATTGAAAACTTTAGAAAAGACTAGAAATTACATGAAGAATGCTGCAACACAATATAAGAATCATCATTTCACTAATATTAATCACCATTTATATCTTAATCAGAAATTTTCAGTGACAATTTCAAACTTACCAGATTAAAAATTCAAATTAGCTTTTAATTAATGACCATTTTTATAAAAAGGTAGGCTTTAAATTTGAAATAAATGTGCTTCCCTAATCACAAAAGATTTCACTCTCAGTTTTTACAGCAAGAATTTGGCTTAATTTGTCATTCCATGGTCATTTTATGCACGCACTGGTTAATTAATCTGCGTGTTTCATTTTTAAGTGGATTCAAAACCACTACAAATATCCACGACCAGGTGGAATTCAAAACCATGATTAATTGAACCAAAGGCAAAAGCGCAAACCATTCAGTTACTTTCTCGGTTTTTACAATAGGAACTAGTTCAGTATCCCCATATATTGGCGATTTTTTTTCGTCGCCAAGCTAAGCGCGCGTTTATTTATACGGGAAATTTCCCGAAGTTCGATCGGAAGATAAGCATTTTAGAAAATTTAAAAAGGGAAATAAATATAAATGATGGACTTACTTGATATGAAGTTCAGCTGATATGCCGATTGGTACGTTTATTTCGTCATTTTGTTCCTTGTCACTAGTGTCACAAAAAAATAAAAAATAAAAAGCATGCAAAAACTATTTTTTCAAATATATACATTTTTAAAAATTAAAAAAAAAACATGAAAAAAGTAGCTTTTGAGAAGGAATACTCTTCAATTACGTGCTCCGTTTTGAATCCTTAAAATTTCTGTAAGTAATATATAAAATTTCAAACAATTTTAATTTAGAATTTTAAAACGAAGAACCATGGATAATAGATTTTTCAGTGTTGCATTGCTTTCCATCAATACTTTTCTTACAAACAAAAGAAAAACCATCGGAATAGCTCTTCTCTTTAGGGTAATCTTCATTTTTGATTCACATTTTCTACAATTTGCGTATTTTAATAAGCCTATTTACGTTAGAAAATTAATTAATAATTGCAGATCTTGAGCCAATTGAACTAAAAAAATTCTATTTACAATTCCGGGTTTTCCAACTGTTGGCCTAGGGCTTGAAAAATTAAAATACCCATCATTGGTTTCTTTAATTTTAGCTAAAATTATCTGTTGAAATTTTTCAACAACACTATGAGCATGAGACATTATGCAAATATAACAATAAATTAACAAAAATGTATAGGATAATAATAAATTAATAAGATAATAAATATATATAATAAATAAAAACCAAATAAAGCGAAATAATGTAAAAGAAATGGTAAAAAAGAAAAATTTACGATGACTGGACGCTGGCGATAACGAAACACAACTGAGGGGAAATCCCCTAATTGCACCAACAGCAAACAAAAGACAAATGGCTTCCAATTCCAATAGAAATGTGGAACAAAGAAAGTCGAAGTAAAATTTAAATAGATGTAAAATTTATGTAAATACGAGAAAAACGAATAGTGGCAAAAAAAAGAAGAAGAAGATGAATAGTAACTAAAACTGAATTTGGCAACACTACAATAAAAAAAAAGCTGAAATTGGCAACATTACGATGTAAACAAAGGGTGCCAGATTTAGCACCAAATCATATAAAAATAATAAAAATGATAAACATATATTTATTATTAAAACATTTTTATTATTTTTCACAAAATATTACATTTAATAGTATTCTGAACAGATAATTAATTTCTTACAATACAGATCATTAAGTTTATTACATTTTTAATGATTAAAATTGATCACTTTAACCAAGCCTATATTTAACCTATTTTTTTAATTCAACACAATCATAACTTAGATTGGGATCATTCAGAGGAATTCCTGATTATAAAAAATTAAGCCATTCCATGCTGTTTTTATGACAAAAGCACTAAGATAGTCAAAATATTATAATTAATGAATATGCATTAACAGCAATCTTACTATTTCAGGGGAATACCTAAATTCAATAAAAACATGCAAAATAATTTACAACGTTTAATTTTGAAACAAAAAGTACTTATGTTGCATTTTAAAGTGTAGATTGAAATTTTCACTAAATTTCAAAATATAACTTTAAATTAATTTTTAATACATTTTCAGTAAAATACATTTAAGAATGATCAAATATTTATTAAGAAATTACCCTCATTGAGAGATTCAAACAGATTAAAAATTTAATTTTTATGTATTTATATTTGTATGAAATTTAATGTTTTGCATTTGTATATGAGCCATATCATGAATAACTGATTTAGTATTTAATGATTAAAAAATATCTTAAATAGAATTAATGGATAATTTATTTCTTAGTCCACATCAAACATCTATATTGAATTGGTGTCAATGACAGATTTTTATAGCTCCATGCGGATTTTTAATGAAATAAATTCAACGAGCAAAAAAAAATCTTTAATTAATGAGATGTTTGATGATTGAAATATTTAATTTCTTCTTTTTTAATTGTATTTTTATGCACCTAATTAAGTTAATATGAAAATTAAAATGAACTTATAATTTTTAACTATCAATTTATTATTCTCAGAATTTCCATTTAACTTATTTGGAACGCTTAGGATTATTAAATTTTTAAGGAAATATTTAATAAAATTGTTAATTACAATAAAGAATTAAATATTTTGCGAACTCTACAATATAGCATTTCAAATTAATAATTGATTTGTACTTATTCTTATGCCCCTTATATATTTTCTTCTTGCGGTAGTTAATGTTCAAATTTTATCAACTAAAAAAAGAAATGATAACAAATCTAATATAAAATGCTAATTGGACACCATTGTAGTATATTTGAACTGTAAAAAACTTTTTGTCATTGTACATACTTTTTATTATTCAATAATTATCATTAAAATAAAATGGATTATCTTTCCTAAAAATGAGGAAAGTTTCTTTAGTAGATGTTACAAATTATAGACAAAATGCGTTATTATAATTATAATTTTAGCATTATCAGAAAATATGACTCAATTATTAGTATTGAACACTAAAACAATTAGTAAAGAAAGCAAAACACCATAAGTTTAATAATTCACTTTAAAAGATTAAGAACAAAAAATAACTTATTTCAAAATAGGGAACGCTCAGTTTACTTACGTAGTTCAGTCTGGATGAAACAGCATTCTTTTTAAAAAAGCTCTTTTGTCTGACGTCCAGGTTAGAAAGGCAGCAAACTTTCCAGACGACAATTTCTGCGCATTCATGCAGTTGCTAATTTATTCATCACAGCAGCCAATGAAATGCTGTAAAAAAAAGTGCTGATTTCGTCATTAGCTTTGAATTCAATGTTTGAACGAGAAAGCGTTGTCTTTAGGCATAACAATTTTTTGTACTTACTGAAAACAAAGAAGAAACCGCATTTTGAGTTAAAATATTAAGTCAAACCATAAATAGAAAAACAAATATTTTATAATAAATAATGCAACATAAGATGTTTTACAAAAATATACAATAATAACTGATATTAGAAAGATGAGGGAGTGCATGACTCCAACCATAGGATATTAAATATTAATACATCAAAATGTTCGCAAAAGTGTCCTCTATAAAATTCAGTTTCTCTCAACAAATTTCTTCGCGTTTTTGTTTGACATTTTAATTAATTGTAGCAATATTTAATATTTGAATTTATTAAGATTAAATTCATTTTCTAATTTGCAGAAGAAATGTAATTTAAAAATATTTTATCGATTCTAATGATTAGTAAGTATAATATTTTTTTATTCATAAATGTTTAAAATAACGAAAAAATATCCAATATTTTACTTTAAAATTTAAATTTCTTCATTTCTTACGCTAAACACTGCATTAAAAATTTCCAGGACGATATTGATACCGATAGTTTGTTATTTTATCATGTTTTAAGAATATAAAATGATATTTCTCACTTAATAGCTTTCACTGCTATAATTATAGAAATTGTTAACAATAAAAATTTTTATTCTTAAAACAGGATAGTGAAATGATTTTCTCATCTTTAAGGTGCTTTGATTTTTAAAACAATTTCGGTTTTTGAATTAAACTTGGTATTACTTGAATTGGGTGTGATTTGGTGGTGAAATTATAAAAATTTTATAAATACGTTTAAGCAAATTGTTCATAGATTATGGTCATTATATATTTGTAATTGCTATCAAATTAAAAATTTTCAATAAATAACAAAGGAATTTTTACAGAAAATAATGAGCCATTTGGAAAACTAATCAATCCTTAAACATTTACTAAAATTGCACCACTTTTATAGCAAATGAAATAAGAATATCTATAAAATATAATGAATACTGAAAGAATTATTAAAAATTGATATTCGAATAATTTTACTATAATAAGAATAAATATGTTATAATAATAGAAAAATAACAAATATTTTGATCATAAATAATTTTAATGCGAATTATATAAAACAGTGTTTCTGAAAATTTCTTTTAGTTACTATGAGTATAGTTACTATTTGTTTTTTTTTGACATTTTAAATAAATGTAGCAATATTTAATATTTGAATTTATTAAGATTAAATTTATTTTCTAATTTGGCAGAAGAAATGTAATTTAAAATATTTTATCGATTCTAATGATTAGTAAGTACAATATTTTTTATTCATAAATGTCAGTTTTTGGAAATAATGCGAAATTCTTGAATAGTTGTATTTGAAATAGAAATTAGAAAAGATTAAGACAAATAAAATGTTTCAGTAACACTTCTATAAATTGAAAATTAAAATATTAAAAATTGATATTATATAATGCATCCCATCAATTTTTAAATGTTATTTTGCTAATTTATTAAGTATTCAATTAGAATTCACTTTTATCTTTTTTAAAACATAATTTACAGATATTTTGTTTCAAAAGATAAAAGTAACTAAAAGTTAAATAAAAATTTAGAGAGACTCTATTCAAAGAAGTATATTTTGGAAATCTTAATCAATAAAATTTGAAAACAAGATATTTTTACAAAACAGAACATAATTAATTTAAAAATACACATAATATTTGTTTCATAAAATTGCTCTACCTTTTCTTAAAAATTTAATAACAGTGTAACTATGATATATAAATAAGAATGCATTCAAAATGGTACTTTAGCATCTTTTAAATAAAGTGGATATTTCTCGAAATTAACGAGTATAATGTGTATTAGAATCATATATTGGTAAATTAAAATATCATTCTAATTATGTTTTACACATCATGATTTTTTAGTTCAGCATTTTTTAAGTGCTTTACATGCTCTAACGTCAGTTATTTTAATAATTTAAGAAGTAGATATCACTGGTTAAAAAAATTTAAATTATTGATGTTTTATGTTTTAATTGATAATTAAGAAACAATTTCAAGTTGACATGAATTTTAATGACAACAAAAATTGCAGTTTAAAAATAAGAAAAAGACCAGTTAAAACTGCTTAACAAGGCTACATTCAAAGGTAAAAATATTCAATAAAATAGATAATAGCTGTTATAAATTACTTTCTGTTTACGCCATTTTTGTAATTTTTATTTGTTACTCATGATGGGTTCATCGGGAGGTAGAGGTATGGCACCATAGGGCTGCCAGAATTTTGGGGTTCAAAAGAAAAAAATGTAAAAAAAAAAAAAGGATACAGATGGAACGTAACTGCTGTGGGGAGAATAGCTTTGGAAAAAGACTCTCGCTCTCAGTTTTTTTTTATTTATTTATTTATTTTTTTTTTTAATAATTATTTAACAAGGCAAAGCTAACTTTTATAGTTAGCTTTGAATTGTTAAATAAATTTGATATTGGATTGTTGAAAAAGATTGGTGTTTCTCATTTTTATAGAATAGTAGGAGAACAAACTAAACGCTTTAATAGATAGAAGAAATACATATACAATTTCAAACATGAACATAACATGAAATTTAATGCAATTTTAAAAGCATTTTAGAGATGGGCACTTATGTATTAACGTCGCCGCAGCTTTTTAGCTGAACGAAAATAAAAATTTATAAAGGCTACAATAGAGGAAATTACATTTTTTGGAAGTAGTTTAGATTGGGAGAAGGATTTTGGTTTAAAATGTATTAAATTATTAATATAATCACTATTTATTGTTATACATTTCAATACTAATTTTTTCTTCATTAAAAGTTACGTAAGTTTATATAGAAAAGCTAAAAGAATTTTAGACCCTGCAGAGAACATAATTTTACTACATATTTAAAATTAATTAGAAGAATTTGAGTGAATATTAGTGAGAATATACATTGAAACCTTTTATCTAATAGTACAAGCATCGGTGGAAAGCTTTCGTTATAGAAAGGTACAGTTTATTGACGGAGGTTGGGTTGGTCGAGAGATTTTATATTTAAATTAGTGTAACTATTAATGTAATTAGGATGTTATTGTAATACACTTAATTTTAAATTTATTATTAAATAAATGTATTACAAGTTTAATTAAGAGGGTTACAAAAACTTTCAGGTCAGCTGTGAATATAATATCCAAATTTTAAGTAATGTTTAAAAGTAAAAAAGCAGAATATGGGCTCATAAATTTGCGAACGTACATTGGTAACCTTCAAAAATAATAAAAGCAACGGAGCTGGGGATGGCTTCTTTATACTACGGTACAGTTCATGGATGGAGGTTGTGTCGTATCAGGGATATTTATTTCAAATATATTAATTGATAATGTAAATATTATACCATTGTAATGCAATTCAATACTAAATTTTTCTTAAATAAGTGTAGCATAAGTTTAGCTAAAAGATTGAAAAGAATTTTTAGCCCAGGAGAGAATATAATTTTACTTAAATTTTAAAAGTAAACTGTAGAATATGGTTTCATGAGACTGGGTGAGAATATACATTGATAATTTTAGCTTTTCTAAAAGCAACTGGAAGGGGTCTATGATAGAAAAAAGTGCATTTTTTATGACAGTTTGGTTCGGGCGAGTGATTTTATGTTCAAAATATAATAAATTTTTAAAATAATTGCTATATTATTGTAGGTCATTTCAATACCTACATATTAGTGAGGTATTGAAATGACCTACAATAATGACCTACACTTTTATTAAACAAAAAATTGCTACAATAATATAGCAATTTTTTCTTTAATAAAAGTTATGTAAGTTTAGATAGAAAGGCTAAAACAATATTTAGACCAGATAGGAACATAATTTTACTTAAATTTTAAGTGTAAACAGAAGAATATGGGTGAATATAAGTGAGAACATACATTGAAACCTTTAATTAATATTATATGCAAAGGAGAAATACTTCGTTATAGAAAGGTACAGTTTATTGACGGAAGTTGGGTTGGTAGAGGGATTTTATTTTTAAATTATTTTAACTTTTAATGTAATTATGATGTTAATGTAATACACTTCAATTTTAATTTCTTATTACATAAATGTATTTGAAGTTTATTTAAGGGATAACAAAATATTTCACTACAGCAGGGAATATAATGTCGAACTTTTAAGTAAATTTTAAAAATAAAAAGCAGAATATGGGCTCATAAAAGTCCGAGTATACATTGATACTTTTAAAAAATAATACCTATGGGAGGATGATGGCTTCTTTACACAGCGTTACAGTTTATGGACGGTGGTTGTGTCGGACGAGGTTTTTTTTATAAAAATACATTAATTAATTATATAAAAATTATAGCATTGTAATACACTTCAATACTAAATTTTTTCTTTAATAAGCGTTACAAAAAATTTAGCTGAAAGGTTAAGAAGAGAATTTTTAGCCTAGCAGAGAATATTACTTAACTTAAAATTTAAAAGTAAACAATAGAATATATTTTAATTAGAGTGAGAATATACATTAATAATTTTAGCTTGTCTAGAATCAACGGGGAGAGGGCTACGATAGAGGGAAGTAGTACATTTTTTGGAGGTATTTTGGATCGGGCGAGGAAGTTTATGTTTAAAATGTGATAAATTTTTAATATATTTACTATTTTATTTTAATGCATTTCAATACTAATTTTTTCTTTTCAATAAAAGTTACGTATGATTACATAGAAAGGCTAAAAGAACTTTTAGGCCAGTCGAGAACATAATTTTAATTAAATTTTAAAAGTAAGCAGAAGAACATGGGTGATTATGAGTGAAAACATACATTGAAACTTTTAACTAATAGTATAAGCATCGGAGGAAGGTATCGTTATAGAAAGGTACAGTTTATTGACGGAGGTTGGCTTCGGCAAAGGATTTTATTTTTAAATTATTGTAACTTTAATGTAATTATGATGCTTTTGTAATACACTTCAATTTTATTTTATTATTAAATAAATATATTGTAAGTTTAAAAAAGAGGGTAAAAAATTCAAGTACAGCAGTGAATACAATGACCAAGTTTTAAATAATTATTAAAATTAAAAAGCAGAATATTTCTCATAAGAGCGAACATACATTGATACCTTTAAATATAATAAAATCAACGGGGGGGGGGGGTAGTAGGATCGTTATACACCGTTACAGTTTATGGCTGGGGGTTCGGTTGTGTGGAACGAGGGATTTTTTTTTTTTAAATATATTAAATTGATAATGTAAATATTATACTCTTGTAATACTTTTCGATACTAAATTTTTTTTAATAAGTGTAACATAAGTTTAGCTAAAAGGGTAAGAAGAATTTTTATATTCCAGTCGAGAACATAATTTTATTTAAATTTTAAAATTAAACTTTAGAATAAGGTTTCATGAGAGAGATTGAGAATATTCAATGATAACTTCAACTATTCTAAAAGCAATGCTCATAAAAGTTCGAATATACATTGATACCTTTAAAAAATAATAAAACCTATGGGAAAGGATGGTTCGTTTTACAACGATTCAGCTTATGGATAGAAAATGTTTCGAACTAGGGACATTTTTTTAAATGAATTAATTGATTACGTAAAAATTATAATATTGTAATATACTTCAATACTAAATTTTCCTATAATAAGTGTAAGATAAGCTTATCTAAAAGATTGAGAAGAATTTTTAGCCCAGAAGAGAACAGAAATTTTACTTAAATTTTAAAAGTAAACAGTATAATATGGTTTCTTGGGAATGAGAATATACATTGATGATTTTAGTTTTTCTAA
This sequence comes from Latrodectus elegans, assembly GCA_030067965.1. Taxonomy (NCBI): domain Eukaryota; kingdom Metazoa; phylum Arthropoda; class Arachnida; order Araneae; family Theridiidae; genus Latrodectus; species Latrodectus elegans. Next base: position 9,459 of record JAHZMJ010000089.1, on the reverse strand, counting down.
AAGCAACGGGGAGTGGACTACAATAGAGAAAAGTACATTTTTTGGATGTAGGTTGGATCCGGCGAGGGAATTTATGTATAAAATGTAATAAATTTTCAAAATAATTACTATATTTTTGTTATACATTTCAATACTAATATTTCCTTTAGTAAAAGTTACGTTAGTTTAGATAGAATGGCTAAAAGAATTTTTAGAGCAGCCGAGAACATTATTTTACTTAAATTTTAAAAGTAAACAATAGAATACATTTTAATTAATCTAGTGAGAATATACATTAATAATTTTAACTTTTCTAAAAGCTACGGGGAGGGGTCTACTAGAGTGTAAAGTACATTTTTTGGAGGTATTTTGGACCGGGCGTGGAAATTTATGTTTAAAATGTAATAAATTTTTAATATAATTGCTATATTATTGATATGCATTGCAATACTAATTTTTTCTTTATTAAAAGTAACGTAAGTTTATGTAGAAAAGCTAAAAGAATTTTTAGACCCGCAAAGAACATAATTTTACTTCAATTTTAAAATTAATTAGAAGAATTTGAGTGAGTATGAGTTAGAATATACATTGAAACCTTTATCTAATAGTACAAGCATCGGTAGAAAGCTTCGTTATAGAAAGGTACAGTTTATTTACAGAGGTTGGGATGGTCGTGGGATTTTATTTTAAATTATTGTAACTTTTAATGTAATTATGATGTTATTGTAATACACTTCATTTTTAATTTATTATTAAATAAACGTATTACAAGTTTAATTAAGAGGGTTGAAAAAAATTTCAAGACAGCAGTGAATATAATAATCAAATTTTAAGAAATATCTTAAATTAAAAAGAAGAATATATGCTCATAAAATTGGCGAACTTACATTGATACTTTAAAAATAATAAAATTCTACGGATCGGGGATGGCTTTATGCTACGGTACAGTTTATGGATGGAGGTTGTTTTCGTATAAGAGATTTTTTTTAAATATATTAATTGGTAATATAAATATTATAATATTGTAATACACTTCAAGACTAAAATTTTCTTTAATAAGTGTAACATAAGTTTTGCTAAAAGGGTAAGAAGAATTTTTAGCCCAGGAGAGAATATAATTTTACTTAAATTTTAAAAGTAAACAGTAGAATATGGTTTCATGAGACAGACTGAGAATATACATTGATAAATTTAGTTTTTCTAAAAGCAACGGGGAGGGGGCTACGATAGAGGAAAGTACATTTTTTGAAGGTAGGTTGGATAGGGCGAGTGAATTTTTGTTTAAAATATAATAAATTTTTAATATAATTGCTATATTATTGTAATGCATTTCAATACTAATTTTTTCTTTGATAAAAGTTACGTAAGTTTATATAGAAAGGCTAAAAGAATATTTAGACCCGCCGAGAACATAATTTTACTTCAATTTTAAAATTAATTAGAAGAATTTGAGTGAATATGAGTGAGAATATACATTGAAACCTTTATCTAATAGTATAAGCATCGGAGGAAGTCTTCTGCTATAGAAAGGTACAGTTTATTGACGGAGGTTGGGTTGGTCGAGGTACTTTTATTTTAAAATATTATAACTTTTTATGTAATTATAATGTTATTGTAATACACTTCAATTTTAATTTGTTATTAAATAAATGTATTACAAGTTTATTTAAGAAGGTTACAAAAAAATTCACTACAGCAGGGAATATAATGCCCAACTTTTAAGTAATTTTTAAAAATAAAAAGCAGAATATGGGCTCAAAATAGTTCGAATATAAATTGATACCTTTAAAAAATAATCAAGGCTATGGGGTGGGGCATGGCTTCGTTATACAACGGTACAGTTTATGGATGGATTTTGTGTCGGACGAGGAATTTTTTTTAAATATATTAATTGATAATGTAAATATTATACTATTGTACTAAACTTCAATGATAAATTTTTCTTTAATAAACGTAACATAAGTATAGCTAAATAATTAAGAATTTTCAGCCCAGCAGAGAAAACAATTTTACTTTAAATTTCAAAAGTAAAATGTAGAATATGGTTTCATGAGGATGAAACTATACATTGATAACTTTTACTTCACTCTAAGTAACGGGGAGGGGGCTACGATAGAGGAAATTACATTTTTTGGATTTAGGTTAGATCGGGCGAGTGACTTTATTTTTAAAATATAATAAATTTTTAATATATTTACTATTTTATTTTTAATACATTTCAATACTAAATTTTTCTTTTAATAAATGTAACGTAAGTTTAGGTAGAAAGGCTAAAAGAAGTTTTAGACCCGCCGTGAACATAATTTTACTTAAATTTTAAAATTAAGCAGAAGAATATGGGTGATTATGAGTGAGAACATACATTGAAACCTTTAACTAATATTGTAAGCAACGGACGAAGGCTTCGTTATAGAAATGTACAGTTTATTGACGGAGGTTGCGTTGGTCAAGGGATTTTATTTTTAAATTATTGTAACTTTTAAGGTAATTATGATGTTATTGTAATGCATATCATTTTTTAATTTATTATTAAATAAATGTATTACAAGTTTAATTCATGAGGGTTACAAAAAATTTTCAAGACAGCTGAGAATATAATATCCAAATTTAGTAAGTAATTGTTTAAAAGTAAACAGCAGAATATATTTTCATAAAATTGTGAGCATACATTGATAACCTTAAAAATAATAAAAGCAAACGGAGCTGGGGTATTCTTTATATTAGCTTATAACAGCTCATGGATGGAGATTGTGTTCGTATCAAGGATATTTATTTCCATATATATTAATTGATAATGTAAATATTATACTATTGTACTAAACTTCAATGATAAATTTTTTCTTTAATAAACGTAAACATAAGTAAAGCTTAAATAATTAAGAATTTTCAGCCCAGCAGAGGAAAACAATTTTACTTAAATTTCAAAAGTAAAAGTAGTGAGAACATGGTTTCAAATGAGACTGGGTGAGAATATACATTGATAACTTTAACTATTCTAAAAGCAATGGGTAGGGGCTACTTTAGAGAAAAGTACATTTTTGGAGGTAGGTTGGATCGGGAGAGGGAATTTTATGTTTGAAATATAATAAATATTTAATATAATTGCTGTATTATTGTAATGCATTTCAGCAATACAAATTTTTTCTTTAATAAAAGTTACGTAAGTTTAGATAGAAAACTAAAAGAATTTTTAGACTCAGCGGAGAACATAATTTTTATTTCTAAATTTTCTTAAAAGTAAGTAGCAGAATGAGGTGAATATGAGTGAGAACATACTTTGAAACCTTTAACTATTAGTGATAAGCATCGGGAGGAAGTCTTCTGCTATAAAAAGTTTCAGTTTATTCGAGGGATGTTGGATCGGTTAAGGGATTTTATTTTTAAAATATATTTAATATTGTAATTATTGTACTATTGTAATACAAGAGTTCAATGCTAAGTTTTTCCTTAATAAATGTAGCTTTATTAATCTAATGTTAATATAATGGTTAAAAGAATTTTTATGTCCAGCAGGGAACATAATTTTACTTAAATTTTAAAAAGTAAAGCAGCAGAATATGGTTTTTGACTGAAATATATACATTGATACCTTTTAATTAATAGTAAAAATTAAGTGGGACGGCTTTATAAAAGGAAGAGTTTATGAAGGTAGCTTTTTTCGAAAGAGCTATTTTATTTGTAAAATATATTAAATTTTTTATATAATTATATTATTTTAACACAACTTGTATACTAATTTATCTTTAATATATTGAATATAAGATTGGTTACAAAAATTTTAATTTAATTTTTAGTCCAGATGTGAACAGATATAATTTCCAAATTTTTATGGAATTATAAAAATAAACTGCAGAATATGGGGCTCAAGTGAATGAAAAAAAACATATATAGATAACTTTAATTATTAATAAAAGCAACGAGGAGGGAGTTGTTAGAGAAAGGTAAAAGTTTGTGGAGGAAGGTTGGGTCGTGGTGAGGGATTTTATTTCTAAAATATATTTTTTGATAAGGTAAATTAATATATGTAATGTACAAATTTAATACTATATTTTTTCTTTTTAAACAAATGTAACAAAAAGTTTAAATAGAAAGGTTAAGCGAATTCCTAGTTCCTGCAGAGTGGGAAAATAATAATTTTTATTTAAATTTTATAAAGAAACAACAGAATATGGGCTCATGAGTAAAAACAGATATTGAGATCGTTAACTAATTGTGACAGAACCATGGCGGCTTCTGTGTGAGAGTGGTAAAACTTAAAGCGGAGGTTGACTGATCAGGCGAGAGTTTTTTTCTCTATTAAATATATTATATTTTGAATATTATTGTTATATTACATCGTAATACTCTTCAATATTAATTTTTCTGTTACTGAAATGTAATATGAATTTATATAAAAGTGGTTAGAAAAAATTTTCAGTCCAGTGGAGAATATAATTTGAATTTTAACTAAATTATAAATATAAACCAAAGAAGATGGGCCATCATGATTGGAGAAACATACATTGATACTCATTAATTAATAGTAAAAGCAACAGGGGGTGCTTTGTTAGAGAAAGGTACAGTTTATGGAGATAGTTTTGTTGAGTATGGGATTTGGGTTTATAAAATATATTAAATTGATAAATGTAATTATTATACTTTTTGTAATACTTCGAATTAAAACTAAAATCATATGAAAAGCAATAATCATTGTTTAAGCAAAATTTGTCTGTAGAATGAAAAAAGCTTTACTATGTCTCTTACAAAGTTTCATATAAAATTGCCAAATGTAAAAAGCTCTCATGCAAAGTTTGTTAAGAGCTTATTTTGCCAGCTGCAATTGAGATTGTAGAAATTATGTATGGAGATAATTTTGCAAAACAATTGCAGTGTATACGTCTTTTAAATGATATTGTTGCCCTTCGAATTGTTGATATAGCTGAAGGTGTAGAGAGTGTCAACCTTTTGTCGAAGGTTGTGTGGCAAATTGTTTATCAATACAACTCGATGAGGCAACAGATAGAATAATAAAGATGATAATTCCATTGCCTACGTTAGATCTTGTGCACGATGAATTGTCAGTAGAAGAATTTACTTTTCTGCAAACCAATAGAACTCAAAGCAACAGCACTCGCATTATTTGGCTATCTTAAATGATTTTATGAACGAGGCCAATATAGAATGGAAAATTGTTGTTTGAATATGCACCGATGGTGCTCCTTCTATGTCCGGAAGAGTCCAAAGTATTCAAGCCACTTTGTGAAACAAAAATTGCCACAGTGCGTCTGGAAGGAACGCATTGCATGATCCAGCCGGGAAAAGCTTGGCTTCCATAAAAACGAGTCCCTGGTTTGATTTATTGTGTTAACATACGGTTGTAAACTGTAGTAAATTATATAAAAATGAGAACCCTAAAAATCATGAATCTTTGTTGCACTTTGTGGAAAGACATGCGGTGCAGTAACATTCAGCGTTACATTTTCATAGCAAGGCAAGATAAGACGTTATCACGAGGAAAATTTCTTTAAAACGTGTTTATAAATTACGAAAAGAAATCGCCGTTTTTTCTGTAGAAGAAGAAAAACAGACCGGAAGCTGAGAATTTTCGCAGATAGTTTATTTGTGAAGAAATTGAGCTACATGGTTGGACATATTCGAGAAATTAAATAACTTAAATCTTCATCTGCAAGGAGCAACATACACATATATTGGGATACAAGTGATAAAATTAATGCTGTTTGTAGGAAATTGGAATTGTGGAGCAGAAATTTAACGTAAGAAAAGTAATCTTAACAATATTTGCAAATCTTCTGAATGATTGTATTGCAAAACTTACAAGGCTGAAGAACAATATGGTGAAATTCTGACTTTTTGTAACCACTGAAAATCATTTAGCAATGCTAGCAAAGAATTTTAAAAAAAGGTACTTTCTTATGGCTGACTAGACAAAACTGATACCAAGTTACAAGTGGGTGAGGGATCCATTTCAAAAATACTCCTGACTCTCAATTGAAGAGGAATAAACCTTCATAGACTTCACTGTACAAGGTCGAAACCAAAAGACAATTGAGTAATAAATCACTCTTTCAACTTTTGACCAGGAGAGGATGATGAGTTTTGTGCACTAAAAACAAGGGGCATTTTCGCATTCTAGTACCATTTTCAACATCTTACCTTTGTGAAACTGGATTTTCTGTGGTGGCTTATTTAAAGGACAAAATATAGATCTAAGCAGGAATAGAAACTGAGAGTGTTGTCTATTTCTAATATTAAACCCTCCTTCGAAAAAACTTTTGCTCCAGAAAGATAGGCCCAAGGAAGTCACTAATAAATATTAAATTTGTTTTTAATTTAGTATGTTGTTTTTAATTTAATAAATTAATTATTAAATATGTTGAAATGTATTTTGTTTTTTGTATGTGTGAGTTCTTTCCTTTTAGTCACTTAACTCAATTTTTTTAAATAACATTTTCTCTGATATGCTATGTCCTCTAGTGGGCGCTGGAACCACATGTTGAGAATCACAGCTTTAAACAATAAGAAAAGCAACAAGTGGGGGCTTAAGTTATAGAAAGGAAACAGCTTATGGAGGAGGTTGGATAGGGCGTGACATTTTATTTTTAAAATAAATTTTATTTTTAATATTATTGTTATATTAATGTTTGTGTGTGGGTGTGTGTAATACACTTCAATATTAATTTTTCTTTATTAAATGACACATGAGTTTATATAAAGGGTTAGAGAAAACTTTCAGTCCAGCAGAGTGAATTAAGGGATTTCCAAATTTTAATTAAATTTGGAAAATAATCACGAGAATATGGGATCATGAGTGATAAATCGACATTGGAGATTCTTTAACTAATTATGACAGAAGGAGGGGGGGCTCTTTTGTATGGACAGGCGCACTTTTTGGAGGGGAGATTGTACTGGGCGATGGATTTTATTTTTAAATATATTAAATTTTTTAATGTAATTATTATATTATTGTAGTACACTTCAATACTAATTTTCCTTTAATAAATATAAAATTAGTTTTTATATTATGTTTAAAGAATTCTCACTCCAGTGTGTAGTGAATATATTATTGGAATTTTATATAAAACTTTAAAAATAAACAGCAGATGGTTTGCTTTTATAGGTGACAAACAGACATTGAGACCTTTAACTATTTATGACCGCACCAGGGGGCTTCCTTAATGAGAGGTACGGAGTAAGGAAGGAGGTTGGGTCAGGCGACGGATTTTCTTTTTAAAATTAAATTAAATTTTTTATTGTAATTGTTATATTATTGTGTGTCATGCATTTCAATTAATAATTTTTTCTTTAATAAATATAACATAACTTTAGATATAAAAGTTAGAAGAATTTTTAATCCAGCAGTGAACATTAATATCCGAATTTTAATTAAATTTTTAAAGTAAACAGCAGAATATATGCTTATGGAGCTACAATTTGTATTGAGACACTTAACTGTTTTTGACAGCACCAGGGGACTTCGTTATAAAACAAGTTCGGTTTATCGTGGGAGTTTTTTTCGGGCGCGAGATTTTATTTTTAAAGTATCTCATTATATTACTGTAATTCATTTCAATATTATAATTTTTTCATTAATAAACGTAAAATAAGTTTATGTAATAAAATTAGCAGAATATTTTCTAGTAGTGATATAATTGTGTGTCTTTGAATCAAATTCTTAAATGTTTACAGTGAATATGAGCTTATTTCAGTGATAACACATTGAGAACTTTCAACAAGAAGTTGCATTAACAGGGTTTCTCGTTAAAGAAAAAAATGATTATGGAGAGTGGATGCCTCGAGCTAATGATTTTATTTTTAATATACACTACTGGCCATTAAAATTGCTACACCAGGAAAAGATGCAGATAACAAAATGATATTTATTCAACAAATATATTATACTAGAAATAATAAGTGATTAAAATTTCAAAAAATTTGGCTGGATATATAGATTCTGAGAAATCAGTAATTCAGAACAACCAATCCTGGCAGTAATAACAGCAGTTATACGCCTGGGCATTGAGTCAAACAGAGATTGGATTGTATGTGGCAACAGGTACAGATGCCCATGCAGCTTCAACACGATGCCACAGTTCATCAACCGTAGTGACTGGCGTTTGGTGACGAGCCAGTTGCTGGGCAACCATTGACCAGACGTTTTCTATTGGTGAAAGATCTGGAGAACGTGCTGGTTAGGCGAACAGCCGGAACATGTTCCGTATCAAGGAAGGTCCGTGATAATACCGGCAACATGCGGTCAAGTATTATCCCGCTGGAAACGTAGGGTTTCGCAGGGCTCGAATAAAGGGTAGAGCCACGGGTCGTAACACACCAGAAATGTAACCTTGCACTGTTCAAAGCACCGTCACTGTGAACAAGAGAGGTGACCGAGACGTGTATCCAATGGCACTTCATACCATCACGCCAGGTGATGGGCCAGTATGACGATGACGAAATTTACGCTGCCAGTGTGCGTCTCACCACGATGCCGCCAAACACGGATGCGACCATCATGATGCTGTATACAGAACCCGATTCATCTGAAAAGATGACGTCTCGCCATTTGTGCGCCTGTTCGTCGTTGATCACACCATTGAAGGCGTTCTTGTTCATGACGCAGCGTCGTATGGTGCCGCAGCCATGTTCTCCGGAGCTGAGAGTCCATGCGCCGCTGCAAACGTCGTCGAACCGTTCGTGCAGACATTGTTGTCTTCCAAACGACCCCGTTTCTCTCTTGACTCACGGCTCGCACGTGGTTGTACGATCCATTACGGCCATGCGGATAATATGTCTGTTCCTCTCGGCTGCTAGTGATAGGTGGCCATTGAGATCCCGGCATGGCGTTCCGTATTATCGTCCTGAACCCATCGATTCCATATTCTGCTAACAGTCATTGGATCTCGACTGACAATGAGCAGCAATACTGCGATAAGATAAACTGCAATCCCGGTACGCTACAATTCGACTCTTTATCAAAGTCAGAAACGTGCTGGTACGCATTTCTCCTTCTTACACGAGTCATCACAACAAACTTTTCACTAGGCAACAACGTCCAAATGCAATTTGTGTATGATTAAAGATGCAACTGACCCCACCCGAGGGTATATACGGTGTAGGAACGTCGCTTCATAATCCAGTCAAAGTGTACGAGAGATATAGAAAGTAGGACAGCTTTCGCTAAGTGTCCAAAATATTTATCTCAAATGTAGGAGAAAGTCTCAAAAGTACGAAACGGGAGGCAATCTATTGTGACTTCCTGGATCAAGATTTGTTAGTGGCTCAACAGCCTTTATTAATACCAATATACAATGTTTATATAATAATGTTTACAATGATAATAATAGATTAACAATTGATTATATACAAACTTACATATTTACAAATGATGACAGTAACATGTGCTTTTAATCTTCGTCCGAATCACTAGAAGAGGCGTCCATTTGGAGCTGGATCTCCTTAGAAGCGATTTCTCTGATTCCTCTT
>CM057822.1:110747258-110932685 GCA_030067965.1 Latrodectus elegans | reverse complement strand
ATGTATATATATGCTATAAGATTATTATGAAATGTTTTATGATTAAATATATTTGAATTTAAAATTAATTAATCAAATTTGTTTTTCAATTTTTAATATTAATATTATTTGTAAATTTATGGTTTTGTGATCGTTTTTTAAGTTATTTTCACTATCTATTGCTATTGATCATTAAGACTCAGATATGATTTTATTAATATTTCTTACCAATTTATTTTTTACATAGCTTAAAAATTTGAGTGAGATAGTTGAATGAATATAGGGGTGCAAATGGTCTTGAAATATTAAATCAAAAGAAATTAGTTAATTTATCAAGAAACAAAATATTGTAATGTTCAAACATTTTTAAATTACAGTTGAATCATAAATTAAGTCCATCTTGAGTAAAAGTTATAAAATGAAGGTTTTATAATGGTTTGGCTGTTATATTGGATCTGAATATACTAATATTTTAACAAGATGGATCATGTTACTGGTATTGCAAATATTTCTTTTATAGACAATGATTAGAATTTGAACTTCAAAATGATTAGATTTTGGCAAATTTAATGTCTATTAACATCTTGTACTTTACATATCTTGAATTATATTAATCCGAAATATAATATTCTTCCATTTAATCTCACAACAGAGTTTGGGTCTTTACTATGTTCCAACAGTTAATATGTATTCTCTTTATTAATTTTGAAATTGTTTGGTTTATCTGGAAATTTTCCAATTCTGACAGTAGTAAATCATAATTAATATTTTTAATCTATATTCTGTATATGTAGAGTTTGAAACATTTTTTTTTTAAATATAATAATTCTAGGATATTTCTGTTAGAAATGTGACAAAAAGTATTTCTCATTTATTTTATGAGTTTTAATTCTGTTTCACAGCAACTACACACACAATACTTCCATTACCTAATAAGCCTCAAACAAATCTACCATGATGTGGTGTATTTTATAAGTAAGATAACTATTCAATTATTTGTTGTCATTGTAAAACAATAATACTCAGTACAGCTTTATTAGACAGTTATGAATTAAGAGTATTTTTCTTTAGGTATTTGCTTGATCATTTAGTTAAAATTTTGATATAAACTATGAAATATGCTGTTTCTTAAAAATTATTTTGTAAATGAATTAAATAATTGATCTCTAATATTCAGTTTTATTTTCGTTTTTAAATATTTGCTATGACAACTGAATTAGAATCTTTAATGTTATGTAAAGCATTTTGCAATATCAAGTATTTTTGAAAAAGTAAATTATGATTAATTACAATATAACAATAAAATATCTAATAAAAATCTTAATGAAATTAATAGGAATAATTTTAGATCTTTCTTTTCTTATATATTTAAAAATCAAAATTTATTTATTTTCCAATTAATTAACTGATTGATAACAATTAAACCCTATGGCTTACTGGTAGCACTTCATACTACCAAGTCACAAGTCCAAGGTTCAATCTTCGGGCTGGGAACGATTGACTCCACTTTTTATTTCTTCAATGGATCGATGAAACAGAATACAAGCATGCTTGGGAATTAACTCAGGTTTTCATGTTAGGCTGATCACCTAACTGGAACATATGCTTCATCATGTTAACAATCAATTATGAAATAGCTGTCGGTTCTGAATTATTAGTTTATTGTTTTATTTATAAATTGATAAGAAAAATGTTCATTTGTTTTTTAATTTAATGTTTTTGTTTTATAATCAGATAATATTTATTGCATATATTTTCAAAAATTTAATTCTGCATGCTTTTTTGAGAAACTTTAATGATTTAAGTTGCATTGCTTGAAATAGGCATGAACCTATTTTACATTATGTAATTAATAAAAATATATTAATCAAAACATTCATTATGTGTTCTTAGAATGCATTGATTTCATTATATATACATCGAAAAATTCTTAACTGTTTACTTCTTTTAAAGGGGGAAATTACTAAAGAAGGTAGTAGCCTGTATTTGAATTTAATGGACAATGGTAATATAAATTTACATGTAAGGGGAGGTTATATTCTTCCACTACAAAAGCCAAATGTGTCAACAAATTTCAGGTAAATTAAATTTATACATAGAAATATATTTGATGAAGGTATTAATAAAATAATATTAAGATTTATTTTTTAATCAAAAATTTCAGAAGAAACTAACTAATTAATTAAATATAAATGAATTATTTTTGTAAACGGTTTCTTTCTATTCTTGCATATTTTTATAATTTAAAACTGAAATAATTTTTTTAAATAATTAATTAATTCTTACCTATTAACATCAGTTAATATATGTAAACGATTTTCTTTAAAAAATCTTTCAGATACCTTCACATTTTAATGTTACACAATTTCTGATTGTTTCTGAAAATATTTTGGATCAAAATAAAAATTGTTGTTCATTTTTGTATTTTTTTTAAGTGACAATAATTTATACATTTATTAAATCAAGTAATTTTTACGAAGAACCCATATGTGAGAACTATATGCTATAAATTAAAAATGTATGGTTTGTTGATAAAGTACATTTTGCTACCAATTTTTTTTAAATACTTTTCAATCATATATATAACTTGACTAATTAAATTTATAAAATGTTTTATAAATAATTGTAAAATATTCAAGAAGTAATTTTATTATTTTAAATTTTTGTTACTATGACTCAGGAAATTTATTTTCTATTCTGTAGAATTTCCCAAAATAAATATTCAATATATCAGTTTATTACACTAAATTTGTTTTTTACAATAACTTTTTTTGAGAAAGGATAGTTATGCTTTTTGATACATTCAATAAACTACATTTATAAGAAATCATGATAATGCGAAAAAAAATTTCAAAATACTTCATTTAAATACAAATTTTATGCATAAATGCTCATTTGTTAATAAATTTACTATCAGTATTTAGGAATGTTAATACTCAAAAATTTAAAAATATTGTTTCTCTTATATTTTATGAGAAGTCAAAAATTTAATTTTTATAAATAAATTCTATTATTTGAATCACATTTATAATTTTTCAATAAATATTATAGTTTCATTGTGTATGAAAGAATGATTTGGTGTGAACAAAAATTTTCTACCCTTTAATTGATGAAATTTTAATCATAAATTTTATTTTTGCATTTTGAATAATAATGGAAATATTAAACTGAAAGTTCTAAAAATATCTAGTTAAATATATTCTTAAATAAAATGTAATCTATGCTTATTCTGGAACATAAATTTTTATTGTGTTTATTCACGTTTTGGAAAATAATACTAACTGTTCTAAACTGTGAATACTTTTTAATAAAATTGCTTATGCTTTCCTAATTTAAATTTGTAGCGTTTTCTCTCTCTCTCTTTCATTTTTATGGATGAATCTGAATTTTAAAGATTATAACTTTCTCAAACTTAAATTTCTTCATATTTGTGAATAATCTGATGTTTCATGAAGCATATGAGAAAAATTCCTCTAATGTTAATATGATTAATAATATGATTGTCTTTTCACTCTTTGAACTGAAATGAAAGTTCTTTTATTGAGAAAAGATTGTATTTATATTAAAAAAGCTTTTTTATTTTCAACTTAAATAAGGCACTCGAAATTTTAAATTTATAATGATTTCAGGTATTTTTTTAAGATAAAAGAAGTATATTGTGCATTAATGATTCATAATAATTATTACCTTTGATTAATTCTTATCATGAAGGACATCAATATTAATTGCTCCTTCTTAGCAAATTATACACATATTATTACATACAATATCTGAAATTTATAAATTACCTTCTTTGATATTTTCACACACACTCACATATAAATATATATATAGGGTGAGAGAGAGAGAGGAAGAGAGAAAATAAATACATTCCTGTTAAAAAAAAAAGGGGGGGGAACTGTTGTCAACTGTATTGTAATCATAAATTATATTTTCAATTCAATTATAAACGAATATTTAAAAAATTTAGCTTATTAATAAGTGTAACTATTTTCTAGGTTTAAATCAATGTATGCAATCTTTATTTTCCATCTAGTAATATTTTCACATTTAAAATCTATGTATATAATATTAATTTTTCAGTCGCAAACAACCAATGGGTCTTTTTGTTGCTCCGGATGAAGCAGGTACTGCCAAGGGATTGTTGTTTTTAGATGATGGAATTTCTTATGGTAATCTATAAAGCTGTGAGAAATGATATTTGCTTATAGGTATTTTGGAAAAGCTTATTTATATTTAACTAATTATTAAATTTTTACCATTTTAGAAACCCAGGAACATAAAACTTATCTTTTGCTGGAATTTTATTATCAAAAGGTGAGTACTTGTTTAATAACTGAAAAATTTATAAATGATGAATGAGAGGATATATATATATGTATGTATGTATATACAGTGGTGGCCAAAATTGTGGACATTTTTGGAAATTTTTATGTTTTTGAATTTAGTATGCTTATAGAAAGAGTTACGTTTCACAAAATGCAAACTTGTATATATCCTTTTAAAGAGAATTTATTACTGAATTCAATACAAAACACAAAATTCAATTATTTGCAATACAATAAAAGTTAAACAATAATAGTTGTCGATATACATTAGATAGTGATGATTACTGTGAGTTATCAGTACTTACTAGAGTACCATTTATTTTTTATTACACATTCACATCGACGTTTCATTGAGCTGACAAGAGTTTTAAGCTCTTTTGTTATTACATGATGCCTGGAAACAATTATAGCCTCAATTAGTTCCCTCTTATTTGATGGGCGCCATATTCGGACAAGAGTTTTCAAACGGTGCCCCAAATTTTCGATAGGATTGAGGTAGGGCTGTTTCCTGGCCATGACAACAATGTAATGCTCTTTGTACCAAACTACTCTTTCGATATTTTGGCCATGTGGCAAGGAGCAGAATCCAGCTGAAAAATAAATGAAGCATTGTTGGAAAAGAGATCTTTGATGGAAGGTTGAAGTTTTGGTTCTCGAATAGTGTTTCTGGCATTCAATGTCCCATCAATGACATGAAGGCGACCAATACCATCTGCTGACATGCATGACCAAATCATAACACTAACTGGGTTCTTCACAGTTCCTTTGAATGCAGTCAGGATGTAGCTCTTCTCCTATTCTATGTCTTACATATTTTCGCCCATCACTACCAAATAACGATAGCTTAGTTTCATCACTCCATATAACTTGTAATCATTGATCATCTGGCCAGTTAATGTAATCCTTTGCCCACTGTAGTTTTTTTTTTTCGTTGCTGAAAATTAAGATAAGGCTTTTTTCGTGCAATTTTATTTCTCAGTCCAACATCTGTTAATCTTCTCCTGATTGTTTTTGAACTAACAGAAACACCAGCATCATTCAGATCACTTCTGATAGCAACTGATGACATTTTCTATCTTGGAAACATAGTATTTTTATTCTTCTGTCATCAATAGATGTGGGATGTGGTGCACCTTTTTCAGCCTTTTCCTTCTTTGTTTTTTATTGAATTTGTCTCCTGATATCGTAAACAAAACTTTCATACTCCAGATGTATTCACTGAACCACCCACCTGTCTTGCAATTTCAGCATA
The DNA here is from genome assembly GCA_030067965.1 of Latrodectus elegans. Taxonomy (NCBI): domain Eukaryota; kingdom Metazoa; phylum Arthropoda; class Arachnida; order Araneae; family Theridiidae; genus Latrodectus; species Latrodectus elegans. The sequence goes on along the minus strand of CM057822.1, from coordinate 110,927,126 downwards.
GGAAAGACCACTTTCTCGTAACACAATAATATTACATCTCTTTTTAGGTGTCCAATCTACTCTTCTATTTGATGTCCTTGCTTCTTAACTAAATATTAAAATTTTTTACAAAAATTCCTACTTGTAATTGCAATGTATAAGAAACAGGTCCTCCTTCTACAGAACAAAGCAAAAAATGAATTGTTTCAAGTGTAAACATGATGTCAGTTTCTACTGGCAGTTACAACATTTGATTGGTTCTCAGAACAAGAATAGTGATTGAGCAGGAAACCTAGACATTACAAACCACTTCATAACTGATTTTTTTATTTATATTAAAGTACCTATAACTTTTTTTGTATTGCAAATATTTGTATTTAGTATCGAATTCATTAATAAATTCTCTTTAAAATGATATATACAAGTTTGCATTTTGCGAAACGTAACATTTTCTGTAAGCATACAAAGTTCAAAAACATAAACATTTCCAAGTGTCCACAATTTTGGCCACCACTGGGTATATATATATATATATATATATATATATATATATATATATATATATATATAATGTGTATGTATATATATATCCTCTCATTCATTATTGAAATTTCCTTTTTCTTTTAATTCTTTTTTTCCTTATTAATGCAACGTAAATATTTAAAAACCCTTTGATTCTTATTTTGATGTGATTATGAAACAATTGCAATATTTTAATTTTAAAGGAACTGTTTTTAACCATAAATGATGCAGTAAAAGCTAACATAAAATAATGAAATTAATTTTTTATTCATCTAATGCCATAGTGTCCTGCCAAATTATTCAAAACTTTATGCTGTTTTTTTATTGAAACAGATGAATGTAATTTATAAAATAAATAAGTTTTGATCAAAATTTTTTTATTTTATTACTTTTTGTACTTTTGAATCTTATGAGTAAAATTGCTTTCTGCAGTTTATTTTATTCATCTTTTTGTTTTACCAAATATGTCATAATTTTTTTGTTGGTAGAATCAATGTTTACATGAGGCAGTTTTTTTCTTTATAAATACTATATTTAAATACTCTATATATAATTCTGCTGAAATCTTATGTATGTAAAATTATAATGATTCTAAATTTGAAATGAATCTTATCTGTAAATAATTAAAAAATGTTAAATTATTGTTGAATTAATTCCTTATACAGATTTTGAAAATACTGATTATAATAATGTTTTTTATTTAGTGTGAAAATATACAAAATAATATTTACTTTCTATATATATTATTTATGTATTTGGATTCAATACTTCACAAGTTATGTTATAAACTAAATTTAAATTTTCTATTTCTGAGCTGCAAGCAATGTTAAAGGAAGGTATCTAATTAAATAAAAATTAAAAAATATATATTTAAAAGTCTACTGCTATTTTAAGCGTATTTATCACACAAGACTTCATTCACTCATAAAGTACCATATATTTCTGTATATAATCCGCATGCAGCATATTATCTGCAAGTCCATTTTTCGATGAAAAGAAAAGTGCTACATAACTCTCATCGGCTATTGTTCACAGCAATTTTTGCGACGAAAAGTTGAAAATTTTTACTGCTGATAATTTGGTGCCAAATAAAAAAGTACACATTGTGATTAAAAATATAATAAATTGTACAGAAAAAAAATTTATAATAATAAAGATCTGTTTGAATCCTCCTTAATGCAAAGTGCGATTAACTGAAATCAAAGCCCAACATCGATCAATATCCGAGAATATTCTAGTAAAACATAACAATATTTAGATTTTAATCGTTTTTAAAATGAGGTTAAACATACTTTAAAAATAAACTATATTTGTTTTGTTAATAATTAAAGGAAAAAAATGGATTATTTTTTAATTGTGCATGAAATACGTATTTTTCTTTTGCTCCGCGTAGGCTTTGTTTTTCACTTTACATTACACGTTTGTTGGCATTTTTTTTATTTGCCTTTCCTATAGTTTCAGTTTAAAATTTTCTCTGTAACTTAATAATTTTCACTTCACTATGACTCTGTACAAATTTGAATGTTTTCAGATTGAAAAGTTCTAGTCAAGACTGAATGCAAAATTACACTTGTGAATTGCAATTTTAATATCGTTCTGAGGAACTTAATTCTTTCTTGAACGTAATTGGGTAATGTTGATTATAATTAAAATAAGGCAACCAAATCGTAGCACCATCTGTTATTTATTTTAGGAAACATAAACGACATTTCTTTCAAAACTTTGTGATAAGCTTTTCTGATGAAAAATAATTTTTTATCAGATTATATCATAACTTTTTTAACTTATTATCTGTAGATTATGTACATAATTAAAAAACAAAAATACAATAATTAAAAAAATATTTTTGCTTTTTAAAATGCTGATTAGGATGTCATAAGCATTGATTTTTGCTCTTGTGATCTGCTTTCCTTTCAATTGAGTGGGCTGAAAATATTTGGCACAGGTTTATGTATATTAATTTATTATTAATATGAAAGTTCACACATTTTGGGTTTCAAAATTTTGCGATTTAAATTTAACATAAAATTCCGAATTAAATAAAGAAATCGAGTTTTTGCACCAATTTTTTCTATCTTTGAGAAAGAACATTTTATTCTCTTTAAGTGTTTCTTATATTTTTAAATTCTTTTATTTTTGAGAGAAATAAACTGTTAAAATATAACTTATTTGTCAAATATTTTTTTTTACAAATATGTTGAAATATATATATTGTTGTTATATGTTTTGATGGTAGGAATCATAGAATGCAAATGTGTGGTTAAAATCGCAAATAAATTGTTTTAAGAAATAAAGTTTGTTACATAGAACATAAAATAGTTATAGAAAATTTTTTTAACATTATTTAATTTATTCATTATTTTACAATAAACGGTGTACTGATCACAAAATACATTTTTTACTAGTGCATAATTTCATAATATCCATATTAATAAGAAATAACAAAATTTTAACTAGAATTAAAGTTTGAGATCAAAAATGTAATTTCAAAAGAAAACTTTACAGCTAAATGTAATATTAATACCTATAATTTAATGATAGAAAATGTATGTGATTTTGAAGAAGATAACTTAACAATATCATCTGTCATATAAGATTTAAATAAAAATAAATAATTTCAAAGTAACTCTAGTGTATTCAACAATATTAACTTATTATGTAATTTTAAACATGATGCCTTGTATCCAGATGTGAGAAAATCTTAAAATGAATAGAAATACATATTTTACTCTTTGCAGGAAAATTAGGAATAATTGTAATATTATTAATAGAAAATGATTTGATAAACTTTACACTATGCATTCTTAAAATGCATTACTAGAATCAGATGCTTTGATATGTATTCTAAAAACACTGGAATACAATAAGAGTAATTTAAAATCTTATTTACTTGATATTTATTAGATTTTATTTAAGAAATAATGCAATATTCATTGTGAAGTGTCTTTGAAATTTGTCTCTTAGTATATCAATTAGTAAAATGGTATAATTTTTCTAAAATATTTTGGTAAATCTTGAAAAAATTCTGTTAAAGTATCTCTTTTTTTAATGTAATTTTTAAAATAGTATGTCTCTATAAAATTTACTAATCAGAATGTCAGTAATATGTTATATAAAAATAGTTATCTCACTAAAGAAAATGTTTATATTTTTATCTCATAATATGCTTTTAGTACATCTGCTTATACTTTAGTGGAATCATTAAATATCAAAATGATTAAATTTAATTGAGATTGTTAAAAGAAGATAAGTAAAGAACTAAATCTTTTGAGCACAAGAGCTGAATCACACAATTAGATTGTTATAAAATATTTTAATTAATATTTAAGTAATAGCTTGACATTTAAAATGAAATCCCTCCCAATTTAAACAATAAGAAGTATCCAAATTCCACTCTGATTTCTGAAAATAGCCAAATTTTATCATTTTTTTCCTCCCCTAAAACATTTTATATAAAGCACAATGGAAAAACAATTTTTCATAGATCTTTGCATTATCACTTTAAAGTATTTGTTAATGTTCAAAAGCAACTTATCATTTTAAAATTATTTTCTTACTTATAAATTTATATTTATTCAATTTAACTTTTAAGATATTCTATTAAAAATTTTGCTTCAAAATTCAAAAGTATTCTTTTTAATAAAAACAGAGCAACTAGAATTTTATTTTATTCTTTTCTCTCTTCTAGATTAAGTCAAAAGCTATACTTTACACCAATATCACACTTAGCAACTTTCCTGAAGCACATAATAATTACATTGGTTACATTACCATTTGCAACCAGCCAACACAACCAATGAAAGTATTAATCAATGACAAATCTATGAACTCAGACAGATGGAAATATGATAACCAGGCAAAAGTAAGTATTATAAGAAATGAGATTTTTATAAGTTATTTGTCTTTTTATGAAATGAGATTTTTTTTTCATTTTTTATAAAAATTGCTCTTAAAAAATATAGTGTCTTTAAAAATGATGATTTCATTTTGAATATAAATAATATTTAAGAAAATGCATCACAGTTGAGCTGTGTCAAAACGTGTATTCAAGCATCTGTCGTGAAACATCACTAGTAAGTTAGTGGCATGATGTGTCAAAATGTGTATTCAAGCATCTGTCGTGAAACATCACTAGCATGGCATAGTTCCTTATGTCATCTCATTAACCAGTACAAAAGGCTGATTAACTCGTATCCGACAGGCATGTTTCACACACTGACATTTGTTCAGAAGAAAATTATATCCATGGTGTGAAACATGTAATGAACCATACACAGTCTATCATATTTTAATTCCAAGCCCTGATTTTTTAACAACCAACACTTACAAATATTTAAAAAAGAACATTATTTGATTTATGAGGAGAACCACCAAACAGAAAATACTTTGCCTTTTTAAAGGCAATAGTTTTCTCCAATTTATTTAAATTTTCAATTTCAAATTATATACATTGATTTTTATTTAGATTTTAATGTTGCTTGGATTTTGTACAGCGTAATAAGTAAATAAAAATTGATTCTTTTATTAAATAAATTCAATTAAAATCGATTATTTTTAAAACCAAATATTGGCTCATCCTGTCTTTTATGGACCTTGTGCCAGAAAATCCAACGAAATGTTGTGGACCAGTATTTCCAAAGAATCTTATTACTGATATTTGAAATGCTGAAATTCTGCCTTCTAATTGGAACATTAGCATTATATATCCAATATATAAAATAGAGGATAAAATGTATTTTTTAACTGTAGAATTATCAGTTTTTTCATCCACCACTTATAAAATTCTATCTAACATCTTATACAAAGAACTTATAGAATATAGAGACCTTCTAATTAGAAACTAATAATGTGTTTTTCACAAAGCAAAATCTAATATCAAATTTTTGCACCTGGACAAATTCCCGAAAACATAAGAAAAATTGGTATAACTATACATCATATTTTCATAGACTTCAAAAGCTTTTGATAGTATTAACAGAAATTGCCTGTACAAAGCTTTGGCTAAGTTTCAAAGACTGCTTTAATAATAAGACCTGTAGTTGCAAGTGTGTCCAATACTACTTACAGCATGAAATTTTTAGGATTTTTATTAAAAGAAATTAGTGTCCATAATGGAGTCAAGCGCAGGGTGATCCTTTATCCTTCTTTTTAATATTGCTTTAAGGAGAGTCATAAGGGATTCATGAATTAACATCAGAAGCAGCATTCTCAAAATAAACAAAAAAAAATCATGTGGACAATATAGTCATGATTTCAAGAATTATTTCTGCATTAAAAGATGCTTTTGTTTCTTTAGAGCATGCTATTGATACCATGGGATTTATCTTTAACGGTGAAAAGACCAATATGTACTTGTAATGGAGAATCTCCCATGAATCCCATAGTTTCACTTTTGTTTCTATAGTTGACTATTGTGTAGTCAAGGAGACTTAAGATCATCTAATGAATGCAGATGAAGCCTCTTACAGACTAAAACGGTTTTTAAACCTTCATTACTATCAAGGAATAGAAAATGTTTGCTATAATGTAAACTAATACTTACAATTAGACTAGTTAATACTTACAATGGTTTAGCGACCTAAACCCTGATCAAAGATGAAAAAAATAATAAAAAAGCTATTTTTTGAAGGAAAAAAAAATAATCTACAAGTCATTCTTTATGGCATAAAAGTCATCAATGCTATGGTGAAAAAGATATAACTTTGAGCTATATAAAATCTTTCATGAAAATAGAGCAGGGCAACTCATATATTTAGATTGGGTGATGGTTCCTAATTAGTAAATAAAATGTACTCTAACAAGCAGGGAAAGGAGATGTACAATGGAATGGGTTGAGTCAATGGAGACTGACTTCCTGGTTTTCGAGGAAAGAAACAAAGTATAATACAGAATTCACACACCCGCAGACTAAGGTACAGCCCTATCCTGGACTGGCTAGCCAAATATAATATAGATGAAGAATGGTTAGAAAATGTAATTTTAAAACAAAACTGAGTTTTTATTCTTAAAACTACATTTTCTAACTGATTAACATGAATTAATAATAAATACTCAGTTATGACATTATAGAACAAGGGGTGGCCAAGATGTCGACCGCGGTCAACTAGCCGACCTCGAAGGCATTTTACTTATTCCGCGCGACCACCCCGATAATGACCTCGGATATTAACAATTTATGACTTATGATTTAGAACTAATGAATTATTTAAAATAAGAATTTACTACCATTTACGCTTTGAAACCTAAAACAAACTGCGCAAAGTATACCATGGATTCGTCGTTTTACAGTGGAGAATTAAATCGAAATAACTTGGCAAAGTGGGATGCTTACATTATATCCAGGAGCCGGCGCGATGAGTCGACTCGTCTACCTATCACACCCGACCGTTTAGTTTCAATTCTCAGTTAATCGTCCTACGTTGCAGGCCGCTCCCTTTCTACCGCACTGATACGATGATTTGTTGTTTCAACAACCCTTCCAAACTGACTCAGCCAGGTACCAGTGCTAAAAGAAATACCATTATCACAATGAGTGGGAAGATGATTTCTTTCTTGTTATGGTGAAGGAGAAATGTGTTTGTCTCAAATGTGGCACTACCACAAAAAGCAAACGTCGAAAGACATTTTAAAACCATGCACTTAAAATACGATACAGACTTTCCAATCGCCAGTGAATTTCAAAAAGTTAAATTGCATGAATTAAAGTCGAATTTACATTTAAAGAGCAATCGTTATTTACAAGACCGGGCACCAAAGCTAAAGCAGTAACAATGGCGTCGTCGAAGATAGAAAATTGATAAAAGAAGCTTCCTGTAAAGCAGGAGAAGTGCTTTTCCACGATTTTAAAAACAAATATTTCTTTGTCGCGTAACACTGGTGGGATGAAGCTATGAATAATAATTTGGACGATTTATTAAAAGCTTGTAAGTTCCTATCACTTCAATTGGATGCATTCACGGCACAGTTATGCATTTTTGTGAGAATGGTTTTCGAAGATATGACTTCAAAAGAAGAGTCATTAACTATAATTCCATTGAAAGGACAAACGAAAGATTCATTTAAAAACTTTATTGATAAGACAGGATTTCCAATATATAAATTAGTCTCTATTACAACAGATGGACGGGAATCGAATTGCTTTTATTGCCTTTGACAATAATGATGAAGAAATTCTCTCTTTTACCAGCTATCATTGTATTATCCATCAACAGGTATTGTGTTCAAAAATGCTAAAGTCCAATAATACAATGCAAATTGCTTTTAAAATAGTCAATTCAATTTGTTCAACAAGTCTTCAGAGACAATTTCGGGTGCTTTTGGAAGAAACTGAATCATTGCACACAGACATTAAGCCAGGGTGCTATTATATATGATTTCGAATTTTGTTACCAGAAATAAAAATTTTCTACAAATGAAAGGAGAGCCCATTACAGAATTGGGAGATGAGAAGTGGCTCAGGAAACTAGCTTTTCCCTGCGATATCACTAGAAAACATAATGACTTAAACCTAAATCTACAAAGAAAGCATAAATGTTTAACAGACATGATGAGCACCATTAAAACTTTCAAAGAAACGATAAGAAGATATGCGTGTCTCAATTAAGAAAATATGAATTGAGAAACTTCAAGAATATGGATAAAGAGTGCATCCATAATCCAAACCGAGACTTCGAAGATTTTGCCGAAAACTTAGATATTTTGCTTGTAGTATTTGAAGGAAGATTTGCTGACTTAATCAGGTTGGACGAAATACTCAATTTTATGATATTTTCATTTGATGAAAATATCAACATTAATGGAATATCTGAAAAAATAGGACATTTAATAGATACCTCATCAGTCACGATCGAGGAAGAAATAATTAAATGCGATAGATTGCTTAAATCCGGAGCATTTACAGATATTGATTTTTGGAAATTAATTTCTGAGGAAACATTTCCAAATATTTACAAATTGATTTTGTATTTGAAATCATACTTTGGATCGATGTATCTTTGCGAATCTGCTTTTTCAACCATGAACGCCATAAAAACCAAACATCGGTCGCGTTTAGCAGATGAACATTTAATTTCTTGTTTATGCATTGCAATAAGCTCATACCAGTCACAATATGAGAAACTTGGCGCAGATATACAGGGCCAAATTTCAACTAAACAAAGGGAATAGGATAGGTGAATTTTTGGTATATGAGTACTTAGATTATTTTCGTCAGTAAATTTTTATTTTGTCAATATTAATATATAAATAATAAAAAAAACTTAATATTAAGTTGTTTTTTTTATAAAAATTAGATAATTTACCATTTTTTCCTGTTACTAAATATAAATATATAAACATGTACGCTACTTTAATTTAGCTTTGCCACTGGTTGACCGCCTTTGATTTTTTTAAATGTGAAGTAGATCACATGGATCAAAAAAATTTGGCCACCTCTGTTCTATAATATTCATTGTCATTTTTATATATTTGTATTAAAACTTTATATAATTTATTTTTTAGGTGCTACGCTTCCAAAAACTAGGAAACACCATCACTGAAAAAATAGAATTAACTTTGATTTACAATGAATAATTAAATGTATTAATTCTAAATTTAACCAATATTGTAAAAACCTAAAATTATTGCATTTCCACTAAAATTTTTACTGACATTCATGTATTCAATCATTTACAATAAATATATTTTAAAATAAAAATATTTGATTACACATTTTTTTCTAGAAAAAAATCATTTTTATATTTAAGCGTTTTTAGGTTTTTTTCAATTCTGCTATCTAAATGTGCAGTTTAAACTTGTCTTTAAATGTATATTTTAATATTAAGTTGAATTAAAAATGCTATATTACTTACATAATATTGTAGTTGATATTTTCGTATTGTTTTAATTGTGTTGTGCAATCACATGCATATATAAATTTCTACATGCTACAAAAATAAACAAAAGAAAACTCATTTTCTGTTTTTACAAAATTTGTTGTGAACTGCTATCTGAATATTTCACGAGTAGTACCTAACTTATCTATTAAAAAAAATATCAGATTTTGCAGATTTTTATCATGTATCGCTAAAAAAAAAAATTAAGATCTAAATTACAAAATCAAATTGAATTTTAGGTATTGCCTTATTCAATAAAAGAATATTTTATAAAATTAGCTGTTTGAAAGTGTTGTATGAAGGAGGTAAAACAATTTTAAAAATTTTGTTGAATTTAAATGAAATCTTTACACTGAAATCAAAGGAGAATCTTTATAATGAAAACAATTAATATAATATTTTTTACAAATAAATTAATTATAACTCTACACTTGTTTAATTATGCATTATCAATTATATCTTTTATATAAAATAATATTCAGTTTGATAAACTTTTAAACAGAAAACTGTCTTGCAAATCTAAAAACATTTTTTGATCTGTCATAAAATCAGGATTATTTGCAGCTTTTGAGATTACAAATATAGCACTTTTTTTTTTCATGGAAAAACTATTTTCGAAAAGTAGAAAAATAGGTTAATTAAATATGTATGAAGTAATAACTGGGATTTAGATTTCAACAATGGATCTGAAAGAGGTAAAATGTTTTAAAATTTAAAAAAAAATGTTTATCATATTTATATATCAATTTAAGACAATAGACCTATCAATTAAGTAAAAGTACTAACTTCATGGTTTCTGATGTTATTATAGTTACATTCATCTAGTTAACATTACATGTTAACTACATCAATTACATTTCTTATAGTCAGTAGCTACTATTCACTTCATTAAAGTAAACAGATTTTTTTAACTGCAAAATTAAATAAATATGTAATTTATTTTACACTGCTTATGTTTAGCTAAATGGTGATTCATAATCATTTTCACTTATGTGGTTAGATGCAAAACTTGAAATTGTTAATAAAAAAAAAAAAGAAAGAAACTTGTGAATTATATTGTGTACAAAATTTTATTAAATCTTAATTTGAGGACTAATTTGGTTAAATTTCATTGGGAGCAGTTGCATTCATTTCTGCAGCATCCTCATAGAAAAAATCAAAATCAAATCATTGCTTTGTTGCCAAAAAAAAAAAGCTTTTCTTTGGAATTATCTCATCAAAGAATAGCATGAGGAACCACAGCTGCTGAGAAATTTTGAACTACTGCTTCATTGTTTCCCTTAACATAGAGTAAATTTTGGGATATTTTTTTTAAGCTGACCGCGAATATCTTCTATAAAATGCTGTAAAATTAAAGAATATGTATTTATGATGAAATTTAGTCCTATATAAATATTAAAATGCATATAATTCCATTCAGGTGCATAAACATACTTATAACTTGGCAAAATTTCTGGAAGATACAAAATTTTTCATTGTTTAGATGGAAACCGAGGATCAAAATGTTTTATAGAATAGTCATTTATATTGCAGAAATAATATTTTCGTTAATGAGTCAGTAGATGTAAAATATTTAATACATGATTTACTTTGTAATTTCTGCAAGTGTTTGTAAAGCAATTAAAAATAAGGATTTTCTTTTATTGATATTTTTATGTATAAGTTTAAGATTTTTAGTTTTGGTTTCATTGTTATAAATTAATAATTGAATTCTGAAAAATCAAGATCAATTTAATATGGTTCAATTCTTTAATTTGGTATTTTTATATTTATCTTGAAAGTTTTTATCATTTTGTTAAATTAATAATTGCATGGAATCAGGCATTAGTCTTCATATTAGTTTTGTTTAAAAGTGTTTGTAATATATTATTTGAATGGAAAATAAAATTATTTTATATAAGCTTTCCCTCATTAAATATTTAATAAAGCAAAGAAATTCTTAAAATATGTAGCTATTCCAGGTTACTCACTGACTATTATCATTAAAAAAAAAAGCCAGAACACTAAATATACACTATCTTACTGGATTTTCACTATACTAAGTATATTTTCACTTAACTGAATAGGAAAGTAAAGCATATTATATTTAACGCTACTGCAAAATCTGCTCTATAACAGTGTATGTATTCACATGAAATGAATCCAACGCTTCGGTAGACGAAATAGGGGCAACGACAATAAACTACTCGCCACGCTGTATTGCGGTTGGTATATATTGCAACAACTCACTTAGGATCCTCTGCATAACACAAGGTACATTGTCTGATTCATGCGTTGTAGTAACAAGTGTGGCCCCAAACTTAATCATCAAAGATTCATGCTTTCGGGTTGATAGTAAGCCTTTGTTAAAATTTCCCCGTTAATATTGGGATGCAGTTTATATCCATCTTCCACCTATGGGCGTTTTGCTTTCTTGTATAAAGACAGATCTAGCCCCTGTTAATAAAACAATGAAGTTTAATTTCAAAACGTATGTGGTAACCTTTAAGGATGCATCCAATGATCGGTTCCCCCTGGGTTATTTTGGGTTTACAGGTGAAACGTCCAAAAAGGACAAGCTGCGCCAAATCTTTCGGTTCACCCTGCGAATGAATTATTTTGTTTGATGCCAAATATCGATAAGATACGCGTTTTTGCCGTATGCAGATTTTCGAATTCAGCATTGTCAACGGCGATAATGCATTTTGCTACACCAAGATTTATTCCGTTTGAGGAGTTTTACATGATCTATGTGTGAGTGTTTTCGATTAATAAGCACTCTCTCTGCAATCGTCACATGTAACATCACAATTCGATCGATGAAAAATGACTGTTAGGAATTATTAGGTAACCAGAAAAGTTTTTTGCTTTTAAATTCCACATGTCACTATGCACATGTATTAATTATCAAAGTTACCTTTAGTAATTTCATGCAGGTGCTCAAGAGGAAGTTTTATAGATTTTGGTATATTTTACGAATCCGAAATGAAGTTTAATAATTAGCCGTTATTAAAGCATGTATGAGTGTAAACTAGTAATTAAGTTGTACGTATCTGAAGAAACATTTCGTGTTAATTTACACAAGTTTGGAAAGGTGTGGAAGCTAAGCAAATGGCTCCCTCGTGAACTTACCTAAAGCAATAAGCTTCAAATATTATCAATCTGTTCTTCCTTTTTTTCCGCCGCCAGCCAAAAAACGAACATATACATCTAGATTACTGGTTGACGTATAATGAAAAATTGGTCCAGAGCACCAGCCACGTGCATTGGTTATTAATAATTATAAAATAATAAACAAGGTTACATAGTACCAGGGTGGTACAAAAGAAACGTATTTAGGAACCGGATGGTTCGTCCTCCATTTCTCACATCTCTATATTCATTTGATGATGTAAGTATATTGGGCAGCAGCGCCATCTACTGTCAATAGTGTTAATATGGGTCTGTTACAAAGTGTATTTTTCCATCATTTCTACAAAATAAAACTTTCAATGACATGCTTATTCAAACATTGCGCTTACCGAAAATTAACAGCTATCTAAGAGACAAAGCTATGTCATTTATCTGGACATAGCTTTGTCTCTTAGATATCCACAAGATATCCGAATATCATCGTTATGTCCACCAGTTAACCAAATGGTCGCAGCAAATGAATATCCTGTGGATATTTAGATATTGCGACATCTGATGGATATCTCTAATATTTTGGATATCCTTGGATGTTTCCTAGGTATCCAAAAGATATCTATGGGATGATCTGATATCCATGAGATATCTATATAAATAAAATACAATATCCAAGAGAAATCCGGATCAAATCTTATTAGATATGCTTTAGATATCTTATTCTTATATCTGGCTTATATCTAAAATATATATATGTGTGTGTGTGTGTGTGTTCCAAAATTATTAAAAGCTAAAATGCATTTCTAATGAAATTTTCATATTTAATTTTAGTATTTTTCCCATAATTTTTAGAAGCTATCAACTGAAACAGTATTTTGAAATATTGTATAGTAGTTGCAAACAATTTTTGTGGGTTTATTTATTTTCTTTTTGATTAAATATTTTATTTCAAAAGAAACATTAGAAACAATATTTTGTAATATATAACTCTTTTAATATTAAAAGTGTGAACACAATGTGACTTAATTTTAAGAATTTATTAATGAATTCAATGTTACTTTTAACTTTTCAAATTATTAAAAATAAAATCATGTAAATTTTTTTTTCATCAACTTTTTAAAGCAACTGAAATACATCAAAATTAAATTCTGTATGAATTATAGAGGGATTTTTGTTAATGATAGTTTCCTGAAGATTAAAAAAAGTGGAAGTAATTTCTCAAAAAAATATTTTTTACTATTACATCAGCCTTTACATAAAAACAAAATGGATGGAGTCAAGAATTCAGAATTAATTACTTTATAAGCATTCTTAAATTTTAACAAAACTATTGATTCTGAAGATACTTCTTATTTCTTTATTTAATATAGATAATAACAATAAATATTTTGTATTTTCATCTCAGTTTCAATAACTTCTGTTCCTTAGAAATAAAATTGAGAATATTGAAAACATATTTTAAAGTAAAAATTTCATAAAATATTAAACAGTAAAATAATTTTTAAAATTACATACAATGTGGAAGTAATTGATGCATGACAATTTTAAAAGAATTCACTGTGAAATTTTTAGATTGCCAAACAATATACTTTTCATATTCAATAATAAACATACACGCCCCTACTTTTAAAAAAGAATAAATTAATATTATGTGAAATAAATTCTTTATTGGAACATTATGCATTTACAGCACTTCCATGATTATTCTTAATAAAAGAGCAGCTAAATTCATATATATTTTTCTTGAAGCCCACTGTTAACATCAAACTGCGTGGGTTTCAATGCTTCAGAAAGGATAATGGTGGTGATGCGTCTGTATCTGGAGAAGTTTGCATATTCACGTCAAACTCATATGCAAGTACAGCACATCAACTAAGAACTACATTACAAGCTGTAGCAGAGAAAATTCACGTAACCTGTCTTATCACTGTTTGCAGCCTGTATTTACCACCACAAGACGTCGTAAATTCGGAGGAACTAGATGATTTAATTGATCAACTCCCAGCTCCATTTGTGCTTCTAGGTGATTTTAATGGCCATAATACTCTGTGGGGTAGTGAAGATACGAATTCTCGCGGTCGTCAGATAGAGCAGTTCATATCTGACAATTGCCTCTGTCTGCTGAATACCGACGAGAAGACTTATTTTCACGAACCTACACGGATATTTCACTCTCTGGACTTAGCTATATGTTCTCCATCACTCTTGCCATTGCTGAATTTTGAAGTTGGAAAGGACCTTTACAACAGTGATCATTTCCCTCTAATCGTGTCTCAGGCTGGAAATAATAGTGTGTGTCACAACCCACTTAATTATGTGTACAGTCGAGCCGATTGGACACTTTTCACGCAATTGGCTGTGATCAGTGAGACAAGAGTTAAGACAGATATGATAGATGATGCCGTTAAATATGTCACTGACACAATAATCCGAGCTGCGGATGTTGCTATCCCTAAAAATTCCATCATTCCACATAAACACAGGAAACCTTGGTGGAATGAAACATGCCAACTCTCTTATAAGAAACAAAGGAAGCAATGGAATATATTCCGAAGATACCCTACTACGGAGAATCTTGTTGCTTTTAAAAAAGCCAAAGCTCAAGCTCGAAGAGTTAGACGTCAGAGTCAAAGAGAATCTTATATTCGCTACGTGTCGTCAATCAATTCATCGACAACAAGTAAACAATTATGGAGGAAAGTTAAAGCAGCCAATGGTATTTATCAGGATTATTCCATTCCTGTATTAAAAACCGGAGCTGCAGTACACTCCTCAGCGGTAGATATTGCTAATGTCATCGGTGAAACCTTTGCTAGTGTTTCCAGCTCTGATTCATATAATCCTACTTTTCTAAGGATTAAAAGAATCGCTGAGCGGACACCTCTAAGCTTTCACGATCGACATATTCTACCCTATAATTGTGATTTTGAACTGTCAGAATTGAAGCCTGTTTTATCTAAAGCAAACGACACTAGCCTAGGACCAGATGGAATCTCGTATCAAATGCTCCGTCATTTAAATCATGATTCTTTACTAAATATACTTTAATTGTTTAATAGAATCTGGACTGAGCATGCTTATCCTACACCATGGAGAGAAGCGATAGTGATTCCAATATTGAAACCTGGTAAAGATTCAACTGACCCTCTGAGTTATCGTCCAATAGCTCTTACGAGTTGCTTGTGCAAAACGTTTGAGCGTATGGTCAATGCTAGACTCATTTACGTCTTAGAGAAGAATAATTGCATACCCCTTCACCAAAGCGGATTTCGAAGAGGACGATCCACATTTGATAATATAGTAGATCTGGAATCCCAAATTCGAAATGCTTTCGTGAGGAGGAACCATCTTGTTGCAATCTTCTTCGATATTGAGAAAGCATACGATCGTATGTGGCGTTATGGCGTTCTCCGTAATATGCATAATCTTGGATTTAAGGGTAATCTTCCAATATTTATAAAGAATTTCCTAGCCACTAGGCTTTTTAAAGTACGTGTTGGAACTACAGTTTCCAATTCTTTTACTCAAGCTGAGGGTGTCCCTCAAGGTAGCGTTTTAAGCGTAACCCTTTTTAACCTTTTCATCAATAACATACTTCATCAGTTACCATCTTCTATTCATAGTAATTTATATGTTGATGACTTACAAATTTCATATCAGGGTTCAAACATGAATATAATTGAGAGACAATTGCAAACAGCTGTAAATAAGTTAACTACTTGGTGTGAAAGGAATGGCCTTTGTTTATCTCCTAGTAAAAGCTGTTGTGTCCATTTCTGTAGGAAAACTAGCTTCCATAATGATCCTGTGCTTCACATAAATAATAGACCCATTCCTGTAGTCAGTGAGATAAAATTCTTTGGCGTGATTTTTGACAAGAAGTTAACTTTCCTTTTGCATGTTTTACATCTGCGGAAGAAATGTGAGCGATTGCTCAACATCCTCAGAGTGCTTTCGAATACATCTTGGGGTGCAGATCGCACATCACTCTTAAGAATTTATCAGTCTGTAATTTTATCTCGAATTGACTACGGCTGTGTTGCTTATGGATCAGCTAGACTCTCCATCTTACGCAGATTGGACACTGTTCACCATACTGCTTTAAGGATATGCTGTGGAGCTTTTTTTCACATCACCCGTCCAGAGTCTATATGTAATCTGCCAACAGTTGCCATTAGTCCTGCGGCGGATACAGCTGTCTCTTAATTATTATTCAAAAATCATGTCCTCACCTCATCATCCCTTGCGTTCCACGATTCCAAGTGCTGTTCTTAAGAGATTATATAATGCTAGACCATCAAGCATTCAACCTTTTCTCTCTAGTATTAAATCTATTATTTTGCTTTCTGACCTATGTGATGTCCGAATCGAGTCTACCGACCTTTTCGCACATCCTCCTTGGTATAATCCACACATTATTGTGCTAAATCCCTTTGGAAAAAATAAAAAATCAGACACAAATACTGCTATTTTTCAACAGCTTTATTCATTCCATCGCTGTCAGTATACTATATACACTCCAATATTTACGGATGGATCCAAGTGTCCAGGATCAGTTGGTTGTGGAATTTATCTTGATGATACTTCCTACAGTTATAGCCTTCACAAATCCTGCTCCATCTTCACTGTTGAGGCTACGGCTACATAGCGAGCACTTCAGTGGGTAACAACTAAAAATGAACGTAAATTCTGTGTGTACACTGACAGTAAGAGTGTATTAGAAGCTTTGAAGAATAACAACTATAATTGCCATCCAGTTGTGTCTAAGATATTCAAATGTATTGATTCTGCTACTAACAAGGGATTTGAGATATTGTTTTGTTGGATTCCAAGCCACATAGGAATAGATGGCAATAAGAAAGCTGATGCTGCCGCTAAATCTGCAGCTACTTCCATTTTGCCTTCATTACCATCAATGGACATGAGAAAAGGATTCAAATATTTCATATATTCTCTTTGGCAGGAATCCTGGGACCTGCAAGTCAGCAACAAACTCCATTCCATATTTTCATACATCATTCCATTATCTGTTTTATCTCCACGAAGCGCAGATGTCAGACTGACTCGCCTTCGAATTGGTCACACGCGTTTCACCCACAAATCTTAGATCTCCAACCATGGTGTGAAAAGTGTGATGAACCATTTACAGTATATCATATTTTAATTGTGTGTCCAGATTTTAACCATCAGCGTTTTAGATATTTTAATAGTAATATTTTAACATTAGAAGATTTGCTTGGGGAACCAACCCATCGCAATCTATTTGCGTTTTTAAAAGACATAGGTTTTATGAATTTTATCTGATTTAGCAATATTTTATTCAAAATTCAAGTTTTTAATTTTATACATGTGTATATTGTATGTTTACATACTTTTAATTTATATTTTAACTATATTTCTATTTTATAATTTTAAAGTACATTTTAACTATATTTCTATTTTATACTTTAAATGGATGAAAACAAAACTGAGGTATAATATCTTGTGATTGGCGCAGCTTGTCCTTATCTGGACCTTGCGCCATAAAAACCAAATAACCAACCACTCGATAAAAATATACAATAATCATTTATTTATAAGACACTTGTAAATTAAAACGTAACTAACATTCAAAATATATTTTTGATAATTGAAATAAGAAAAAAAAAATGCCAACTTTTATAAACAGAGCACTCTCCCGCAGTCTTCGCCAAACAACTGTTTCAAAGTTGATAATATTCCCAAACTTAACAGAGGTTAAATTACTTTAAATGTTTTCATGTGATATAATACTAGCCAATAGTTAATTGCATAAAAAGTCATAAATAGTAAACAACCAAATTTATCTAAATCTATCAAATTTTACATTCAAAAATTTAAACGTAATGTCACTATTAAGTGCCAATCTAAAAATGAATTCTAAAGTGAAGAAAAACAGAATCTTTGTAGGAAATTAAATATTACCAATCAATCTGTCAACAAATACATTGATAACAAAATAAACAAGCATTTGCATTTATTAGCCCAAAAGTAAATTACTTTTGTTTTAAGTACAATACACGTTTATATTGCAAAAAGAAGATACACACCCAATGAATTAAAAACAAAATTTATTTAAAATTTAAGATTTAAAATAATACTAAAACGTGTATTACTTTTTAATTTAAATTACAAATATTTCCAAACGTGCGTATACACACTTTTGTTTTTAAAACTATAAAATTGAAAAAAAATTTTCTGGTAACAATGGTGCTTTTAAAATGTTGATGTTTATTCTTAAAAAAGTGACCTGTTCTACAATGTACATTAACAAGTAATGAAAATTAAGCAATAATTAAAAAAATATCTGCTCTTACCAACACCATTGCAGAGGATTTGACAACAATTTAAATTATAATTTTGTCAATTCTCCTTCTTCATTTAATTTATTACTTCACACATACATCCAACTCCAATATTACAAAGTAAAAATATAAATAAAAGGTGTAATATTAATATTATACACATATGATGGAGAATGCAAATTACTCGCGAAATATTATTAGAAAATAAAAGTTTTAATTCATAAATATATTTATTTCAAAACTAGACTATTCCTTTTAATGCAGTAAAACTACTTAAAAATTCACCAAGTTTTTAGAATATAACTAAATCCAGTAAAGTGAACCAAAATTTATAACTTGAGTTTTCATTAGTGAAAACTTAATTTTAAGAATGATAAGATTTTTAAACCTTTATATAGAACCATTTTTAATGCAAGAAGTTAATTTTAAAAAAAGCAAACCCCTTCCCCTGTTTTATAATACTTTTATATTAGCTATTTCTATTTGTGAATAACAGAATTTTTTAATTTCAAATACAAATGTAACATCAGATTGCCCTATATCATGAACTCTAGAGATATTTGATAAATAATAATTAGTAGTAAATTTCTATTTTGAATAGAAATTCAACATTATAAAAAAGAAGATTACAATATGTTGTGACTTATTTAGCAGGAATTTTTAATGAATG
Source organism: Latrodectus elegans (assembly GCA_030067965.1). Taxonomy (NCBI): domain Eukaryota; kingdom Metazoa; phylum Arthropoda; class Arachnida; order Araneae; family Theridiidae; genus Latrodectus; species Latrodectus elegans. The sequence continues at coordinate 110,907,654 of CM057822.1, read as the reverse complement.
ATTCTCAACATAATTTTAATAGGGTTCGGTGTACAATCGGGTACCACTTGGTTTGGTGATACATTTTGTCAATAAACTTTAATCTCTGGTAATCCTGGTAACTCTATCTTTATATAGCTTTTGTGTAGTGGCTATCTGGGCATCAAAAATATCGCCAGAGAATCATGAGGTACCCAGTATCAAACTTTTACCCTTTAACATTTATTTCTGATTTCTATTTACCATATTTGAAATAATGAAACCTAGAAGTGAGAGCAGATGAATAGTTTTGAACAATGAATAATTTCCTAAACGTAACAAAAAATTGTACTTGTACAAAATCCTGGCAACCAGGACATAAATGACACTAAATACAAGGTTCTGTAAATAATAGAAAATTATATACAACGCATGCTTATTACTTTAAAGAAACATTCCTGTTTTGTTATAGTTCTAATAACTTTTGTACCACAAAATATTAAAAGTTTAAGGTGTCACCTTCAGAATTGTGAATAAATCTGTTATGGCTGGCAGTGCAGTATAATATTATATTTAGGTTGTGCACTCAAACAGTTTTTTTAGTTGTTAAAACGATGAATTTAATCCATATTTAGTTTTTTTTTAACTAAGAAATATTGGCATAAATTTTCTTAATCGTATATTTTAAAACACTTATTATAAAATTATTTTAGTTTTCATTAAATATGCATTAAGGAACAAAATGATATAGTTTTAACTTGATTGATTTGCACCAACTTTCCATGTCGACAGTATTTTAACGCTTTCTTAAAATACATATATGATTAGATTGAATTCAATAATAAACACAGAATTAATATTATAGAAAAAGTGATAAAGAATATTGATAGTTATAATTTTGGTTCTATTGTTTCCCAACAAGTCTTTAAAATAAATCTTTTAAAGATTTATTTTAAAGAGTTGTTTATAAATTTTAAAGAATTTGTATAAATCTTTAAAAGATTAAATCTTTTAAAGATTTATTTACCTAAAATTCTATACATTTTGATACATATGCTTAGATATTGATTATAAAATTTGGTAATAATTAATTAAAAATTATTTTTATTATTTAGAATGATAAAATTTTTTTGCTAAAGCGAGTATAATGATAAATGTGTGTGTGTGTGTGTGTGTGTGTGTGTGTGTGTGTGTGTGTGTGTGTGTGTGTGTGTGTGTGTGTGTGTGTGTGTGTGTGTGTGTGTGTGTGTGTGTGTGTGTGTGTGTGTGTGTGTGTGTGTGTGTGTGTGTGTGTGTGTGTGTGTGTGTGTGTGTGTGTGTGTGTGTGTGTGTGTGTGTGTGTGTGTGCTCTTTAATTTATAAAAAAATTTTATATCCACGAAAATTTTAAAAGAATATTTCTCTACAATCACTAGTATACAGAATTTGTAATGTAAAACAATTAAAGTTATGAGTGCCTTAAAAATTTTTTTACATTTTTATTCAATGATGCCTACTAAACAATGACCAAACATAAAACACAATTGAAAAAGTAAACACTAGTTTGCAATAGTATATAATTGTTTCTTCTATTAAAACAAATGATAAAAACTGATACTTTTCTGTGAGAGAATTAGGTAATTTCTGCGAAGAATTAGAGGGGGATATTCTTATATAGAGATCTGTCGACAAAGTTTTACCAAGCTTGATTGCCAAGTAGCGGAAATAATTCAAATATGGTCACTAGTGACGTCACTGGAGGAATGTGATTTTATGACGTCACAGTCACGTGGTATTCTCTATCCAGGAATTATAGGAAGGTCTTATTGCTACTGGCAATAGTTAAAATTTTATTTCATTGCTTAAATTTCCTTTATATTTTTCTAATAAAATAATTAAATAGTATTATTTTAATAAATTTTTTGTATAAATATAAAATTTATATATTTATATATTTTATCGGTTTCAAATATAATGAAATAAATTAAAGCATTATTTTCATGTATTTTTTGTATTAATATAATATTGTTTACATACATAATTATTTCTTTAATTGTAATTTAAAACTTATTTAATTGCTTAAATTTTATTTAATTTTAAAAATTATTATTTAGTTGATTAAAATTCATTTATCACACAATTTCCAGGATAATAATCTAATAAAAAGTAAATAAAATTTTTAAATTAAGATCTTATTTTTTTTAATTATTACTTAATTGATAATAATTATTTCTTTAATTTCAATTAAAACTGATTTAATTCTTTAAAAATCTTATTTCTTTAAATTTCATTAAAATTCATTTAACTATTTCTAATATAATAATAAAATTAAATAAGTAAAATTATAATAATGACTTTCTTGTATTAATATAATATTATCTATAATTAATACTTCATTTTTTTAGTTTAAATTTTATCTTTCAAATCTTCTGTTTCATATTAATTGACATGCATCCTTTACTTGTATAAGGATCTGAATTATTTGCGAGGAAACTATTTAATATTTGATTAAATTAAAAATAAATGTAGTGTTGATTTGAGTTATTTTTGGTTTAGTGTAATGTCCATTTCAATACTATGTTTGGATTTGATACTAGAATAAATAATAATGTTAGCTTTATACAACATCTTCAAAAAATAGGTATAGAAAATCAAAATTTAAAGTAAAAAATTATTTGGCGCCCATGTAAAAGTATGTTTCTCAAGGGAAGCACTTTTCTACATAACAGGAAAATAAAATATATGAAAATTAAAAATTCTTTTAGTGTGTTTACATTAACTATAATTATAGAAATATTTTATGGATAGAATTGGCTGTAAAAGTTAATGGCCTTTTCTTATCTTTTTAATGTAAAGATTCACTTTGTTTACATTTATATTTATTACTCATTGATATTTCCTAATTTTTTTTAATTTGTGAATACTATTAAAGAATATTTGAAGTAAAGAAGTTAAAATAAATATTGCTATGTGTAATTATAATTAATAATTTTAACTTATTTGGATGATTTGATATTTATATGAGTAAAATTATGAATATTTATAACAAATCAATATCGACATAATATCGTTTATAAATACGTCTCGGGATTAAACATTTTTACATATGGGGAGAAAAATAGAATTATGATATTGTTGACATGACTCTGCTGTGAATGTCATTTTATTCTACAACTTTCTTTTATTTTGTTGTACTAACTATAAAGTTTATTGTTGCTACGATTAGGAAATTTCTTACTCTGTCAATGTCATGATTCTTTGAAACAAATTCTAGAGATTATTACACTTTAAATTGTTTTACAAAAAAATAAGCGAAATTCATTTGGTATTTAAAAGTTATGGAAAAACTGTTCATAAGGTATTATTTCGAAATTAGGGTGCATGTCAGGATTAGTTCAAGTCTTATTTATCCTTCTGCGAAAAATTTTATCTTTAAAGTTACATAATTTAATTAAAATTTTATTTTACTTATATAAAAGCAAAATTTTTATATAAAATTACAATTTTTCTCAAGAGTCGATTCTCACCTTTCCTGTAAGATTTTGAGAGTTAGGAATTTAACAGGAAATTAAATTGTTTTTCATGCATTAAAATAGATACAGGCTTAGAGATGCCTTCTATTAAACTACTTGATATTGAAAGTGAAACTAGGATTTTTTTTTTTATACTATCAACACATTAGAACAATAGGAACTTTAAATTTTTTAAGAAGTTTATGGCAAGCTTTTCTCTCACCCTTTCCATTCCCCGTCTATTTCTCAACTATAATTCTTCACTTTTGATGATCAACTTCGATGAAGTAAATTGATTAACTACCTTATCAATGTCTATTCATTTTAATGTTTCTCGTTCTCTACTTGAATATATTTGGTCACTTTGGCGATAATATTGGAATGAACATCCACCTGTTGAATCTTAAATGCGTCTGAATTCATTTTAATTTACTGACACACAGTTGCTGTTGAAATAGTAGGGATTATTTGAAGTTTTGAGATTCTCGTATAGTTGGAAAAACGTCTTCTAAATGTGAGATTATAAAGGTAAAAAGCCTTAATGGAGTTTAAGTTTTAATTTCGTTAAAATAATGTTACCATCTTATTCGTATTTTTAATAAAATCAGTAATATTCCGAGCCAAATTCTGTAAATTTATAATATTTTTAGCATCTGCAAAATGGACTGAATATTTTTTTTTCCAAGTTTCTCATTGATTGCCAGGAATTCGGAATTTAAAATGTTGGTCCCATTCTAATTAGATGTCCTATGCAAAAAAAAAAAAAAAAAAGATAGTTGAACAGGTATTATTGAGCTACAGGTATTCAGATAAAAAACAAAAATTAACATTTATACTTACAGGAAGGAAGTTTCTTAGTTATTGAATGAAACATTTATTAAAGTAGGATGTTGATATGAAGATATTAAAATTTTTATGATTTGCCATTATGCTGCTTTCTTAAGTATATTTTGGTCAGTGAAACAAAGTGTAGATTCAGAAAATCATGAATATTATTTTCTTGTAATATATACAATTGCATACATTTATGTATGTTAGTATCAAAAAGAAGGAATTCTTTTAGAAAAATTTGCAAATGAAACTATAGTGATATTTTTCCGGTGACCTATTTATGTTGATAACTGTAAGGAAATGGTGCGATTAACTACCGAATTGGCATTTTTTAATAATCCATGATTAAATATAGCCTAATAAATTCTGAATACTTTTTACGAAAATAAATTTTATATTCGATATGAACTCATTTCTGTTATTTCCTAATAATTTTTTCATTTATTTCAATATCTGATTATTAAAAAAATGTACTGACATTATGAAGAGTTTAACTGTATCCACACAATCGGTGCTAAAAGCTGAGAATGAGGAAATTGGCGGGATTACACAACTTTTATTCCATCGTGGTGGTGCATGTTTTATTCGTTAAGATAAAATGAATTTTTCTAAATTTTATTAATTATTTTACTGGTGTGAAGCTTCTAATGATTTGATGACAAAATGTGAAGGTGAGTTTTTTGTTTATTTATTTAATTTAATGAATTAAAAGTCTTTGGTTAAAGAACATAGATTATTAGCATTTAGATTACACTTGTGTAACATTTCAAATTTATTTATTTCTTAATTTAATCCTGACTTAGGTTTTAATTTTTTTATCGTGAAGAAATCATTATGAATTTCGTTCATATAATTAAAGAATTATATTTGAATGTTAATTAATAGTAATACGTAATAAAGGAAAATGGCGAAGGCTTTTTTGAAAGTTAGTGAGGGCTGTAAATTGTGTGTTAAGTTGATTATTTGTCCTATATATTTGAAGTATTAATCATCTAGTATTACTTTTTAATTTTTTTGTTTACTGATCATTAAATTTTCTGCCTTAACAAGAGCTTAGAATAACATTTTTAAGCAGTAAAATGGAGTAAATTAGAAATATTGTTGTACTGCTTACTAAAAACTATTTTAAAGAAGCCTTCGTTAAGAGAGCATTATAATAATTTTTCGTTAAAATGTTTTTCTTTCTACGTGCTTGGTATTTTACAATTACTAAGCAAACATTTTTATTTCATTATTTAATCTAACTAATTATTTTTCATGACCATAATAATTAATATTATTATCTGACAACTAATTTTATAAAATTCTGATACAAATTAAAATTTCCAAATTTTACTGTAGATAATTCAATAAATTAAAATTATAGAGGTATAACCAAAATTATTAACATATTAAAAAAGTAAATTAGTAAATAAAAAATTTTAAAAATTAATAGTTGTTATAAATGTAATAATTAAAGTTTAAATTTACTATAATTTATTAAAAATATGCTAGTGGAAATTTAGTTTTATATATACTGGTTATTATTAAATGTGATTGCTAATTCTATTTTTATTATTATTGAATATTACATTTTTTATTTTCTCGTTAAAATTTATGCTTATTCTATTGTTGTGTTATTCCATTTTGTGTTTTACTGTCCATCCTTTGTCCACGCCCCTTTGCCCCTTTTTTAGAGCAACCCTTTACACAGGGTTGCAACATCCTTTCGTCTTCCCCCCCCCCCCCCAAATGGTAGAAAACAGGCCCAGATCTCGTAATAAAAAACTTCCCAGGAAATTTTTAAGGAACAATACCGATCTTATAGCTTATATTTTACGATATTTTTCAATTAATATTTCGTACTTGATATCAAATCATATTGAAGACAAAGAAAATAATCTATTTATTCAATAATAATAATAATAGTCAAAATAGAATAAAGTATTAAAATACTGGAAAACTGCAATTATTTACAAACAAGTTCTTAAACCCATTTATCTGGTTTGTAAAATGTCATAATAAACTTCCAAATAAAGATTCATCAACTAGAATGATTGTTGCCACTTTATTTTAATGTAAAATAATCACATAATTTGTACTGTGGTTTCAGAATTCATTAACTTAGTTTATGAAAGTACAGTTTTCTATGAATGTACAGCTAACATCGACTGCTTGAAAATATCCAAAGTGTAGATATCTAGCGATATCTAGATTTCTGATGTCTGTCGGATATCTAGCCCTTACGAAATTTGGATATCCGGGTTGCAAAAATTTTAGATATCCATGAGATATCTCTGCAATATCCAATTGCTAATGTGTCTAAATAATATTATTTTACGATATCTAACGGACATCCAAGCTTAGGATATCCATGGACATTTGAATTTTGGGATATCTCATGGATGTATTGTAGATATTATAGATATCTGGATATGAATTGGATTTGATTTGGATATCTCTAAGATATTTGTGGTTGTGTGGGTTTTAAATCACACTGAACCGAAATAAAATTCTGATAAAACATTTATTTATAATTTCGTTTCAGTTTTGACAGGAAAATATCGAAATAGTTAAATTTTTACTGATTTAATAGAATGCAGCTTTTTTAAATTGGACTAAAGTTACACGTTTTCTGTAGTATACAGACTAATAAGAGAAATTAATGTGGAAATGAAGTGAAATAATAAGTAACGGCACAGATGCCGTACAATCCAGGACGCCAAATTCTTAGTTTAGTGATTCTTTGGCAGATTATCTAATGTATCTAGCAACCTGGTTTTTATTACGTCATATATATGGAGACCCATAAGAATTGGAAAATTCTATTTGGTAATGCATAAATGCAAAAAATTCCATTATGGCAATCCTAAGGCTGGGCGCAAATTTGGAAGAATTCGTCGGAGAACTGACGCCGGCAAAACTCCGGAGAAAAAGTGACGTCAGAAAACGTCACAAAATGGGCGCTCCCAGAGAACTTTTAAGTTTTCCAGGTTGAAATATCTGGCCGTTAGAAGTATCGGCGGCACTGCAAATTTCATTTGAGTTTTTACCTCATTTTTGTGCGTATCTAGTGTAAATGGCTTCAAATAAATTTATTAAATTTTCGTTCGATGAAGAGTAATTTTTAATATCAATACAAGAGTCAGTATATTTAATAAATTTCAAAGAATCTATAATCTTTTTCTAAATTAATGAATTTTAATTTATTAATTAATTTTATAAATCATGCAAATATGTCTATGGGACACAAAAGATAACAGTTATTGATAAGCATAAAAAGCACCATCATGAAAGATATTCAACATTTGTTTTATGAAACATTTGGAAAATTATATTGATTACTAAAAATTGAATTTTTATGCAAATGAAATAAATTAAAATCACGCTTATTTTCTTATACTTAATATACCTTTATATTGATTTAGGTATCATGCTAAGCAAAGTTAATTCCAAATTTAAACATATTTTATCTAATGTAATTAAAATAATTTATTCTTTTATTTAAATTAAACAGAACTTGATTTTTATATTAATAAGAAACGTTTATATTTTTGTTACAAATTTATATTTTTAACGTTATTGAGGTGTTATGATTTTTTATAATAAGTTTTAATTCTATTTTATTAAAGAAATATTATTGAAATATTTTATTAAAAAATGTATTACAAAATAATGTATTTTACATATACAATAAAATATGAATGTCAATATTTCCTGGAAATTTTTTATTTGATTCATGGAATTTGATTCTTAGAAATTTGTATGAAACCTGTTTAATTGCTTATAATTGATAAATCATTCTCTTCTATAAAACATGAATATTTTAAATTTAATTTATGGAATACACTGAAATGAATTAATAAAGAGAAATTGTACAATTATTTAATTATTTGTGTATGCAAAACAAATTTTAAATAATTAAATTTTTAAATATTCTGGAGGCAATTACAATTTTTAGTTATTACAAGAAATAAATTATAGTAATACTTGTGGAATTATGCTGAAGTATTATTTGAAATACATTACATTAAAAGTAATGTTATAATTCAATGAGTTTGACCAAATTTGATACATGAATTTTTTATGAAATATAGGTTAGTTTAGTTAGACAATTATAAGTTAATTAAGTTAAAAATTATTAAAAAATTATCAAAGCAGAGAGACTACGTATTTGATTTACGTATTACGTATTTGAAAATTTTATACAAATAAATTAAGAAATATATACGTAAATAAGCAGTTAAAATTTCACAAAACTCATATTCTGCTTCAAAAAAATTTATTTAATCTTTGAATACAAATGTAATTACAAAAAAATATCAAATAGAAAAATAACGTCACAAATTCAATAGAAAAATAAGTCACATAGTCACATGAGTTCACGAGGAATTCTCCTAGCACCGAATTATCGGAATTTCACCGGAGTAGTTGCTGTAGTTTGCGCCGGGCCTAATATTTAGGTAATCGTTCACATCAGAATACGTCATCTTGTATCATTTCTAAGAAAATGATGCAAGATGACGTCATCGCCAAAAATGTCAGAATTTGACGTCCTAGATTGTACGGATCTGTTTTGCATTTTAATTTTGATATCTTACGAAAAAGAAATACGATGATATTTATAAGTAATGAACGTATTTCATATTTTTTATATCCCTTTAACTCAATAGAGAAAAATAAATAATGGACATTTAATTCAACAATTGAAAACAACAATAATATTTAGAAGTTGTGGCGATGGTAAATTGAAGCTAGCCTAAGCGAGGGCTTAAAATTTGTTCATGAAAAAATGGCGGATTGTTCTCAATTGCGAAATACGTAAATTTTGAACTCTGATTATATTTTGTCATTATTTAATGTTTTCTTTGACTCTTTTTCTCATTTTTCGTGTTGAAACTATCGTCTGATTTTGGCTTAGTGTCTGATTGACTCCGATTGAGTATTTTTGTTCTTTTATTTTTACTATTTAAATTTTTAATTTATTCTTTTTTTCCCCATTATTATGGATTCAAAATGACTGAAGCAGAGACTAAAATGATTTACACGAATTGTCATTCGCGTTTTTCAAAAATAAACACCTCAATATTATTGACATTTGAAAATTCTATTTCACAACTAGTCCAGTTAGCTGCGGAAAATGGTATTAATAAGTTCTTCATTTTCCTGTCTCCAACGGATGGTACTGCATCTATTCCAAAGAAACCTTACAGTTTAAAGCAAGAAATAATTCAAATTGCAAGGAATCACAAGAAATAATACAAATTCAACACACAACGTCAAAGTAAATTTTCAATCGAAACTAATTGCCCAGATACTGCTCTAGAAATAAGCAAGATAAACAATATTCTTGGAGTACCTGTTAACTCCAGTTTGGAGTACCTGTTAACTCCAGTTTTCAACCTGAATACATTTATTCAAGATTTCTTATAAAAGAAATAAATGTAGATTTACCTTTATATCTTGTTGCTGAAGAAATTGCACAAAATGGCTTAACGATATTAAGCTTACAAAGATTTACAAAAAAGAATTTTGAAGAACAGAGTGAAAATATTTTAGTGATCGTCATTGGACATCATCTACCTCAAATTATTAACTTATTCTATTCCATCATTACAATTTCTCCTTTTATTGATAACGTTCGAAAATGCAGAAAATGCTATAAATACACTCATCCTAAGAAAAAATGTAAACAAGAAGTCTTCCTATGTAAAACTGTGGAACATTCCAAACAGACTCTTTCTGTGGCAATGAAACACCTAAATGTTTAAACTGTCAGGAAAATCATGCAGCTAATGATATTTCCTGCCCTACGAGAATTGAAGAAAAAAAAATTCTTACATTTTAAAAGCATGAACCACCTTCCATTTATTGAGGCGAGAAGAATCTATAATAAATCTTTAATAACCAGTTACTCCAGTATAACCAAAAGTCATCTTCCTTTCCCGTCGAATCAAAAAGAAATAACTGATATTGTTAAAAAAGCAGTGACAGAGATGGCTTCTGTTTTTGAAGCAAAACTTTTTGCGATACAGGCTAGACAAGATCAAATGGTCCAACAAATGTTCTCATTCAGGAAAGAATGTATGCGAACATGTTTGAATCTAGCTAGATCAGTTTCTAGATCTCCTCCAAGAAAGAGTCGTGCCAGATCTATCCAGTCAAGAAAGATAAGTTCAAAAAATTCAGTGAATCAGCAAATTATATCTCCCGAGAAACCTATTATGAAGTCTTCTCAACCAAATATTAAATATGCAGAACCTAACATTGAAGAAAGAATTGAGCCAGGTAGAAGGTGTAAAAAACATTCATAATTTATTTAAAAAATATTCGTTTACTACGAGCGCTCTTTTTTTGATTTTCAATAACTATTCAGGTTTTTCGTTTTATTTAAAGTTCAATTTAATTTCTTGGAATGCAAGAAGCGTTCCATCTAAACTTCCGTACTTTCAATCTTCCGATGTCCTAGCAATTCAAGAAACGTTTCTTAAAAAATCCGACTTATTTCAAATTTGTAATAAAACAATAATTAGATTAGGTAGGCAAGGGGACCGTGGTGGAGGACTTCTTTTTACTGTTAATAAATCTCTACCAATGCAAGTTCTAAATATATCCCGCTCAGAAGATAACGATTCAGAAATTTTATCCATAAAAATTACTATATCCAAATCATCTTTTACCTCAGTAAATGTATATGTCCCACAAGGTAAATTTTCAAGTTCTTTGCTTCATAGCATCTTATCAAATTTTCATCCTCCCTTCATAATTATTGGAGACTTTAATATATGAAGCTTGGCTCTTGGTAGCTATTCACTCTCCCGAATCTTCAGAATTCCTCGATTGGATACTGGATAGCAACATTTGTCTTTTAAATACCTCTCAGTCAACGCATTTTGGATTAAACCGAAGACCATCCCTTATCGATTATAACTTTGTATCTCCTGATATTTTTCCTTTTTGTGCTTTCTCAGTCAGTTCAGATAGTTATGGTAGTGACCATGTCCCTGTTCAAACAAGTGTCAAAATCTACAATAACGATTATTCGAAAGGTACTTCCCGCAATAGAATTTTATGGACTGGCTTATACAATTCAATGAACTCTCAAATTGCTATTAATGGACTAGTTTCTGTAGATCAATTCCAAATTTTATGCAAAAACTTTCTTGATATATTCAGGAAAAAACAAATCTTTCCATTAAAGTCATATCCTCCGTGGTGGACATTGGAATCTCTTGGGTCAAGAAAGAAAACTTTGGAGGAAAGCGAAATGTTCTCTAAATCAGATTCTGTGGATACAGTACAAACGAATTTCTGCAAAACTTCATCAACTTCTTGTAACCCTTTCTGGGTTACCTACCTAATTTTCGGGGATAAAACTATAATAAATGCTAGTATATCTAAAGACATTTATTCTATTCTTATAAGACTTAAAAATAGATCTACTGACTCACCAACTCATCATCTACTAATTTCTAGCGAAACTTCAATTATTTCGGATCCTGTTGTTTAGGCTAACTTATTAGCCACATTTTATTCTCGTCAATTTTTAACTGAAGTACCACCTCTCGATATAAGTTCCAACAATATTTAGAATATAACTCCGCATTCTCCTCTTAGAGTTCCAAATGGCACTTTCTAAATGCGAAAATACTTCAGCTGGTCTTGATTTAATATCAGCTAAAATTTTGAAGGGTTTATCAAACATAAATTTATGATGCCTTTTGTCACACATAAATAACTCTTGGTTAAGCGGTATTGTTCCTCCGTCTTAGAAAAAATTCATCAGAATTCCTATTACAAAACCTGAGAAAGATACTACTTCAGTAAATTCTTATCTCCCAATTTCTCTTACAAGTGTTCCATGTAAGGTCATGGAACGCATGATTTTAAATCGTCTAATAAACCATATCTCCCTTTCCAAAAATTTTCATCCAAATTATCATGGATTTATTCTTTATAGAGGTTGCGATAGTGTTCTTTTATGCTTCACCATCATATTATAGCTTTACGCTCACAGAGAAAATATGTCATATGCGCAACTGTAGACATATCTCAAGCTTACGAATCAGTGTGGCCAGATTCTCTTATTTATAATCTTTTCCAATTTGATATCAGAGGAAATGCTGCTTATTGGATATTGGATTCTTTATCGGATAGACCTTTTAAAGTGAAATGGCATGGAACTTTATCTCAACCCTCTTTCTCTAATGGAGGTGTTCCTCAAGGCAGTGTTCTTTCTCCCTTTCTTTTCATGATTTACATGTCAGATATTTTCGAAGTTCTCTCACCTGACATTAAATGTTTTATTTATGCTGATGACCTAATCCTTTTGGCTGTTCATTCATCACAAGAAAGACTACACCGAAAAATGCAGATTGCAATCATAAAACTTGAATAATGGTGTGAAGAATGGAAACTAAAAATTGATTCCTCAAAATGTTCAGTCATTGATTTCTCTTCCAAAAAAATCTAATGTAAATTTTGTACTAACTTTCAAAATATTACCTATCTTTTGGTCTAAGCTCATAAAAATTCTGGGCCTCTATTTTACTCATAAATTATCCTTCAAGTATAATTTTCAAATGAAAAGAAAAATCCACATAGAAGAAAATTAATGTTTTAAAACCTATTGCAGGTAATAGATGGGGAGCAAAAACTAATCATTTACTTCAAATTGTTCAGTACTTTATTACAAGTAGCCTCGATTATGGATGTCATTTTATACCTACGAGCTTATCAGACCGAAAAATCTTGGTTCCGATATATCAACCAGTTCTTAGAATTGCTACAGGTCTTCCTCGCTGGACACCAATTCCACTTCTTCTGAAAGAAGCAGGGATTTTACCTCTTTCTGTAAGACAAAATTTTCTCTCTACAAGGATGTACATTAGAAACCTTGCACTTTCTTCTAGATCTCTATGTGGTAGTTTGTTGGAAACAATGCCATACAGCTATATCTCTGGCTCTCTTCCTCTATCTTTGCGAATGAAAAAATGGCTGAAGAAAATGGAATTCAAGACTCACATAATTTAAGAGTTCCTACAAAACCTACATCTCTGTTAATATTAACTTAAAAATATTTCTTAGAAAATATCTTCCTAAAAAGACTAAAAATCTTCCTACTAATATTATCAATGACCGCTTTGAACTGCATAGTACTTCTGAATGGTACAATCATATATTATTATTTACTGACGCATCTAAAATAGAAAGTAAACTTGGAATCACTGTTTATAACAGCAGAAATAACGCCACTGTTTCCAGGTAAATCAATAACTCTAATTCCCTTTTTTACAGCAGAAGCTTTGGCTTTATATCTGACGGTGACAAAATTCTGTATTTCTCCCTCCAACAATGTCATATTATCAGACTCCTTATCCTGTCTAAGCAGTTTGAAAACTCTCTCAACCTTTTCCCCAACCATCATTCAACACATCGGATCAGCTTTAGGAAATGCAACTAAGTTTTGCGAATCTTTTCAATTAGTTTGGATTCCAGGTCATTGCGGAATTGGTAGGAACGAAAAAGTAGATGCTCTTGCAAAATCGGCCATCAATAAAAGTTATATTCTGCACTCGATTTCACCTGAAGATCTTATCCATAATATAAGAAACATTTTTATCAATTTTAATAACGAAGGGAATAAACAGTGTATATCTCTAACTTTTCGTACATGTCTTCAATCACGAAAATTCACCACAATTATACTAATTCTCGCCTTGAAGAAGTGTGGCTAGCTAGAGTTATAACTAGATCTTTTTTCCGACAAATGATAAATTACATAAATTCAGACTTTCTTCAACGGATAAATGTTCTTGTGAAAGAGAAACCATGGATCATATAATGCTATTGTGTCCTCGATATGATCAAGCAAGAAGTTCTTTAAGTGTAAAACTTTGTATCGGAGCTCTTTTTTTCTCTTGGATCTTAGATTTGTCAATGAATCCTGAAGAGAAAATTGACGCAACAATTTCTTTTTTGAAACAAATTAATGGATTCTAATTTTTTTTCTCGTCTTTGTATTTCCAAGCGGCCTAATTTCCCCTTCATTTGTCAATCAAACGCCGTGCTTATCTTTTCGTTTTGATTGTCATTTTTTTTCAAAATCATCAATCCATCAATTTTTGTGTAGGTTTCTAATAAAAATTCAATGCGAGCTATAAGCCTATGAGCATAAAGCTCCAAAACAGTTTTTTTGTTGTAACCTAACCTAACCTAACCTAATTTGTTCATTGTTGTCTTTTCAACGCGCAATTTACAAAAATAAATAAAATTGTTTGTAACAATCATTACATTTATTAAGAAGAAATTTAAGTTTCATTGTTTAAATGAATGCAAAATAAAAATTAAATTTCTTTCATTTCATAGATCAGTTACATTTATGAAAGTACTGCAAAATTTCGAAGAAAAATATGTCTATAATTTGGAAAGAAAACACATTATTACTTGTTTTAAATAACTTGAAGATATTATGCTATTCATTACTTTTGAATGAAATCATTGTTATGAAGAAAGACTTATAAAGTTTCGTAGAAATTTAATCTACTGTGACTTTCCCACAATGTAAGTAAATATACTTTAATCATTTATAAAAGATAATTGTCTTTATTTGCATATTCTTTGATAGAAATGTATAAAAAAAAGAATTAAATCTTCTATTATCATTAAGTTTTGAGAACTGAGAAGAGTGTCTTGAATGATAATGTATGATTTCATTAAAAATATTAATTTTGCGTGGATATCATTACCAGGTGATGCCATAAAAAACAAGCTGTTTAATCATAGATAATATAATTTGGTGTCACATATATTTTATATCGCCATATGTTTTTCTCTCTGTGATCTTATATTTATAATGAGTCTAGTAAATTAAAGAAACGGTTCTATAGCTTTTATATTATGAAAAAGGAGTGCTCATAGGTTGCATTTTCAATTCTTACTAGAGTTTAAATTCATTTACAAATGATTTCCTAAAAACCAAACTTATAAGTTCCACATCAAAATACGAGAATCACTCTGAAATTATTGAGATACAACTAGGTTTTTAAAGTTATACTTGCAAAATTTTTAAGTGTGTTCAAAGTAGTCTCCTCCAGCATCAATGCACTTTTGTAGACGAATTTTCCACAGATTAAATGCCTCAAGCCATTCATTTCTTGGAATAGATGAAAAAAATGCATTTATAGCCACATCAATCTCTTCTAAATAAAAACGACATCCACGTAAGTTCTTTTTCTGATTAAAGAATAACCAAAAGTCGCACATAGCTAGATCAGTGAATATGGCGGATGTTCGATCACTTTAATTTGTTTTTGTTTAAGAAACTCTACTATTATTCCGGCTGTATGTGAAGATGCATTGTCATTGTGAATCATTACTCCCCTAACATTCAGTTCTTGTAGAATTTCTGGAAGACATTTTGTGATATACCAGTTTGCTGTTACTGTTTTCTGTCCTTCCGGGGTTGGTTAAAACTTGATGGTTTTAACCAATCCCGTACTTCTGAAGAAAACGGCATACATCACTTTTTTACAGTGCGCGTTGTTTTTTCACCATTGTCGGCATAGGGTCATCTTCAAAGACCCATGGTTTGCTTTCTTGACGAGTTGGAACATCAAAAAACGGCATGTAGGTTTCATCACATGTTACAATTTTAGAAATGATGTGGTGGCCACTATCATTTAGCAATTTAAGATTTTTTTACTGATTCTGACACGCTCCTCTTTTTGGTGCTCAGTTAGATTATGGGGAACCCAACGGTTAGCTACTTTTTTCATATGTAATTCTTCATGAATGATTTTGTGTATGGCTGCGGATCCAATGTTAAATTCCTTCTGTATCATTTGATAGGTACAGCGATTATCATCCATTAACATTTTTCGTATGGCAGACACATTATCCAGGATTACTGCCGACGGCGGCCTTATTGTGTGTTCTTCATCCTGTAGAAAATTGCGACCTCTTCTCAATTTTCTAAACCATCTGAATACAGTAGCACGAGCTGGAGATTCATCTCCAAATGCTAATTGTAACCGTTGAACGCATTCTTCTTGATTTAGTCCTGCTTTAAAATCGTAGAAAATCATGGCGCGAAAATGTTCTCGCGTCAACTCCATTTTCTCCTTTGTTTAAAATTTATTCTACGCTAAACAAGTTGAAGTAAATCAGTAAAAAATTGTCTTCTGTGCTAAAATACTTTGAATTTTAAAATTAAACCGTTATTTTTATTTTGTAAATTCTCGCCTGCGCGAATCTCAAAAATTTCAGAGTAACCCTCGTAACATACTGAAGCACAAACCAACCTGATAATCTGAACTTATTTTTATGCTATAAAAGAGGAAAATATACTTTTTCTATCATGTTTTTTTTTTTTTTTTTTTTTTTTTTTTACATTCTTTTAAAAATGCAAAATATCTTTGCAATAGTATTTAATGAATATCGTAAAATGCATACGAAGATAGCAATAAGAATGTAAAATAGCCATATAATCTCCATAACAGTTTGAACCCTAATAATGTAATGGGAAAGAAATACACTGCTGGCCATCCAAATTCCAACTCCAAGAAAGACAAGAGATATTATAACAAAATTTATTTTGTAGATAACATGTTGACCAAGTAACAAATGATTAAAATTATAGACGTCTGAGAAATGTGACTCCTGCCAAAATCAGTAGCCAGAGTAACTGCCATAGTTGGAGATCATCACTGCCACATGCCTTGGTATTGATTCAAAGAGGCTTTGGATGTGTTCTTGGGGTACAAGAGACCAAGCAGCTTCCACACGTTGCCAAAGTTGATCTGGTGCGGCAGCTGGGGTTATAATCTGGGCCAATCGTTTAGCAACCATGGGCCACATGTTTTCTATCGGTGAAAGATCCTGAAGGCGTGGCGGCCAGGGAAGCAATTTAATCAGGCGATTAACAAAGAACTCTTGGACAATGTGTATCACGTGTGGTCACGCATTATCTTGTTGAAATATGGCTGTGTGCAAGCCCTAAAGTCAGGAAGGATAACTGGATCCGTCACCTCGTAGAGGTAGCAATGCTTCTTTAAAATACCGGCAATGCGTACAAGAAGAATGTGAAAGTGATGTCCAATACCGCCCCATATCATAATACCCGGTGTAGGACCAGTGTGGCGGTGCATAAGACAGCTGTTCAGCATCTTTTCTCCAGACTCGAATGCGAGCATCGTAGTGTTGAACACCGAAGTCGGACTCGTCAATAAAGACAATTTCATTCCATTCTGCAGTCCACATCCTTCTTTTATCACACCATTGGCTGCGGAAACATCTGTGTTTCTGCGTCAAAGGTACATGAAGCAATAGACGCCTTGCGGACAAATCACTCTGCTGTAAATGGGGTCGAATGGTACGCGTAGACACTGGATGATGCATTACAGACTGAATGTGCTGCGTTAGAGTTCGTGATGTAGCTGAGCGATCCATCATTGACATGCACACAATTTGCCTGTCATCATGTGAAGTTGTGCACTAAGGAGGATGCGATCAAACACGTCGGTCCATAATACCCTCCTGCATCCAACGACCACGTATCCGCATTACAGTTGTTTGGATTCGTCCAACACTACTACCGATTTCCCTGAAAGATGATCCACAATCTGAGTAGAGTACAATCCTTCCTCTGTCGAACTCGAATACTTGATCAAAAAATGATCACTTTTTTCTACGAGGCAGATTTGATCATTTTTTTAAAAGACCACAAAAAAAACACAATTGCCTAACTTGAAATTGTCTAAATCTCCAAGCCTTAAATAGAGCTTTGAAGTGGCGCCACGGGCGAGGCGTGATGTGCATCTGCACTGAAATTCTAATCATTTGCAAACCTCAGTTCCGCTAATGCATGCTGTAAATTTCATGTTATTTGCAAGCTTTCTTCAGGGTGTTGCAGCCACCCTGAAGAAAGCCAACAGTGTATATTTCTCTCAAAAGATTGCATCCTTTTGCGCTAAATTTGTCTGTAAAGTCAAAAGAATTTCCGGTGTGGCCAATTTTGGCGATTCTTTTTGATATAGACTCGAAAGAGTTTTGTTGCCTCAGTGTTTTCCGTATAATAAATTAGCTTGGGTGTGCAATGAGACGGTGGCACAGACGAAATCATTGCCCCTGTCTCATTTCTATTCATGCATCTAAAGTATTCGATTTTTTCCTGTATAAAGATATATCATGTTCAAAATGGACGAAAAAATGTTATTAAGTCAAAACAGAACAAATTATATTCTACTTGTTTTTATGAAAGGAAGTTCTATTTAGTCGAAATTTCTGAAGCTTTACAGGCTTTTTTGGGGGGCAATAATAGGAAAGTATCTAAATGATTATATTTTTTACAGCTTTACAAAAGGCAAATTTTTTAAATTAGACTAAAGTTAGGTGTCTCTTTTAATAAGATAAATAAGTAAAAATGATAACAATAATAATTAATAACTGTATTGTTTTTGCATTTATTAATATCTGATACAAATATATATGCACCCAGACATTGATGAACAATTAATTCAACAATAAAAAACAGCAATAATATTTATAAGCCAACAAGTTATGTATGCAAATTTGTTGATTGTTGCCCTTTCATTATTAGAGTTAAAGAAACAAATAACAGTATTGGCAACAATCACAACTCATTAAGAGAAATTTACGTTTAATTGTTAAAATGTGAATGCAGATCTACAACTGTTATACTTCATCAATTCATTATGTCATTGAAAGTGTTGCTGTGTTAAGGACAAACTGTCGATATTTTGTGCAAAAAACGTTATACTTTAAAAAAAAAACTTTTGAAAAGATTATGCTGTAAGAGCTTTTCGCAATATTTCCAGGGGTATTGCTTTCCATTCCTCTTCCACTAATTTCCAGAGTCCATCTATCGTGGTGGGTTTGCGTTTAGAAAGAGCCTTTTTTAACAGATCAAAGGCACAAATGTCCATAAGTGAAACGTCAGGAGACTTCGCAGAGACATGTTAAAAATGTATACATGCAATACCTGTATTAGTCATCATTTTTTCAAGGAATGTAGTGGTTGTTTTCGAAGTATGAATTTTAGCTTTGTCTTGATGAAGTTTCTCTCTTTGAAAGTCATTGGGATAAAGAAGTGAAATTTCTTTTGTAAATATTGGGCGTAAAACCTTCTCCTGACAGTACGATGAGTTGATTTTAACATTCCTTTCCACTCTTCTTATTTTTAATTTCCCATTGTAGGAAAAACTTGCGACAATCATAAACTCCTTACTGAAACTTTCTTTACATTGACGGAAACGGGTTTGTACATTTTTTTCTCCTCATTTTCTATAGTAAAAAGACCTTTTTTTGTTACAGTCATTTAGGTAAGCCCATACTTCATCAAGGGTCACAATGTTTTTCCATTTATCTCTTGCTAAGTGGTTTTCATACAGGATTCTACAAAATGTTTTGCGTTGAGCCACATGTCTCGGCAAAAGCTAGTGAACATTATGTTTTTTAGCATTTTTAAGTTGTAAATACCGGTTTATTATTTTATTTATTTTTGCTACAGATGTATCTAAAGACTTTGCAATTGATTTCTGTGTTAGCGGATTTTTTCTTGTTACCAGCGATTTCACTTTAGAAACATTTGAAACTGTACGCACCTTTTACGGATATTCCTTTGGAGTCGTCTTTCTATGTAGAAATAATAATTGACAGTTTTTACCTGTCAAATTAATAATATTGCTTATTTTGCACTCAGAAATTTTAATACCATCATCTCACAACGTTTCTGAATTCTGGAATAAGAACGTTTATCTTCGGAAAGCGCAAAAACATATCTTTCAGTTCATAGCATGTTTATATGTGACATCTTGAAAGAAGAATATATTTAAAAGTAGCAGACGATATTTCTCATTTTAAATAATAAGCTGTCGCCGAAACATTTTATTATAAAACATTTATTTTTTTTTAATTCGTTATCGAAATCGTTCTAAAATGTATTAATACCCTCTGTAGGTCTGCATATTTCGGACACAATAAAAGCCAGGTTGCTACAAACATATGAAAATCCGACAAAAAAATCACGAAACTCAGAATTTGTTAATCATCGGTGCCGACTCCTCGTAATTTGTAATATGTTTAGCACCGTAAATATTTCTGAATAAAATATATGTTTAGGAAATAAAAATTCGCTTGATAAGAAAGCAGCTAAATGAAAATGAAATGGTCGTTAAAACAGCTGAAACACATCATGACTTAATTGAAACAGTGGGAGAGAACTTTCACTGACGATTCTTTGCTAAGGGGACAAACTTCAGTAAGTACCAGAATAATAATAATATTCTCTCAGCAGCGAAAAAGATAAAGTTCTACAAATATGTTAAATAATATAAATTAAAATAAAAATTATAATCAAGATAAAACAATACGCTTTTTCTGCAATTTTTTAAATTTACTTTGGCTTTAGTAGGGATGATAATAGATTTATTAATATTTTTCCTTAATTGTTGTAAAACGCATTTCGAAAGAATAAAATTATTTACTATTAAAATTAATATAAATATGACAAATGTTTTGTTACATTTAATATGTGTGTAACATAAAATTTTATTAGGATATTTTGTCATCAGGGATACATTCCGATATCTTACGATCCTTATCCATCTGCAGAAAAATTTTGCTGCGAAAAAATTTACTAATTTTTACTAGTTTTATATTTTTAGTCAGTTTAAACTTACAAACATTTTTTCACTGATAAGTAAAATATAGACTTTTATTGATATTGACCTCCTAGAATGTCACTAATAGAGGCAACGAAATGATTTCCTACTTGTTTTACAAGATACACGAAAAAAATGTGCCCGTTTTTTAAAATAGGGTTGTGCAAATATTTTTCCTAAACTTATATCTGCTAAAATCTTGTGCAATATATAAACACACACACTTACAAACAAACATTGGTGAGTGTGTTTTTGTCAGCTCTGCAGATTACATAGATTATCCCATTGCGGTACAAGCATGCGCAGAAAAATACAAAAGTACTTTTTAGATTATTTGCTTTTGAATGCCCGGTGGAGTGCAATTTCCATTTTCTTATATTATAAAGAAAAACAAATTGTCTATTCAAAAAAATAGATTTTTTTAATAGACAAAAGAAGAATTTGTATTTTTAAGAAATTTATACAGCGTTTTAGCAATGTTTGCTACAATTAAGAAATAAATATCTTCTGAGAATTTTCCTTAATAGAGTTGAAAAATAAATTCAATTTACTATACAAAAATTACGGGAATGCAATAAAAACTACTTTTAAAATTGTAAAATCTAATTTTAAAAAAATTTCTTTATTAAATCAATCACATCATATAATATATCATATAATACAGGAAAAACACAAGTTAATCTGAAAAATATCGGATTATAAAACAGGACTATTCAAATGTATTTTCTTAATTTTTGTCCATCAATATTTATAAATATTACACACACACACATATATACATACACAAGCAAATATACATGTACGTGGGTCTTTACCAGCCGATATTCCATAAAGAATTTGATCGATGAAAATCGATTCATAAAACTTTTTATATAATATTGGCATAAAGGTATAAAGCAAATAACGCACATTTTAAGTTTTTTCCCCAATTTTTATGTACATTTAAAATTTGTTAAAAAATAGATAAAAAAAATATTAAAAAACATAAATGTTTCAAATTGTCAACACAAAATTATCTTCAATAAATTGATAAAAGTATTTTAACAATATTTCTCTTCTTAACAAAGTTACCCTTCGGACAATTTTTCTAAAAATGATCATATCAAATTGAATTTACTATACGAAAACTGTAGATATAAAATAAAAATTATGTATAAGAATATTGAAAGAACTAATGCCGAAAATACTTTTTTATTTACAGCCACTGTAACGGTAGAAATGATTATCAGATACCAAAAAGTTAAAGATACAAAGTATTCAAATATAGAATGACTTTTATGAAACAAAGAAAAATACTTCCAATTACGAAACATTACAGAAGTAAGGAAGAAATCAAGAGAAAAACCGAATACTTAAATCAATATAAATATACAATGATTGGACGAAGATATGAAATTAGGATGAAATAATATTATGAAGTTCAACGATGTTTAAAAACATTACAAGGAAAGCACTGTTAAAACAAAGATTAAAAAAAAAATGAAAAAACGAAAAAAAGTTCAAAATTTTATCTAAGGAAAGTAGAATAATTTCTTTTAAAACAATTTAATATCGAATACATACAAGCAATGTTTTCAGAAATTATTACCTACGAAAAATTTAGTTTTTGTGAAATGGTAGAAATTACAAACAGATGTCCTCCAAGTGCCATATTAACCAGGACTCCCGACCACATTTTCGATTGTTTGGGACTTCCTTGGAAAGATATGTATCTAAGACCGTTACTCGTTTTAGATTTTTTAAGTATTAGTGATAGCATCATGGATCTGGTCTAGCTTTGCGGACCAATTAGAGGTTTCAAACAACAACAAAAAACAGATATATTCATATATCACAGTATGACGAAGAAAATCAAAGGGAGAATGGGGTGGCATTGTATCTTAGGTAGTAGTTACCTACGGAACTATAACAGATGTATTCGTACACACCTTCCTGAAGAAAGAAAACCAAGGGGAGGATGGGGTGGCATTATATCTTAGGTAGTAGTTACCTACGGAACTATAACAGATGTATTCGTACATCACAGCTTCCTGAAGAAAGAAAACCAAGGGGAGGATGGGGTGGCATTATATCTTAGGTAGTATTTACCTACGGAACTATAACAGATGCATTCGTACATCACAGCTTCCTGAAGGAAGAAAACCAAGGGGAGGATGGAGTGGCATTATATCTTAGGTAGTAGTTACCAACGGAACTATAACAGATGTATTCGTACATCACAGCTTCCTGAAGAAAGAAAACCAAGGGGAGGATGGGGTGGCATTATATCTTAGGTAGTAGTTACCTACGGAACTATAACAGATGTATTCGTACATGACAGCTTCCTGAAGAAAGAAAACTAAGGGGAGGATGGGGTGGCATTATATCTTAGGCAGTAAGTTACCTACGGAACTAAAACAGATGTATTCGTACATCACAGCTTCCTGAAGAAAGAAAACCAAGGGGAGGATGGGGTGGCATTATATCTTAGGTAGTAGTTACCTACGGAACTATAACAGATGTATTCGTACATGACAGCTTCCTGAAGAAAGAAAACCAAGGGGAGGATGGAGTGGCATTATATCTTAGGTAGTAGTTACCTACAGAACTATAACAGATGTATTCGTACATCACAGCTTCCTGAAGAAAGAAAACCAAGGGGAGGATGGGGTGGCATTATATCTTAGGTAGTAGTTACCTACGGAACTATAACAAATGGATTCGTACATCACAGCTTCCTGAAGAAAGAAAACCAAGGGGTGGATGGGGAGGCATTATATCTAAGGTAGTAGTTACCTACGGAACTATAACAGATGTATTCGTACATGACAGCTTCCTGAAGAAAGAAAACCAAGGGGAGGATGGGGTGGCATTATATCTTAGGTAGTTGTTACCTACGGAATTATAACAAGTGTATTCGTTCATCTGACCATACACAAACCTATGGTAGAGCTCGCCGGAAGTTTGATGAGATATTGCCTACAATGAGTGGGAGAATGTGTAAACCCAACTGTCTTTGAGAGCGGTATCAATTGCTATGAGATATGTGTTTCAGCTTTTTTGGTCATTCTCTCCCATGAGATAATTTATATTATCAATTTGAATTTATTTTGCTGAGCTTAATAACTATTTTTATAGTTTGTGTTGTTGATTAACTTAATTATATAAATTTAAAATTGAGTTTTTAGTTACGTTTTCAAAATGTTTAAAATTGTGAATAAAATTGATTTGTAAGTTTTGGCTCCCGAATTAGGAGAGGATATTACTGATAAAATGATAATTGTAGAGTTAACGAACATTATAAAGAATAATGTCACGTTTAAAAATGATCCTGAATATGTAGCTGATCTTCTAAAATCTATAAAAGAGAACCGTTTACTAGAGTTAGAGATAAATGAAAAAATAAGCAAACAGCGTTGCAATTAGAGCAAATAAAATTAGAGAGAATGAAAGCTGAATTAGAATTTACACGCTTGAGAGTAGATTCGAAAATTGTAGAAACTAATCTAGAAAATAAAACTGAGGAATGAAATTATTTAGATTCCTAAATAAAAAGCATTAAAACATTAACGATTAAAATACCGAGTAAACCAGAAGGTTGGAATCTATTTTTTACTTTTTATCATTTGTAAAAAATTATCATTGGACAGAGCATTTGTAACAAAAAATGTTTCAAATAAATAAAAAGCAGAGGTTCTTTTAAATTTGCTTAGTGAGAAAGCATCAAATGTAATTTTTACATAGGCGATGAAGAATTAAGTGGTTATGAAAAAGTTAAAAAAATTTTTCTCATAGAGTTTGAGCCCACACCGCAATCATGTTTAGAGCAATTCTGAAAGCAATAAGACACCTAAATGAAACCCATGTTCAGTTCGCTTCGCGCTTAACTACAAGTTTTGATTACTACATAAAATTGAGAAAAATGTCTGATTTTGCGAAATTAAAGCAATTAATTGTATCCGATAAAATATTTCAAGCATTAGATAGAGAAACCGCAACTCATATCAGTATTAGACAGTCAGATACTTGGTTTGAACCCATACAATTAGCAAAAGAAATTTATTTATTTTATGTATCCCGAGGGAAACCTCTAAAGATAGAAAATAAACTAGTGAATTCAAAAACACACCCCGCAAATCAAAGAAATATTTCTAGAGTATTTTTATCCAATTCTAAGAATGCAAAATGTATTCTTTGTTTTAAAAAATCATCCCTTATATAAATACAAAAATTATATGGCTTTGCCTATTTTTGATAGAGTAGAGACAGTTAAGAAAAATAATTATTGCTTTAACTGCCTTGGTACACACATGCAAATGGCGATTTTCATGTTATTTATGTCAAAGAGAGGGAGTCAAAAGGCGGCATCATTGCTCTTTGCATTTTCTGAGAACGGAGGAGTTACCGCCAGCACAAAATGAAAGTGTTAACCGACCCTTATCGGCCTCCCGTGAAGAGTCTTTACTTTCCCCACCTGCCCCGATCTTCCCTTCTAACCAAAACAACCCAGTTCTTTCTACGCGAGTCGTAAATCTGTCAAAAACTGTTTTGCTTAGTACGGTGAGTTGCTGAGTAAATTTTTACTGAGCACGCGCTATTTTAGATCAAGGCTCAATGAATAATTATATAACGACTGATTGTGCAATTAGTTTAGGCTTAAAACGAAATAAAACAAATTTGACAGTCTGTGGTATAGGTGATACATGCACCACAATTAAATCGGTTGCTAAAACTACAATTTCTAATTTAGAGGGAAATTTAAAAAACGAGTTAGAATTTTCAGTTGTTTCTAAAATTACTGATTTCATGCCATCAATAATGCTTAAGGTTAATGCAGTGGCGTAGTGAGCAAAATTGCCGCCCGGGTAGATACCTTTTTTGGTGCCTCGCTGAAAAAAATAGTAATACAATATAAATATTTGAATAAAATGTATTAAGTAACAAGAGATATATGATAATATAACGATGTATAATACATTATAATAAATGGAGTATAATTGTAATAAGATTACAATATAAATATTGTACCGAGCTTCGGGGTTCGTGTGGATTGAGAGTTGAAGAAAGCAACTACTCGATGAACACAAGACTTTTATTCGTAAAAATTCCACTAGAAATACCATCTGTAATAATCACAATTATACAGATACAATTCGTCAGATACGATAAATAACAGCTTCCAATTACAGGTCTCAAATACCTCAGGCAGAGAACAGCTTCTCTAAACTAGCAGTCACGACTAATCGTCTTCACAAAACTGACTGTGTGTACAAAACCTGCCTAACCATTTTGGGCTGCGGTATTTATACCTGACTTGGCGGAGAAATATACTAATTTCGCCAAGGTTCTGGAAGCTTCTAGGCTATCTCGCTAAATATTGGTCCTAGAGATGTTTCCAAAAATATCCATTTCTCGCCAAGTCGCCAACTCGCCAAGTCACCGAATCGTTAGAAAACCCGCTTTTAACGTATAACACGTCTAAATACCGCAAGTTTTGCCCAAAATGTGAGTATTTCCGATCTGTCTGAGATATTTTAAGACATATAATTATTTATAAATTTGTAACAATATTGTACCTATGATAAAATAATCGAAAATATATTAATTTAAAGTCTCAAGCAAAGCTTTCAATTTAAGCACAATTCAATTCTAGTTTATACAAAAAACACTTATATTGGATTAGGAAAATGTATTAGAATAATCGGACTTCTGTGATTTAGAATTAATTATAAAAAGATATTATTAATAATAATACAATTATTTTAAAAATAAATTTTTTTAAACATGAAATAATTCGTTACGTATCATAGATAAAAGCAGATATGTAATTATTTGCACTCTAATATATACTACACTATTCACATTTTTTTTGCCTTTGAAGCGAATTGATCAATTACGTTATCAAAGTTGATAATTTCAAAATTTTCTTTTTCTATACTTAAGATAATTAAATCTTCAATAATTAAGATAAAAACTTAGACGGTATTGACTCATGGTGGATCATAAATAAGTCAAAATTAATTTTATTTTTCTGAATGAACGTTCGCAGAGCTTGCACTTGATGCAGAAATAGTTAAAAAATATTTGAATGGCAACCTCTTCTTCTCTCTGTCTTCACCGTTTGAGATAAGGCATGTTGAAAGTTCTAACTTAGTTTTAGGTTTAATTTCTTTTCTAATGCTGAATAACATCATTCAGTTCCACATTTCTCCATAGACTTCTGTTCCACGGAAATCTGTATGACAAAATTGACCCAAACTTTTACATTTGTTAAACACTGTGACTTAGCATTCCCAAGGCAGAGATTTCGATTCTCAAGCTAGGTGAATTCAACCTTTCATCCTTTCAGTGGGCTGATTAACTAAAGACCAATCATGCTTGGGAGTTAAACCAACACCCCCTACAGTCTAGGAGGTGTTGGTTAAACACCAGGGATTTCGCTTTGGGCTGACCACCAAACCAGGAAATATGTTTCACATCGCCCCACAGAGCACTCGGTAAAGAAAACAGATATGGATACTGTAGACCTTAGTCCGGATATTACAATTTTGAAGTCGGGATATTTATTTATCAATTAATTTTTAACTTTTACGAAAATTAATTTTAATGATTTAACATTTCCATAACAATATCTTAAAATTTTTTAATGTATCGTTTTCTAGCTTGTTAACCAAATGTAGCAACTAAATATTTTTATTCCCTATTAATTGTGCATTATCTTAGTTATGAAAAATTCTACAAATTGAGGATTATTAGGTGTTGAACATATACTATAACTTACCCTAACAAATTTCAAAAATTATATAATATTACTAAACAAACCTTAGGTATTTATTGGAAAATAATAATTTGGTAAGACTTTACACTCCTCACTTAGGATCACCTCATATGATTTTTCACAATGATATTATTTTAAACATTTCATTTACCACAAATTAAACTGAAAATTTTATTTCATTTTTTTTTTTAATTTAGAAAAATTCCATTGAAAAACAACAAGTTTATGGGAAATTTCGCATTTAAAATAGCTTTTTAAATTATATTATGCAGACCATTAATGTAAACCAAACTTATTTTTAATGTAAAAAATTTAAGTCACAAAAAGTAATATTGATAATTTATAGTATTTCATTTTTATACCATAAAACCAATTTTTCTGATTCTAAAATTAGAAGATCTTTGTTAATAAGTTTTCATCTGATTTCAATTTAGATAACTAAATCATGCCGTAGCATTATCAATGCAAATTTTAGAAAAGCAACGAAACGATAATATAGACAACAAAAATGTTTTGCAAATTTCTTAAAACACACAAATTCAAGTAAAATTATGCATGTTTAATATAATAAGAAATTTTCAACCAAACAATACATATTATGTTATTAAAAATTATATTTTCTTCCAAACTAATGCACTCCATATTGTTCTTTCAAGTTTTTCATTGATTCGAATTATTTTCAAGAATTACAAGTGCTGAGATAAAAAAAAATATATATATATTTAACTGTTAAACGTCTAATTTTATTTAAAGAAATTTTCTCAATCAGTATCACAGTAATAAAAATTTTCTTCGTATTTTTAAGGCATTTAATAAAACTCTGCTTATTTAAGTTATTAAAATATATTTTATTATTAAAACAAGTGCTATTTCTTATTGAAATCCAAATTTATTTCTATTAAGAATAATTTTGGAAGTACTGTTCATGCAGCGTTAAAGTTTTTTTCTTTCAATGAATTTACATCATTTAAAGACGATCTTATTTTTAAGATTTTACAATGTAGAATGAGAAATAAACAAGATTTCTTTATAAATTTCTGGAGCGAATTTTTCAAGTTAAAATATTTGTTTTTATATAAATTGAACTAATTAATTAAGAAATATATTCTGTATGTTTAAGCACACAAAAAAGAAAGAAAAACATTTAAAAGGAAAAAGACATTTACAAAAAGAAAAAACTTTATAAATTTTTAACTTCTATCATTTGAAAAAAGAATTTTTCAGTATAAGGTGCTAATGTAAAACCGACAAAATTCCGAGTCAAATAAAAGTTATTTCGCCAAACAAAAGCATTTAAACATTAAATAAATTACTTTCAAATTAATAGTTTTTAAGTAATTTAATATTTAATTTTCAAAACTCTGCAAGCATATGTTAATAAATATTTATAGAAGCAAAAATATGAAATAAATATTCAAATCGAAAGAATACATAGTAGACAGAAAATACAAATTACAAGAATAATATTTTAAATGTTTCAAAAGTTTGCATTTTTGTTTCCGATGAAGCTATGTTTGGGAACAAACGAAATACTAACCGTGTGAACTATAAAAAGGAAAGAAAGTATATGAGTTTTCCTAGAATTCGGAGGTAATTAGTTCTCAACCCCCTCATTTTTGATTCAAGTTAAGACAATTCCCTACGCGACACACTGTAGTACTATTTTATGAAAAATTTCCCTCGTTTCTCTGAAGGTCAGTCTGGTACCATGGAGGAAGGTTCCTTCCTCCATGCCGGACACAATATTTTGAACTAAGAAGAAACACTTTTCAGCAGGAATTTTTTCACGAGTCACTAGGCTAAAATGCTACAGTAAAGTCTGCGATAAAAATACAAGGAATTTTTTATTTTTATTTTGTTTGGGACAATGGATTTCCCAAAGTCTCAATAACAACTGAAACTAATCTTTCCATATCGATTCTTGATAATTGAAGTAAAATTTACTGGTGCTATTAGCACATTTAAATTCTTATAAGTTTCCATTAGTAATATTTCAGTTATATATGAAATTTTCTTCTTTTGCAAATAATTCTATCATAGTCAAAATAAGATTTAATTTTCACATTTTTTATCATAAAAGGAAATTAAAAATATTAACGAAATACTGCTAGTTAAATAAAATGATTTAATCTCTTTTGAGAAATTAAAAATAGCATTTCAAATAATATTTCAAAACACTGAAATGTCGGCAAAATATTTTTAATTTTTTAATGATTATGACATCCAGAAGGGGCCAGATGAAATAATATTCATTGAACGCTTTTTTTTTTATTTTGAGTAAAGCAAACTTATTTGTTTTGTTAATATTATTTTATGACTTTTTTTTAGTAATATAACTTGACTTTGATAACCTGTATAATAATTAGGACTCATAAAAGGCACTGAGAATTTTGGCGTATTCACAAAATTAAATAAGTGGCTTTCATGAACTTACTCTTCTGTAATCTTCCTATGTTAATATATTCAAAAATTACCCTATAACATTAATACAAATAATCTGGCAAATAACTTTATACTAAAATAAAAATATCTCATATGCATTAAAATGGAACTGACCCATCTAATATTCTAGAAATTTCATATGAAAAAAACTAAGATATATTTCTTTATTTACACATTTACAAGATTTGTAGTACAAAACAATAGTACCCCAACCTTTAAGCAAAGTATGAAACTGAAAAAGGATAGGATTAAAAGAATGAAAACCGATAATCTAATTGATTAAGAAATAAAAATCGAAAGCATGGTTAAATAAACATAATTTTTAAAGGGAACTAAGTTATGCAAAATTATTGAAATATAAGAGTAAAAGTTTCGTTTATGGCAAGCTCCTGCAGCTCTTTATCAACAACTTCTTTTTTCCAAATCTGATTATTTCCTGGAGCTTTTTTTTTTTTTTTTTTTTTTTTTGTTTTTTGGTGGACATGACACAATAATTATAAAATGCAAAGTTTATTTCACGGAATAAAATAAATATTATAATAAAACTAAGATTGAAATTTTCTGGAAAATTTTGTTTATCTTTAAAATGATTTGGTGCCCCTCTGCAAGCTGCGCCTGGGTAATGATACCCCCTGTCACTACGCCTCTGGCCTATCCTGGCTAGTCTTTTTTTTTTTTTCGAACAAACAAACTGGACTGGTATAAGGTGTTCTTATTTCGAGAATTACACAACTTCAACACAAGGGTCCCAATACTTCATACATTAACAAAATCATACATAACTTCATACAAAACATGTTGTTTTCTTTCCACTCCTTAAGAAAATTTTTAGCAGAATTCTTTTCAGCTACATTTGTTTTGCAGAGAAATAAACAAACTGGTTTACTTCCTGGAACCTCATTAATTTCCCTCTTAGTTAATGTAGTACATTTTAACTCATTTGTATTCATGACAAAACAATCCCTATAATCATTAATTTCACAACTTCCAACTTTTTATCATAAGAAATAGTTTTATCAAATTTGATATCTTCTATTTGAATTCCGCATTTATCTTTATTCACTGTGTACACTGTATTTTCAGTTGCATTGCAAAAATTGTCAAATGGAAGATTATATTCAGAATTTAAATATTCTAATCTTGTGATATATCCGTTACCCTACTAAGACATTGATTTTTCTTTTAACTTGATGTAAAAAAAGACATTATTCATAAAAGGAATTTTATAATTTTTTATTTAAAAAAAAAGAATCTAATATTTTTTCTTTTTCCTTCTAATAATACAAGATCGTTTTTCATATATTCCGTTTTCGACTGAATTATATTTTTGTGGTATTTTTTTATTACAATAGGTTCTTCTGTTTTTAGCTTTATTCGTTGATGTTTTAATTCGACTTCCAATTTAAAAAAGGAAATACTATTCGAATACCAGCTGTCCAATTTGGAGTCAATTCGGGCGAACGCGATATCTGTTTTGTCTGGTCTCTTCCTACAATCAGGTCAAACGCAATGTCTTCATATACTACAAATAATTCAAGTGTTTCTCTGACGTCATCGATTTTTATGCAACCGATTTTTTAATTGAAGAAATGCTCGATCCCGTATCTATTAAGCAATTTATCGAACTATCAGAGTTATTTAATTTTGCTTCTTTTATATTAGCATTTAAAGGGGAAAAATTTTCAACACGTCTACCGCCATACACAAACTATTTATATCTTTGTTTTTCAAACAATGCCATTGGGTATGTCCAGTCTCACTAAATTCTCGTCAAATTTAACTTTTTCTTTGTTTAGAAATATGCCCACAATCCTTTCATTTAATGCTCTTTTTATCACTTGTAGAGTTAAAATTGGTGTTTCGTTATTCTTTCGAATTAAAATTCTTATTCTTTGTAAACTTTTTAAATTCGCTTCATTTTCTCTTATTTCATTTTTGAAATTTCCATTTTCAGGCCATCATTAAAATTGTTTACACTATTATCAAAATAAGGTCTTTTCCCAATACACTTTATATTTTTGTTTTCAACACAAGATTTCATACCGATTCTAACATTCTCGTATGCATCTAATTTTTCCGGATTAGTGAAGTTATTCCATTCATCTATGAAGTGATTACGAATGGTGGAAGAAACACTCTAATTTAATTGTTCCGTAACAACGAAGTCCTTAAGTTCTTCTAAATTTGTAATTTTAAGACCATCTAACTATTAATTAAAATAATTTCGTAACTCATAAGTAAAATCTATCTCTGTATTTTTAGTTGTGCAAGAATGTTCATAAAATTTCTGACGAAATTGTTCTGGACTTAGTTTAAATCTTTTTAATAAAACTTCTTTCACGTGGTTGTAACTATTTGCTTTATCATCTGGTTCGCGAGCAATACACCGAGCTATTTCGTATGGTAAAAGTCCTCAGAAAATGGTAAACCCAATGAGCTTCACCTAAATCTATTTGCCGCCCTTGTCTTTCACACAAATAGGGTAAAAACTTATATGGCCTTCATTCACATCATATTTTTGCAAAAGCTGCTGCAATTTTCGAAAATCGCGTATTTCTGAATAAGAATTATTCGCATTTCCTAAAGCATTTTCATTTTGCAAATGTTATTTTTCTAACTCAATCATGTGTGAGCTGCTTCTTCGTCTTGTTTTGGGGTTAAGCGATCTTTAATAAAATTTTAAAATTCATCATAATTTTTAGTATTAATAATTATGTTCTTTAATTGTATTACTTAACAATCTTGGGGAACAGTTTCTCCCAAAGCTAAAGTAATTAAATATTTTTGCCAGAAACGAAGACATTTTAAATGAAATCAAAAATTTTAGAAAAATGCTACTCACTTGAGCACATTCGTTTTTGTCCAAAGTTGATGTAACTCGTTATAGTTTCAAAAACCTTTCATCATAACTTCATGATTTGTTCACACAGTAATCTTTAATTATCGACGAGGAGCGTATTGCTATTTTTATTTGTAATTCACAGTTACACGAATTTCCATAACGAAACAAATGGAATATCAAATGGTGATAGACCCCAGTTCATTGTAAGCTACGTAGATGATTTGCCATTAGAATTACTTTTACACATAGCCAGGTCAGGACATTGTGATAAAGATCAGTGACAAATAACAAATTTATTGAAAATCGCGCTTAATTATTCTATGATTGATTCTGAGGGTCGTCCTCTAGCGGCGATTTTACATTTCTCACAACAGATACCCAATCACAACAGACATACAAACGCGAGGTGGGATTCGAACCCATGAACAGCTGAATCGCAGACAAAAGTGTTAACCATTCAGTTGCCATTGTGTAAAACATAATAAATAATTCAGAATAAAAATAATCTCTAATTTTAATAAGGAAATATTCCAAAATTTTAAGAAATAGACTTATTAAACATAAGTTGAAATTTTAAATCGGTAAAACCGACTGAGAAAATTTCGTAATAAAATCATGAGATATGAATCTCAAAAGGTCTTATCTTAACACCTGTGATATCTGGTTTGTTTGTTTCTTACCTAACACTCATTTTATGCACATGTTGCCCTGTTCGGATTTTAAATGCAGTTCTCACTCCCTTTTTCTTTCTCGAGGGTAGAAAGGACACACACACAAGATAGATAAAAAAAGATACCAGTTGACCAGAATAGTTCGAATGACCTCAGCCACCTTGTGCACTATAGGTTCTGTGATGTAGATATGATAAATATATATTCCTTCTGAAAATGAAGTCTTGATTCGGTACATCCCACGCTACACCAACTACAACCCGTAAATTATTTACTTTCATGATGTCATTTGGTGGAGATGTTTTTCCAAGAACGAGAATCACACTTCAAATTATTTTTATTTTGCTTGCTTACTTACTTACTTACACGCACAAACACACACACACATACATACATATATATATCACTGTGACGTGTGGTAGGTTTTCATGCAGGGTGTGCTGAGGACAATAAAAATCATAAGACCATAAAAATGCACTAAAATCTTTAACTTTTTATTATTCATTTGTACCTAAAATCCATACATCTATCCGTATTATTAACAAAATCATCAATTAAATGATCAAAAAACTTTGGTTTTGACTGTAATAAGTGCAACATTTCTTTTTCTATTGTTATGAGAGGTAAATTACTTAATCTATCCTTGCTCATTCATTGCATTGCGTGCATAACTTTTTATTATTTTCAATGGTCTTTCCAGCGAAGCAGTTTCAAAATGGAATTGTGCAAATTAAATGTGGCAATTTATTCACTTCGCAAATCAATCAGCATCATATATGCTGAATGAGTTTCGATAAATACATTTCTTCCTGATATGACTCTCTACGATAAAGAACGCAAAATTCATTAGTAAGCTTTACAAAAATAGAAATGTTTTGCATAAGCGTTCTTTAGCGAATTAATGCATTCATCTGGAAATTTACCTTGATATTTCTTAAAAAAAAATATAATTCAATAGTTCAAAAAACTTGAGCGAATTTAATTTTTAAAACGGAAATCTAACTGACAGTAAATAGTCTCCATTATTTCATAATATAAATTTTTAAAATGTTGGTCAACACTTGAGTTTTTTAATTTTACACGATGTTTTTGTTTTTAAATTTCTTGTGTGTGTAGCGAACTTTTTTATTTTTTATCTATATTTTTTATATTTTTCTATAAGTATAGATATATGATATAATTATATGTATATTTATAGATATTTCATAGTTCACCAATTCTATAATTTTAAATCTTTGTCTTATAAAAATATTAAAATTTATTGAATTTCTTATAAGCATTTGCATGTTGAGTTTGGATGCAGAATAAATTTGAAGATTTCTACAAAACCTAGTAAATTTCCGTACCCTCATAACTTTATTACTTTATATATATATATATATATATATATATATATATATATATATATATATATATATATATATATATATATATATATATAAATTACTACATTTTTCTGCATGCTTAATTGTTCTCAAATCTAGAAACGAGCTTTGGCGCCATCTAGACCAAATGTTTCAGGACCAGCCACACCAAAAATTAATAATTCCCAATTCAGTAGAGGTGAATTTAAAACCCTTAACCTTCTATCCCGAATTAATTCGGGCAAAAATTCAGTGTGTTTACCAGCTATCTTGAGCCCCTTTGATAGGGACAACTAGCTTCACTGCAATGCTTTAAGCTCAACCCTCCAGAATTGACGGATCGCCGTGAAATCGTGGCTTTGGAACTCATTTACTGATAGGTTACGGTTGATTTAACTAATGGAAATATAAAAAAAATCGAAAGTGTTGGAAGATGTTTTCATGCAGTTTTCAGAATCCTCTGTTTAAAAGAAGTAACAGATTTATAATTACGTTTTACTTTTCTATATTTATTCGCATTTAGATTTTCACTGTTAAAAACTATCTAGTTATTGCAATTAGTAAGCAACGTATAAAAAATATTTATTTCCTTTAAGTGAGGTATCAAACAGATATCACTTAACCGAAATAGGATTAACCCCCCCCCCCCGCTACCTACCTAATTTCCGAAAGCATGTTTCGACGCAGATTTTCCCCGCAAATGTGGTCAGTTTGCCTTTCTGACACTGTTATGTCTGTAAAATCTCAGGGCTAGGGAAAAATAATGTCTAGCTCAAATTCTTCTGCAATGTAACGCCGGAAATGCCTGTTGCTGACGTCATCCAGAATTGAGGGAAAATTATCCCGCAAAGATTCCTAATCAATAGAGCATTGATGCTCCGAGATTCTGTGAAGAAATAATTATTTTACTTACTTTTAAGAGTTTGGCATTCTTTTTTTTAATCATAGTAAAGCGAAAATATGCAGAAGGATAAAAAAATTAACCAATTTTGATATTATTAGGTCTATCAGAAAATTCTGTCCATTTTTGGAATAAAACAAAATAAATTCAATTCAAAATATGTCCTTGGAGAATATTCTGTTCTTGAATGAATGTGTCAGATAAAATATTATTAACTCTAAATATTAAGTGTTATACTAAATTTTCATTAAAGATGAATATATTTCCACCAATATCGTATTCTTGAAAATCTTGGAAAAGACAAAGATGATAGACTATCGAATAGTTTCCGTAAATTTTAAAGAATATGACAATAAAGGCAACCTACACATTGTGATTTATAAATCCAAAAAATATGTCTTGCAAACTAAGATTTAATGAAACTAGTTAACAGGTTCAAGCCATAGAAAATCAAACTAATGATAACTATTGAAATCTGATTGAATATCTTATCATTCTGTACTCATAGATACCACATTTCAATCATTTTGTCCTTTCAAATTATATAATTATCTTATCAATAAAATAAAAGTGATTGGTTAATTTTTTTTACTTGATATCCAATTGCGTAGATAAAATAAAATTGAACACTTATTTATTTTATCCAATAAGTTTCATTATTGGGATGTGAAGTCTGGACATTTTGTACATACACAATGTAAATATATAGAGTCAACATCAATTTCCCATTCATCAAATTATACGAGCACTTGATAAACTGATAACTAAATACACATCAGTTTTAATCAGAAAAAAATGCACTATTTCGTGCATTTAAAAGGAATATTTAATGAGTGATATATACATTATTTTACACTACTTTAATCAGTAATTTAACTCTTAACAGTTTCAAATAAAAAATTTTTAATCATTTGAATGGATGCATATTTAGTCATTTGTTTCTAGGCACACTAATTTAAAATAACTTGAATTTCTCATAGGAAAACAAAACAAATCAATATACATAAAACAATATGTGACTCTGAATTTTATAACAATTAATTTTTTTAAGCAAAAATGTAATAGTATTATTGTGCATATTATAATAAAATCAGTTGAATTTACAATATTAACTTAGGTGCATGATATTTATACATATTTTCCGGATGCAGCACACAGTTTTGATGGTCTTAAATTGTACAATCATCTACTTAAGCACATAAAAAAAATATTTGACTCTAACTTTTTTACAGTGGCCGAAGACCACTGTTAAGCATATTAATATCCTTAATTGCCTCCAAGGAATTCTTTTCATTGAAAGTGAATCGTATTTAAGTTTCACGAGGGAGGAAACCCTAAAAACTGTCCCCCTCAGATGTGCATGCAAAGGCACAATATTCCTTCCCCAATGTTCAACAGTGACACTAATCGAAACCAGGACATTATGCTTCAAAGAGGGCTGTTCCACCAAGAGGTGCATGCTATTTATAATGCCTTATCAAGGTATACATGCTAGTCTTTGTAGTTTTAAGTAGTTAGCTATATGCTAAAGTAGATGAGATCTATGCAAAATAAGTACTCATCGTTGTCAAATGGAAAGACTGAGCATTTTAGAAGGAAAGTTCTTGGTTCCGATCCCAGCTCCGATGGAATTTGAATTCCTACCTTCTGCATGAAAGCCGGTCCAGGTGGATACTTGAGAGTTTTCTGTGAGGGCAACATGACAATCAGCCCCATATTATATAACATATGGCCACGTGGTAATCAATTTAAGCGGTATTAAGATGTCTTATAGTAGGATTATAGAATGTCTACTACGCGGTGACAAAACATCACTCTCCTACAGCTCAATGGTGGCTGAGATGGAATCTGGAACCTTATCGTCTAAAGTGCGTTGGTTTATCACAAAATCATAGCAACCCATTTTATTTTTTATTTATTAGGTGTAACTAATGTGTGAATTACATACATTTGTTCTTAAACTTCCAATTGCAATATCAGAGAGAAAGTCAGCGCTGTTGATGAAAATACATACTTGATATTCATTAAACCGTTAAGCACTTAAAATGAAGTAGGCGTCCCAAAAAAATAAAAACGAAGTAACATTGGATGCAATGGTATTTCGCACAAAAAGTGCTCTGACAAAGCAGACATGTTTAACTGTTAACAATAACTACCGGTTCAAATCTCAGATACATAATAACAAAATAAAGTATGATAATATGATGATAGGATTAAAAGTAGGATAATGAATTTATTGAGACCAAATAAAGAACATGCTATAATAAAATGTTTCGCATATAACCAAAGGCTGTTTTCTGAAAACAGTAAAGTTTATAGCTACAGTTAAAAGTCATTTTATAAGTAAAAATAAAATTGCAAAACAATAACAGCAAAAATGTTGATTAACAAAAACAATATAATATGCAGTTCATTCTATTTTATCAATAATATCATACATAAATATTTTAGGTGATCTCATTGTATAAAAATATTAGTTAACTTAAGTAGTATGCATAAATTAATCATACTGATATTTAATTTTTTATATAATACACTTGATAAATCAAATTAAAGTAATGAAAAATGATTATTCAGCTCTTTTCTTTCAAATTCTTTGTCCGAATTTTTTGTTGAGTTGATTGGGATATTAATTATCCAAGTGGAAATTGTCAATCACTCTCAATTTTTTTCATTAAATCATGTGTCAAAATTGTAGTTTTTAATAAATGCACATGAACTAAATTTTTTACAGCATAAAAACCAATAAATCTATCTTCACAAGTTTTTCATTACTATCTTATTTATGTACATTAATCTGCATTCAGTGAAAAAATTTTAACAGCAAAATTTTTACGTGTAAATTTTTTCTTTTGTGATAGAAAACAAAACTACAATATATAAGAAAAATTGAATTAGATAGAAATGCAAATGGCTATAATTATATATATTAATTTTTTTAATAATTCAAAGCTTCAAAGAAATTTAAATTTTTGAAAAAGAAATTTTTGTATAAAAACTTTCTTTTAAATAATCTTCAGTATTTTAAAACATAAATTAAAAAATATTCTGATACCTGAAGCGCATATTGTGCTATATTAAAATTAAATATTTTTTAAGGATAATTTCATTTTTAAGTAATTTTCTTTATCTTAGAACTGAAAGTAATTAATACATTTCTTAATTCTAAATACAATAAACTTTTAAGCATTACTTAATTGATTTCAATGTAAAAAAAAAAATTGAAGTACTAAATCAATGCTTATAAACCACACTAGAAATTTCTCACAAGAGCTTGGAATCAAAAATTATAGAATCTGTGATTATTGCTTATTTATTTAGTTTAGTGGAAAAGTTTAGGATTTTCAAAGTTATTTTAAAACGGTACTGAAACAGAGATTGGTGGGAGTTCCATCGTATATACTCAATAATCTGATTTTACACAAATTTCACGAAGATGTAATTTAATTATACTTTATTTTTTAAATAAAAATTCAGCCTTCAAAAAATTAGTACATTGGAATTTTAATTAATTTTATCTAATTCTTAAACCAAAAATAGAAACATATACTTCAAGATTATTAAATAAGGTTTGTTTGTTTGTTGGTCGCTTAACGGTCTTCAGTAAAGTTGATTTATAAGTAAGAATTACAAATGCTCAAAAATTCATAAGAAAACAGCTAAATACCATATGCACAAATATAAATCAAAATGCAAATAAAAATTTATAAGGATAAGAGCTTTTCTTAAGTAAAGGTCTGAACAACTCAGGAACTTAATTGAGTGAAGTTCAGTTATATCGTTACATGAGCTCACAGGGACCCCGTGGAGTGAAGCTCAAGTGTCGATGCATGTGCTCACGGGTCTGATATCACATCAGGGACCCCTTGGCGTGATGCTCAAGTGTCGTTGCATGAGCTCACGGGTCTGATTTCACATCAGGGACCCCGTGGAGTGATGCTCAAGTGTCGTTGCATGAGCTCACAGGTCTGATATCACATCAGGAACCCCGTGGAGTGATGCTCAAGTGTCGTTGCATGAGCTCACGGGTCTGATATCACATCAGGGACCCCGTGGAGTGATGCTCAAGTGTCGTTGCATGAGCTCACGGGTCTGATTTCACATCAGGGACCCCGTGGAGTGATGCTCAAGTGCTGTTGCATGAGCTCACTGGTCTGATTTCACATCAGGGACCCCGTGGAGTGATGCTCAAGTGCCGTTCCATGAGCTCACGGGTCTGATTTCACATCAGGGACCCCTTGGAGTGATGCTCAAATGTCGTTGCATGAGCTCACGGGTCTGATTTCTCATCAGGGATCCCGTGGAGTGAAGCTCACGAGTTGTTGAAGGAACAGGAGCACATGGGTTGGAATTCATCAGGGACATCAGAGTTGAATCCCGTAGAGTGACGCTCAAAATGCTATAGCATTTTAACTACTAGAGTTATCATTATGTAACTACTAGATTTTATTAAATAACACATTGTAAACTTATTAGCTCTTTTTTCATACATTTTAAAATTGGAATAAATTGATTAGCACGGTTCCTAAGCAAAAGCACTGATCAAAAATTGTTAAGCGATTATAGATAAGCAAAACTTATATTCCCTTTTATTGTATAATTATAAATCCCTATTTATATGTTAAAAATATTTTTCAAAGGCTCATTTCGAAAATAAAATATTAGATTTTTCTGTGTGCAATGGCATATGAGTGCAGCTTAAAATTGTTTTGTGGCTTACGATAATGAGTGAATGAAAGTCAATGAAAATATCTATATAAAGCCAATATATTAAACATCATCGTTCAAAATACTTTTGATCAGAGGTGTGTTTAGCTCATTGATCTAGGTACAGGAAAGCTTCCTGGCGTCAACATAAACAAACTCAAATAAGAATAAACACAGCATATCCTGTAGGAGAGTGCTACTGTGTTAAATTAACCATATTAGAATTATAATAAAATAAATTATAAACTTACAAATCAATTTTAAGATGTTACTCCCTGTTGACATTTATTTTTTTCCTATTATATTTACTTTTCCACATCACTTTTAATTTTCTATGCTTTATAAACGTATATTATATTTAGAAACTATTTTTCATTAAATACAACATCATATAAGTAAGAATATAAAATGACACACTATGGTTATTCAACACTGATATTGCTAAAACTCATTCTGTTTATAACCTAGTGATCTTAATGAATTTGACTTAAAAAGATAATTCTTGCACAAATATTTGTCTGTATTTTCTATTAAAATATTAATGCTTTATAGTTTTTACACCATTAGTTCGTATTAAAATAAGTTACAGCCAAAAAAAATAACCAAGTCTAATATTTTTTCAAATATAATTGTTTTTGAATATTATCTATACTGTATAAAAGTTATATATATGAAATATAGATAATCTTAATGTGATAAAATTATTAGTTTAAATGTAACTAATTTAGATAGTTTTTGAAACATTTAAAGTAATTGAAATAATGTAAATATACATAAAATGGTGTTTACATACTCCACACATCTAAACACTGTAACTACAGGTTTTAATTTTAAAATTAGTTGCTTTTAATTTCCATAAAACATAAAGTAATTACAGTTCAAAATTTAAGGTATTATATTATTAATGAAATGAATTGGAAAGTCTTGCTTATAAAGTATAAACAGGACAGTTAAGTAAGTTTAAAATTTATAATAAGTTAATCAATTCTATTTTACTGATATACTAAGAATGAGAAAAACATCTGCAAGAATCAGCAATTCGTTTAGAAAAAATATGCCAAAATAATTTATCTTTGAATAAATTACTTACAACTTATTACACCTAAACTTAATTAAAATATAAAATTAATAAAAATTATGTTTGAATGGAAGCTAGTCGAAAATTCCTATTTAAGCAAATGAATTGCTTTATTGATGATCAAAACATACCTCCAAAACAAAAATTCATTTCTAAAAGAAATTCTAACTAGTTAGCAATCTTTTTTCTAAAAATGTTTTACATCAATTTCATTATTTTCCTAAGCTGAAAAGAAACATTTTGTATGCCAGTATAAAAAGTCAGCATTAAGTGACTTCGAAAAATATTTTCTGAATTA
Organism: Latrodectus elegans; assembly: GCA_030067965.1. NCBI lineage: Eukaryota > Metazoa > Arthropoda > Arachnida > Araneae > Theridiidae > Latrodectus > Latrodectus elegans. Next base: position 110,865,653 of record CM057822.1, on the reverse strand, counting down.
TTAATTTCGAATCAAATCTAAACATGAGAAGATTTTCCACTCCTATTAATTCCTCTTGTGTTTAATTTAATAGTTACTCAGAAATAATAATTTAATATATATGAACAATTATACAGAATAAAGCACACACATCATTTCCAAGCATGATTAAAAATTCTTAAGTTTCTAAATTTAAGGTAAATTAAATAAGCTAAAATTTGAAACTATTAGATTTAAACCTATAAATGGCAATGCACAAATCTGATTATTAATGATTTGGAGTTCGTTAAACTTTTTGGTTCCACATACGGTCCAGTAAAATTTTGTGATAAATGCAAAACTTATTTTTAATACAAATAGAAATGCAGATGCATAAAAAGATCTGGATATTTACGCATTTAGTTATTATCAATAAAAAAACAAATTGTAATAGCAATTATTTTTGAATAAGTTTTCTCAAAAAAAAAAATCTAAAATATGACAAATTTCTAACATCCGTCGACAGATAATAAGAAAGTTAAGATTTTTTTAATAAAAATTTTTATACGGTAGGTATTTTAAAAAATTTCAATATTAAGTCATACATAGGAATATTTTACCAATGATACAAAGAATGACAATTACAATATTTAATTTAACTTAAATATTAGTTATGAGATAAAATTAAAACTATAAACTACAATTGTTCATTAACTATTTTAACATATTATAACAAAAATTTATTAACAAATTCTTCAAATTATTTTTCACTAACTCATATTGAAATGTCTAAAAATTGAAATCTTTAGAAAACACTACAAAATACCTGAAGAATGTTGTAACGATAAGAGAATCATCATTTCACTAAAACTATTATCATTTACATCTTATTCATTGATACCATGATAAAAAATTTCCAATTTCAATTTTCCTAGATTAAACATTTAATTTACCTTTTCATTAGTGACTATTTTTATATAAGTTTGGTTTTCAATTTGAAATAAATGAGCTTCTCTAAGACAAAAAATTTCAATGTAAGTTTTTACTGCAAGAATTTGGTTAAGTTTGTCACTAATGGTCAATTTATACACACTATAATTAATTAATCTGTATCAATTTTAAGCGGATTCTGTGAGCCACTACAAATATCTAAGACCAGGTGGGATTCGAAACAAAAAACAGTTGAACCGAAGGTAGATCGCTAACCATCTGTCTCTAGTTGTGTGTGTGTGTACATAGCAATATTTTTTTACAGCAAGCAGAAATAATTAGTGATTGAAATTGCATTCGAACACTAAGTATAGAAAAATATTGTTTACACACACACACATATATATATATACGTTGTATTAAAGCACGTATTTTTTTTACAAAATAATTGACTATTCAAATATATTTATATATTTAATACTTTTCAGAATAAATGTTCAGTGTAAGAATCTTCGACATACCTAAAAAACTTCTACTTTTAACTTAATATTTCTCATTATTATGATAAAATGGAACAAAGATTTAATTATTATTGCATAGTTAACTCAGAGGATTGCAATTTTAGGTTCACTTGTGGAAGATGACATAAAAACAATGAAGTTGTATTAAAATTGCATATTTCCTACTATTTTTTAAGCAAAATAAAATTTAAAAAATAACTATATTTTACATTTCAGATAGTTTTAAATTTTTAACGTCACATACTTGGGCCAATGATTAGAGCAAATATATATTCATTTTAAAAACATTTTCGTTATTTTTCAAATCAATTTTTTATTAATAAGAATGATATTCAAACCAAATAATTAATTCCTAAGTATACAATGCTTTATATTTAATATATTTTTAATAATTAAAATTGATCGCTTTAACTACGGTTTAATTTAATTTAATTATTTTTAATTCAACACCATAAAAAATTTAGATTGTGATCATTCAGATGAATATTGATTATAAAATACTAAGCCATTCCAAGATATTTTTATGACAAAAGCTCAAAGATATTCAAAACAATTAATTTTTAAAACATTTTAAGCAGATTATTTTTTAAAAACGATGAAATATTTACTGAGAAATTACCCTGATTGAGAGATAGATGCAAACAGCTAAAAAAATTTATATTATTTTTATGTATTTTTTATTCGCTTGAGTTTCTATATTTAGCTTTTGTAAATAAGCCATTTAATGAACAATTGATTTAGCATTTAATGATTAATAAAAACCGTAAATAAAATTAATGGACCGCTAATTTATTTCTTAGTCCACATCAAACATCTATATCGAATTAGTGTTAATGACAGGTTCTTTATTTCTATTTTATAGTTCCATACCGATTATAAACGAAATAAGTTTACTGAGCAAAATTAAAGAAATGTTAATGATTGGAATATTTAATTTCCTTATAAATCGATTTTTTATGCATCTAATTAAATTAATATGAAAATTAATTGCGATGAACTAATATCATAATTTTTTAACTATCAACTTAATATATTATTCTAAAAATTTCCATTTAACTTATTTAGGACAAAATTGACTTATTTTAATAAAATTCTTAAAATTATAATAAAGAATTAAACATGTTGCAAACTTGAAAATAATATTTCAAATTAATAACTGATTCATTTACTTATTTTATGCCTATTATTTATTTTGTTTCTTACGGTATTTAATGATCGAATTCTATCATTTAAAAAAATGGAACGATAACTAAATAAATAAAACTATAAAATACGTAAAATACGTACGATACCATTATGTAGTATAAGAAAACAGTAAAAAGCTTTAAAAACTTTTAACATAATACATACTTTATTATACAATAATTATCACTAAAATAAAAAGGATTATCTTTTCTAAAAGTTAAGAAAAAGACTTTAGCAGTTGTAAATTATAGATAAAGTATGTAGTAATTAAAACTTTAGCATTATCAGAAAATAAGACTCAATTATTAGTATTGAAGAGTACAATAATTAGTAATGAAAGCAATATACCACGATTTTAGTAATTAACTTTAAAAAATTTAGAACAAAAATATCTAATTTCTAAGTAAGGAATAGCGTTCTTACTTACGACGCTCAGTCCTACAAAACAGTAGTAGTAATAATATGAAACAGAAACAGTTTTGGAGCTTTATGCTCGTAGGCTTATAGCTCGCATTGAGTAGGATTGAGTTCTTCCACCTAACTCATCAAAAATTTAGAACACCATTTTGGGAAAGAGTGACGAAACAGAATTCCCTTGCGAAGCACTATTTCAGACAAACGCAGTGTCCACGGAGAAAATGGAGAAAACTTTCAGACGACAATTTCCGCGCACTTGTGCAGTTCCTCCTTTGTTCTCAACAGCAGCCAATGAAAAGCTGCAAAATATGCTGATTTCGTCATTAGCTTTGCATTCAATGTTAGAAGACAAAACGTTGTTTTTAGGCATGACAATTTTTTATACTAATTTAATACTGAAAACAAAGAAGAACCGCATTTCGAGTTGAAATATTAAGTCAAACAATAAATGAAAAAAAAAAGAATACATTTCGTAAAATAAATAATAGCAACATAGAATATTTTACAATAATGAAAAATAATAACATTACAATAATGGAAAAAATATTCAAAATTTTACTTTAAAATCTAAATTTCATTTTTTACGTTAAACGCTGCTTTAAAAATTACAGAACCGTAATGATACAAGTAGTTTATATTTTATCATAATTTAGGAATAAAAAGTTATCTTACACTTAATAGTTTTCACTGCAACAATTATGGAGGAAATTTTTAAGAATAATAATTTTATTCTTAAGACAAAATAGTAAAATAATTTTCTCATTTTTGAGGTGTGTGTGTGTGCTTCGATTTTTAAATTTAACTTAGTATTACCTGGATTCTATTGGGTTGTTCGGAAGGTTATATATATATATATATATATATATATATATATTGATATCTCTTCCTAGTGAATATTTGGTAAATAAATTTATATTGATCTGCATATTTAAACCATTGTTTTCGCTTCAACAGTTTTAAGTTATAAATACTTATTTAAAAAAATTGATAATGTTAATTTAAATACTTGATTAAAATAACTTTGATATTATTAAAAAGTTTTAACAATTCTGAAAAGTTTACATGTTCAAATACAATTCAGTAAAAATGAATTTTAATAAATTTTATCTCTTTAATTCTAATCTTTATAAGTTATATTTGAAATTAATTATAGCTTCTTTCTATATAGATTATCATATATTTTCCAATAGATTTTGTACAAGCCTAATTCTTTACTCCAGTTATTCAATGAATTTTTATAATTTATCCAATTTTCTTCCCATTTTCGTTGATATTCAGCAACTACATGAATTTACCTACACACGTTTCGATGCGTATTTTTATGTATTCAATGACTACTGATCGTAAATTCCAAATTAACGGTCTAGCCTTCAGTTAAACAAGTCTTTCGTTCGTATTTTGTCTGATGTGATTTTGAAGTGGTCCATTTAAAAATGTAAGCCTCAGTCCAATTAAAAATCGACTTCAAAAATTAATAGTACCTTTCCCAACAATCAAAATCTAGCTTTCTGTTAAAATATCATTCCAAATTTCTAAATGAGTTAATCAAATTGAGTTAAAAAATTCATTTTTTCTTGTGATTGTATCCACTTTAAGACTTAATAAAATTATATTTAAAGTGAAAAGGAAAGCTGAAAAGCAAACCAAATGAAACTAACCCTTGAATTTTCTCTCTAATACATTTTTCTTTATTACTTTTTTATTTTATGTAAATTCTGAATGTTTCGATCAATTCATTAATGCGTAATTCAATGGCTTCTATGAATTTTTGCTGTGGAATTCTTTTGGTTAATTTATAAAAAAAGAATGTGGTATAAATTAGTAAATTAATAACAAAATCATTCTAAAACAAACACTTGGTGTGTATAGAAGAAGACTGGCTCTATGTAAGTCTAACTGTTAACATGGATGAGTAGGTTTATATTTCCATAAACAATATGCAGGCCTACATTTTACGCGTTCATTCATTTTAATAAGTGTTGTTTTTATTTTCAGACTTAACTAATGCAATATATAATTGAAAAAAGTACTTACATATAATTTAGTTACATTTAAACGTGTGTGTGTATGTATATACATACATATATACTGTTGTTATGTTATATACATATTGTTGTTGGTCCGATTCCAATACTAGACCAACTCCACAAGTCCATAGAAACCCAAAAACATAAGGGGCTTTGAAAAGGTGACTCTGACTTTGAGGGGGTGACGGTGGGAGAAATGGGCCAAGTCAACACCCCCTAGATACATGTGTACAAGTGCGGCAGAAACATAGCTCCTGGCAGGGTCACGCAAGCCGTGAAGGCCATTCCATTATGCACAGCTAAAGCTAACAGGCGTTCCTCGGCGAAAAAATCAGACTTCTCCAGGTCTCTGCGCTCTACAAAAGCTGTAACTCTCTCCCTTTATCATGAGTCTAGCTCAAGATTATATATATATATATATATATATATATATATATATATATATATATATATATATATATATATATATATATATATTAATAGATAGATAATGTGTGTATGTGTGTGCGTATAGGTATAATATATTTAATTTACAGTCATTTATTTTTATTTTGGGATTATTATTTAGGCGTTGTCATTAAGAGAATATTACATTAACAATCTTCATTATTTTTTTTATCGTTATTTGTAATGTTTCTTTACTAAACGTTAATATTCGATTTGAATTAAACTTTAATGGTAAATATGTAAAAGCTACCTCAATAGTTTTCAATTTTTTTTTCTATTCGCATTATTTAAGTAATTTTCTTATACTGAAATGAATTCGATAATCAGTAAAATTATTTCGATATTGCGGCAGTAGTATCAATTTTTAAGGCTGCGATGACACAATCCATATATATCTGTAATTTTTATTTTTCTATTAATGTAGAAAGTTAGCGAATTATCGTAGCATTTTGGAAATTCTATAGTCTTTATTGTTTATTTATTTATTTTGCAAATGAATATAATGAATAGTTTCGTCATTTTACAAAAAAGAACCAATAAGGTACTTTGAACTTTGTTATTTCCTTATAAATAATTTAATTATTTTTTTAATAATTACTTATATTTTTAGGCATCTATTTCTAAGACGAAAGTCATTCCCTTTTTTTATACATTAATTATCTAAAACTATTGCTTAATCCTTTAAAATGAAATTAATGTTGAAGGTAGTAATGTAAAAAAAATAGTTTTGATATATAAAATGAACTGATAAACATTAATTACTATCTATCCGTTTTATGCTTTTCGTTTTGTAAAATGGTGCATATTAATTAATTTTAATTTTATTAATTTTATAAAATTGACAAAGTATCACTTTTAAGTAATTTTTTAAATACTTTTTTACAATTTCCTATTTGTAGTTGTTAACATTTCATATATGCTTATTGTTTACGAATATCTTTTTATTTACTTTTTCAATATGTGTATTATTTCCTATGCAAATAGCAGATGATAGACAAATTACGGAATTGCGAAATGATAAACTTTATAACTTAGATATGTAGAGAAAAATATGAATTTTTAATTCCATTTTCTTGTTTTGTTATTATAAATAACTTTTTAACGAAAATTTTTAAAATTCCTTATAAGTTACATCAAAATCCTTAATTACGATTTTTATAACAGTGAAGTGGAAATTTACAAGGAAAAATTAATATCAAATAACTAAAAATGTCGGTTAAATATTAATGATATCCTAAGGAAATTATTCGTTAAAAGAAGCTTATCTATATAAATAATTCTCCCCTGTGTTTTTTTATGCATTTGTATCGAGCTTATTTTTCTCGATATTCAGGTGAGGGTTTTTCTCATATTTTCTGTATATTAAAAGATATTTGCTATAAATTATTTGACAATTTTAAAATAATGAAATTTAATAATATATTTCAGTTATTACCATTGGGTATACTGAAAATTTGATTTTAGAAATGCTGGTATATTAAATAAACTTTAACTGCAAAAACATTTTTGGCTGAAGAAATAATAAAAATGAATTTTAGGTTATGCAGTTACCTAAATATGTATTAATTTACATTTTGATACATTCATGGTTCGTTGCTGTCTTTTTAAACTTCTGCATAAAAATGTTTGACAAACGAAACAATAACGAACTAAAAACATTTTTTTAAGACGTCCGGTTTCCTTAAGGATATTCAGGGCTACAAGGGGCGAAAGTGATGGCATCTTGTACAGTGAGAGGGAGGGAAAAAACTCACAGTTCATAGATGAAAACGAAATCTTAATTTTTCCTTTTAAATTTCGTATACCTTTTTTTTTTCCAATGTTAGGCTGATCCTAGAATTAGCACTACAAGCGGCGAAGGTGGTGGCACAGTGGCACACAAAGTGGGTGTGCCACCTTTGTAACCAAAAGGCAAAGGATAAAGAAATATACACACAGAAAGAAAGGAACATCCATGCCCGAACCATGATTTGAACAGAGACCTACTGCTTCGAAGCTAAGGACACTAACCAGTCCCCCATTGCCCTGGTTAAACTGGTATACTAATATTTATTATTGGTACTAAAAATAGTACATAAAATTTCGTAGTTATCAATAGGTTACAAGAAATTCCAAACACAAAATATGATCTTCATTACAAAATTGATGATTTTTTTTAAATACTAAGAACTCTAAATTCGTTGTCATAGTACGTATGGTTTTTAAGTCTCAAAACCGAGAATTAAAATTCTAGAAATGAGAACGAAAATAAAAGCAATCTACATTCATTTTACAATGTATCCTTTCTATATACAGAGGGTCGTCTCCCAATAGAGTTTTAGCTGAAACGGCATAAAAAAATTATTATGCGGAATATTCGAAACAGAAATATTTATATAGCATTGTCACTTATTATCACATGTTTTTTTTTTTTTTTTTTTTTTTATCCCCGAAATTTTGCTTGGTTTTAAATTAAGAATCACGCACGGAATGAAATCAAATTAAACGCCCTTTTTGTAATCTTGGTTTAGGTATTCAATGCTTCAAACTGACAACTTGTACGATAGGGCACAGAGGAGAGCGCCATCTTCGACCCGAAAGTGAAAGATAAAGAAATACACACAGAAAGAAAGGAACCCGAAAAATGATTCGAAAAGTAACTATTGCTTCGAAGTTAGGAACGCTCACCACTCCGCCTTCGATCGGCACCGTAACAAGACTGGTTAATCTTCTTTGTAAATCTTACTTTAGCGATCTTTTTTAATCTAAATTTTATGTATTTACTTTCCAAGCTAATCGAAGGATGTGTCTTTGAATTTCATTTTTAACTTTTGACTCAAAATCAGACAAAACTTCATTTTCAAAAGAATTATCTTCGTTGTTTTTGTCAATTGAACCAGAGTTTTCCAGATTTCAAAATTTTTCTATTTGTTACGAAATTAAATGCTTCTCTACCACTACATCATATATGATAGAAGTGTGATTATCAGATTTTCGGCCCAGTGGGTACGAACCAAAAATACTTTCAACAGCTACGAAATTTCTATTCAAATATTTGATGTTATCAGTCACAATGTTGTAATAGTAATCTGAACCTATAAAAACAGTTACAATTAGGAGAGTCAGCAAGGGTTTCATTTACTACTTTTGCTTTTTTATCTGTAACTAAAGCTTCTATTTTTGAGTACTTCTTCATTTAATTTCGAAATAATCTGTATTCAATAATAATTTTCCTTCTCTTATTTTCACGGGATTTAATTTGTCAACGAGTCTCTACCTTTCAAATCCAGAACTCTGCAAACTTCCAGTCATTGTATTAAAAATCGGAAGCCATTTTTTTGTTATTCCTTGTATGCACGTCCATTTTGAGCACTAAAACTTGTGCACGTTGTTAATCCTCCCCCCCCCCTATTTCTTAAAACCCCTCATATTGTTATTTTAAAAAATGATAATAGTCATAATTACTATGTTTTTCGGTTTTTGGAAAAGTATTGTTATTATGCAGTGTATTCGCGTATGCGTGCGTGAGTGCCTAAGATATTTAAACTTTTATTAATTCGCCTATTGTTGAAATGCACTGGAAACGGATGAAATGAATTCCAACTTATATTTACTAGCAGCATAACTAAATGATAGTTTCAAGTGCTCCGAAACTCAATCAATTTGTTTTTACTGATCTATTCGTGTAAAACTAGATTTCATGGTTCAGAATTGTTTTAAACAAAGCAAAGTAATCTGTACATACGGTTTAAAATAAAATAAATAACATTATTTTATTAAATCACAGTTATGCTTGAAATCTGCGTAAAATTTTTCTCTTGGAAACTACGGCCCTCGAAAGTTAGCGCTCTGGGCTGTGACTTGGCTTGCTGCGCATATTATTTATCTACGATTAAGCTGGGATTCGAACTCAGTACCCACTGATAATAAGAGCGGAGCATTAACCAACCAGGCCCCTGCTACCTTTCCTTTCGTCGGTAAAAAATTGCTTTTTTTTTTGTGCTTGTGGATGTGGAGAGGTGGACCTTATCACCTGTTGATGGGGCGAGTATTTCAAGCTTGTTATCCTTAATGTACAGCCGAGCTGGCAGCCGCTCTGGATGTTCGTAGTGGTTCGGAATCCACTTTAAACCGTAGGTCCCGGTCTAATTAGCCTTCGTGTACAAAAAATGACCGTTGAGACAAACCAAACCAACCTTAATGTACATTCTGGGACCCGCCTGCACCGCTATGTATCCGAAGTTTTCGGAATAATGAAGGTTTCTTATATTTATATCCGACTGTATATGCACTTTTTTTTATACGTCCTTCGAATGTCACACATTTAAATTAAAATGATTTTTCGTGAACAGCATTCTTACATCAGGGAAAGATGGGAACCACCTGGGGGGAAATTTCCATCAACTCCCAAGAAAAATATACGAGCTCATTTTCAACAGTATATTTTGACCTTGCCTGTGGGAGACTGGGCTATCTTTTCCTTTGGGACACCGAAAGTAAGAAATTCTAGGCGGTAAACGAAGCACTTGTAAGCTGACACTTGGTTGCATCTGCAGGAGGTCTAAAAAGTCACACAGAAGTCGAACACGTGCGCATTTCAACTGTTTCCATGAATAAAAAAATAAACTCCATTGAAATTTGTTGGCAGGTAATCATAAATCTAACATGAATATTCAATTTACTATGAAACGGGATCGCGAATCCAATGAAAAACCTTCTAAATCAGTATCTGATTTCTAGTACAACTAATTGACCTCTATACCATCCAATACATTACTAATAATACACTCTTCTTAAGTGATTTAACTATTTTCTTTGAACTATATAAGTCCTGCAGGTTATGATATAGCTGTATGTATATATATATATATATATATGGCAATTTTCAATTGTAAAGTTTTAATATAAATTCTATGCAAAATTTTTCATTTTACGAATCCAATTTCTGTGAATTATAATAATTACTTTAATCATTCTCAAACATAGCTCCAAGTAACTTTAAAAATCCTTTCGTTAAGAACACAACTGACCAATAATATCCCACAAGAAAAGAAAGGAGCCTCAAAAGCCGAAGTTATTTAATACTCCCGGAAACTGATTTGTATACTTTTCTATATATCTATGAAGCTTCAGAATAAGAATTACGTGTTGCTCCTACAATAGAGAAATTCAGATTCGTTTTTACGCCTGCTTCATGTAAATTGCCTTACGAGTGATCTTTGCGTAGGCCGCAAGAGACTTCTAAATTGGCAGATTCTCATCTTCTCTTGTTCAACAGTAAGTCTGCTCTATCACAAGACATTTTATTTAACCCATTGCCTTCAGGATCTCTTTGAGCACGAATGCAGAAGACAAAAACGCATACTTATTGTTCAACAGTGGTTGACATCGAGTTCGAAACCTTATGCTTCTAAACGAGATTTTTTTTTTTTACCAGAAATTTGTCTCATTTTATGATAATTATTTTTATATTAATGTTCACTGACCCAAAATTGACTGCTTTGGCACTAGTCCGTAAGTACTTATAAATAAATAAAATAAAAACCCAGACTTTATGACACCAATTTATTTTCTTTACACTACCAAAAAGAATGCTTATTATTTGAAATGACAATTTAGCAGCTAGGTTTTTGTAATTTCGAACACACAGTAACAAAAAAATGAGTTTAGCAGCTGAAAATTATGATTCCATAACGAATGCGTCAACATTTTCGGCGAAAAAATTGTTAAAATGAGGATTAATATGATTATCTTTTTTTTTTTTTTTCAAAGGAAAAATATACTTGAAACTGTCTAATTTCATACTCGAAGTAAAACTATTCTACAAGACGAGAGGAAACATTTAATACAATTGAATTGGTTACCCCAAGTAAATTCAATAGAAAATAGATCACATTTATGTTTAATAAATGAACTCTTAGGCTTTACATTAAACTCAAGGAACATCCCTCATTTCATCCAAAAACTAACGATCACATAATTATTGAACTATTAATAAAGAATCCTTTATCGTTATTTTTAGTCTTTATCGTGAACATGTATTCATCTCTTAAGATGAGATATTTTAACAAGAGGCTTTTTTCTACGTGCATGGTTGAAATTTTGTGTAACAGGTGTTATTGCTTTATAAAATTAAAAATAATATGATGAGAAATATTTTTAGAGAAACAGTGTTGAGAGGTGCCTGATTATTTCATTTCAATTTTTGCAAATGGACTTATGATTCTTAACAAATCATGGATCAAAATACAAATGAGTAGAATTTTGCGTAAATTTCACTGCGAAACATTTTGTAAAGAAATAAAAATCACTGCTAAGGAAATAGTTAAGAGTAAAATATACCTTTTTTGCAATCCTAAATGAAGAAGCGATTCTTTAATGTGTCGTTTGAAACATTAATGATAATTAGGCAATTTAAACGTGGCTACTGTTTCCTCATAATGTTCATCAAAATAACAAAATATGAATTAAATTTCACAAAACTCAACGCAAGTTGAATTTTGAATAGATTTTCAGTAAATTCATATATTTTTTATTGTTTAATAAAAAGCACTTCTAAAATAATATAAACTATCAGTTTTAATTAGAAATTGAAATTCTAAAGTAAATAAAATAATCGTTTGCAGATATTATCCAAGCAATCATTTTCCCACAAGCCCTCTCTTCTTGCTAATAGCTCCGAATATTCCTCTAAAACCTCGACGTCATCCATAGATCCAACGTCATGAATAGGAATTTCCAGCATCGCTTTTAGAAACATTGTTTGCTATGGCTTCCCCTCCCTCTCTCCCAGCTCCGAAACTCCAGGTTCTCGCCAGAATTCCCGGTGCTGATTTTTCGCTAGTTTTTATGGTTTTCAGGTATTAAACGTCTCCACATTCCGCTAAGGGAATTTGATCAGAAAAAAATATTAACGTCGAAAAGGAAGAAAATTACATGCTTTACAAGAGTTGCGATCTGAGTTAACCTCCTGTAGATAAAAGCTAAGATAAAAATGACCTCTCTTTACCTGCACTTTTATAAGATAAGCGTTCCGGAAGCCTCTTTGCTGCACAGACTTTCAGAAGAGTTAAATAATAGAAGTATATTCACTGATATTGAAAGGAACATAGAAATTAACTGATTAGATCAAGTAAATAATAAATACATTTATATACACATATTATAAAAGATCCCCAAAGAATTGGCAAAACTAATTTATCATGTTTTAAGTCTTCCTTAATCGAAAATCCAGTTTAGAAAATTTAATTTCTTTATTTCAATTTTATTAGACTATGAATATTCCTTACACACAATAGATCAACAAGTAACTATTTGTTCCAAGACACGGTAGCTTGGTTGGATAGGACATTTATTCTTATTATCGAAAGGTACTGAGTTCGAATCCCAACCCAACCGAAGATTTTCCTTTATCCGAATTCATTAATGGCGGTTTTTCAATTTTTAAGACCTATCCACTTTCGGGGCCACGACCCACTTAATGTCTTTAAGGTGAGGAAAAAAGTGAGATCATTAATCCGGACAGTTAAATACTTGTGTGAACCCAAAGAAAAAATATTTTTCTAAATTATCTGGTGAGAGTGTTATAATTTTGGTATTTTTCAATTATCTTTTAGTGTATCAATATATTCTTTTCTTTTATTAATAAATTAAGGAAAATTATTTTTCTTGAAAAGAAAGCAATTTATATTTAAAGAGCAATAGAGAATAATTTTTAAAATTAATTTTCTAGAGAACTTTTTTCTTTCTTAATGAATATGAATTTATAACAAAAAATTTATTCATTTTGATAGTCCTGACAAATAAGTTTGATAGTTTTTAATTAAATACCACAATGCATAGTGCTTATTATTTACATTAGAATTTTTTTGTGTGTGTGTTCTTCACAACACACAAAACATTATTAACTTTTGTCCTAGATAGGACAGATATTTTTTTCAATCACAATTATGTAATTTACTTCACTTCGCTCCTTATATGAAAGGCAAAATAATCCATTAAGCCAAATATGATTGGCTGAGTTTATTCCCAATATATCCCAAAATTTCTGGTTTTTTTCCCTCCCCTTTCGAAATTCCCAAATAAAAATCCCGTGTTTCATTTTGAATGTATATTTTGTGAATTACTAGGCGCTATGTAATGGGCGAGTATACCACCAGAAGCGTAGCGATGGGGTGGGGGAAGGGGGGCTATCATGCCCCGGGTGCAGCTTGCTGAGGGGCGCCAAATCATTTCAATGGTAAACAAAATTTTTTAGAAAATTTCAATCTTAGTTTTATTATAACATCAATTTTATTCGGAAAAATAAATTTTGCAATAGGAGGGAAAAAAACAACTTAAGAATTATATTTAGAAAAGAGAAGAGATTGTTGATGAAAAATGAGGAAGAGTTGCAGGAGCCTGCCATGCACGAAACTCTTATTCTTTTATTTCTTTAATAATAATAATTTTGCATGGTTTAGTTCCTTTTAAAAATTGTGTTCTTTTTACCATAGTTTCAATTTTCATTTCTTAATCAGTTAGATTATCCATTTTCATCTTTTAATCCTTTTCTTTTTAAGTTTCATACTTTGCTCAAAGTTTGTGATACTATTGTTTTGTATTACAAATCTTATAAATGTATAAATAACGAAAATACTTTAAATTTTTTCACATAAAATTTTTGGAATATTAGATTAGTTAATTCCATTTTTATGCATATGAGAGGTTTTCATTTTAATATAAAGTTATTTGCCAAATCATTTGTGTTAATGTTATATGGTAATTTTTGGATCTGTTAACTTAGGGAGATTATACAGAAGAGTAAGCTCACATGAAAAACACCTATTTAATTTTGTAAATACGCCAAGATTCACAGTGCCCCTATGAGTCCTAATTGTTATACAAGTAGTCTAAGTCAAATAATATAGTAAAAAAGTGACAACAATAATGTAAACAAAACAAATGAGTTTGTTTTTCTCAATAAAAAATAAAAACATTCAATAAATATTATTTCCATTGGACTTTTCTAAATATTATAATTATTCAAAACTTAAAAAAAGATTTTGTCGAAATTTCAGTGTTTTGAAATATTTTAATATGTTATTTTTAATTTCTCAAAAAAGATTAAATCATTTTATTTAACTAGCAGTATTTCGTTAATATTTTTGATTTCCTTTTATGATAAAAAATTTTAAAATTAAATATTATTTTTACTATAATAGAATTATTCGCAAAAGAAGGAGATTTCATATGTAACTGAAATATTATTAATGGAAACTTGTAAGAATTTGAATTTGCTAATAATAACAGAAAAGTCAGATTTTACTTAAGTTATCAAGAAGCGATATAGAAAGATCCGTTTCAGTAGTTATTGAGACTTTGTTAAATGATACTATTCATTGTGTTCCAAAATAAAAATAAAACCCAATTTTTTATCTCAGGCTGCTGTAGCCATTCAGACTTGTATCACGTTACAATCGTGCTATAATTTCAGCTGAAACGTTAATTCGCTTTGTCCGAAATATTGTATCCGGCACCAGAGTGACCTTCAAAGAAAGAGGGGACATTTTTCGTAAAATAGCACTACAGCATGCCGCGTAGGGACTTGTCTTCCTGGAATCGAAATGAAGGGGATCCAGAACTAATTATTTCCAAGTTCTTTAAAAACACTTAAGCTTTCTTTCCTTTCCATTGTTCACACGGTTAGTATTTCGTTTCTTCCAAGAACGGCTTCATCCGAAACAAAAATGTAAAGTTTTGAAAATCTGGAAGTTTTAACATTTGAATTATTATTGCCGTAAGTTATATTTTCTGTCTACTATGTATTCTTTCGATATATATATATTTATTTCATATTTTGTTGGTATAAATATTTACTAACATCTGCTTGCAGAGATTTGAAAATTAATTATTAAATTACTTATAAGTTAAAACTATATTCATTCAAAAGTTATTTATTTAATGTTTAAATATTTTGTTTGGGGAAATAATTTTCATTTGACACGTAATTTTGTTGGCTTGACATTATATCCCCTTATATTGGAAAATTCTTTTTTCAAATGTAAAAGCTAAAAATCTATAAAAAATATCCCTCTTTAAATGTTTTTTTTTTCTTTTTTTTGCATGCTTAAACATACAGAATATATTTCTTAATTAATCAGTTCAACTTATATAAAAACAAAAAAATATGAAAAATTCGTTCGAGAAATTTATAAAAATCTCGTACACATTACTCATTCTACATTGTAAAATTTTACGATCCTCTTTAAATGATATAAATTTATTGAAAGAAAAAACTTTATACATTTGCATGAAAGCATTTCAAAAATGGTTCTTAATAGAAATAAATTTTGATTTTAATGAAAATTCCTTATTTTAATGATAAAATATATTGTAATATCTTAAAAAAGAGGTTTATTTATTGCCTTAAAATTACGAGGAAAATTTTCATTACTATGATAAGTGATTGAAAAAAATTCTTTAAATAAAACTAGGCGATATAACAATTAAAATATATTTTTTATCTCAGCATTTTTTAATTCTTGATAATAATATGAATCAACGAAATTCTTAAAAGAACAATATAGAGTGCATCAGTTTTGAGAGAAAAAAATATTTTTAATAATATAATATATATGAAAATTTGCCCGTGAATTTATCTCGACAAATAGTTTGCAAAAGCGGTCGAAAATATTCTTATTCCATTCAACTCACTCAAGACCAATGGAAAACATTATTTAACATTAAAGACGACATTTTATCTAGTGTGATTCATTTAAAATTTGAGGAAATTGATTTTTTAGCTGCATATTCAAAACAAACAAGTGCGTCGACTTTAGATGCTGACCTGGAATACATCGATTTACTGAAAGGCCATATGAGAAAAGTTATTACTAAAAATTTATACAATTTCAATCTTCTCGGACAATATAAAGATGGCGACACTAAAAACACAGTCGCTCTATTCAATGAAAGTGCAATGGAATTGGATATTGATACTGTTGCCGAGGACTTTTTCTATGAAATTATTAGCGTGATTTTACCAAATGGTAAAAGACTCTCTGAGTGTGTACCCCAAACATTTTTACATAATGTTAATATTTCTTCTATTCTTAAAGATGTAAAAGAAGAGGTATGTTGTTTAGAATCTTATTAAAAAAATAATCAAATTTGTATACATTTAGAAATAAATTTAAAAATTGGAAAAATATACGTTCTCTTTGCTTTCCTTCTTATGAAATTATTTTAGAATAATAAACATTTTTTTTTTCAAAATAACCAATACATGCATATTTAATATTAAAGGTTGAAAGACAAGTCTTATTCAATATGTATTTACAAATTTTAAAAAGAAAAAAAAAGTAACCAGATTATTAAATTACACGAAACATGTTTATTATTATTATATTTTTACAAAAAGATACATTTTCGCAAACATTTGCTTTTTTTAATAATACACAAGCACAATAAATTTATATTACACATCAATGTAAAAAAAAATTTTTGTAAAAAATATTTATATTCAAATTATTATTTCTATCAATATGAAAATAATCATTTTAAGAAAAATGACATCAGTTTTTTACATAATTTACTGGTAACCAATATTAAATCTTAAAAATATATTTACAATTAATATCAAATAATACTATTTACAGCATATATGTAGTTTCAAATATTGCATTTTACAGAAAAGAATATTTTCATTTTCAAACACTTACATTTAAACTATAATGTCCTATTGCAAGAGTGGAAATACCATCAGGGCTTACAATTCTTTTAAAATCAGTGTATAAAAGATATAAGCTAATTTATTTTGTTTACGGAATATAAATTATGCTGTTTTGATCGAATTATATTCATTTGTGCAAAAAGTTGTTTTCCTTCAGTCAAACAAGTTTTATAATGGTTAAATGTTATTTTATTTTTTAAAGTTTGTTTCTTAATACCTTTCAACCGTTTCTCAATTTTATCTTCAGGTTTGTAAGCATACATTTTAGATTTTAATCCAACGAATTCTACCATAATTTGTCCTTTATTCTCATCTTTCATTTTACCAATTATTTTTTTATTTACTAAGGGTATATCGTAGATATTATTATTTTGATAATCAGAAGTATCATACAAATTTATTCTGTTTTTCATATCCGAATAAAAATCTAAAGTTTTAATTTCATATATAAGAGAATCAGTATCTGTGTATAATAAACGGATATCGTCGCCATAATCGTTTTTCATCACTTGGTAAGGAAAGGAATACATGTTTTCGAATAGTGTTTGAATAGTGTTTTCGATAAGTCTAAAATTGCCATCCCAACATGAATTGGTTTAAAAAATTTAATACTTGTTTTTTTTAAATGAATTGCCATCAAGTTTTCGTCAAAAATTGTTCTATGATCAAAAGTTGGTTTCGCAATAAGTTTAGTAGCTTGTCTTTCGGAAGTACATAAGCGTATATCAACGCGACGTCGGACGTTTTCCATAGTTTTTCCAAAAATACTATTGTTCATCAATTTATAAAATTCTTTTTGAAATTCATTTTTGCATTTGTTCTTAAATTTGTGTTAAGTTCTATATAATTTTTAAGCCATGGCGATTGATTAAATTGCAGCACCCTATGAATTTTTTCTAATTTCAAACCTAAACTTAAGTATAATTTTAAATTTTTATAATGAACAACATATTTAAGTTTAGGCTCTAAAGTTGTTAATAATCTATATTCTTTACAATTTGGTGGAACTTTGTTTTCTGGTGCCACTGGTAAGTCTGTATGTTCATCATGAAGGGAAGAAGGATAATCTAAATCGACTTCTAAAATATACCCAATTTCTGAGTCATCGGGTATATTTTCCACATTAATATTGGTACTACACCATTTGAAGTCCTTAAGAGGAAGATATTCGCTCATGGCCCAACCGTACAAATTATTTGCATCGAGATACATGAGAAATTTTGATTCCCTTTTAGGATCATAGTTTTTCATGTATTTATTATTAGCTAAAGAGTATCGGTTGCTACACTGGCTAATTCCACCTCGAATTCCTTTTTCAATGAAAAGTATCATATCATAAAGAGTTCAATGTTTACCTTTGTAGAAAGTAACATCGCGTCCCAAGAGAGAAGTGTAGTACCAAGAAGGATCTAATTTGTAAGTTTTTAAACAGATTTGCCTAAAATTTTCGAAAACATCCGATAACAATAAAACGTCAGTTTTGACATATAAGTCACCTAAATTCTTAAGATTGAAAGAATTAAACACATTTTTAGCATGATCATATTCCTCAATACTAATCTGCTCTTCATTAAGTTCATTATAAAATTTTTCATGATCAGGTAAGCAAATTTCATCACATTTTGCTATATCATCGAAATAATCATAGGGGAAAACTCCTTTTCGTAACAATAATTTTAATTTATCAGTATCAAAATATCTTTTCATACATTTGAATTCATCGAAAGTAAGATTGGAAATGAGTTTGTCAAGACTAGATGGTAAGAATTTTAATGTATCTATGAATCTAATATGAAAGGTACTTGTTATGTTTTTACTAAAGGATATGTATTTTTCCTATGTGTTAGGTATTAAAAATATTGATTTGTCATCGTATACCAATTCTTTTATGAAAATGTGAGCGTCATATCCAGATAAATTATGAAAAAAAATTGGTAAAAATTTAGGCAATTTTAGAGATAAATTACATTTATTGCAACAAGCCCCATTAAATTTTTGTGAGATGTGGCAATGGTCGCGAACTTTTTTATTTTCTAGAGTAAAAGGTTCTAAGCAAGCAAAACAATTTTTAGCATTATTATAAACTTCTTGTTCTATTTGACTGAGTAGCCTTAAGGGCTTAGGATTACTAGAAATTTCAATGATATTTGAGGCTTCCATTTTTATCATTTCAATGAATCTAATCCTCGATATACAACAGGGTCCTTATAATGCTTGCCGTCATGACAAATGAAATAACAGAAACTAAAAGGGATATGTTTTTGATAAATATTTGTGAATGAATTCTGTGGGTTAGGATGGCAAGTATCAGTTTTTACTGTTAAACACTCAAAATCCGCATATACAACAAATGGCACTTTTAAAATATTTTGAAAATTTTTAAATTTTAAAAACTTACTTTCGTTTGTTGGCATTTCTACTTTTGCAGGACTTTTTTCCTTACACAATTCCTTGTGAAACAATAATTTGTCTTCAGATGAGAAAAATTGGAGACAACGTCTACATACGTGGACAGAATGTCCATGTCGGGAATACTGTTTTGACAAAATTCTTGACATAGATTTTATCCAACAGAAATGTCCACTTTTTTCTTTTTTCGGGATATATAACAAATCTACATATTTCTCTAATTCGGTTTCGCAAATTAGGATTGGAAAAATTTTGCAATCGTCATTGAAAGAATAAACATTAATTGAAATGTTATTTACCTGCGTAAACTTTCGGATCTCTGAAAAAGGCGTTGGGTAAAAAACGCAGGTAAAATTCAAAGCTTCTTGATATTTTTCATAATTTGAAACTCTATCAGGATTGTGATCAGCCGGGTAAAGAGCCGAAAGTATCGACCATTTAAAACATTCATTGTCATCATTTTTTACGTTAACCACCGCTTTCTTCATTTTCAAACATTCAGGTAGCTCGCAAAAAGTGGAACACTTGAAAGGCTTGAAACTGTTCGTTCTAACCTCTTCTTCGAGAATTTGATCCAAAGACCAACCAGAATCTTTCTTCTGAAAATCTTCGCTTTCAGCGAGGATGCTGTCGCTCATCTCTTCGTAAATTCCACTAATATTTGTAGCAGAGGTCACGATCATATTTTTTGATTTAAACTCGATGTCTTTAAATGTATCATATCCATTGTCCGCCATATTTTTATACACGCATCGGATTCTGATACTTACTTTTAAAGCATCAAGTCTTGCCAATTCTTCTCTAATTATTGCAAAGGCTTCCTGTTTTTTAATTCCAAGAATTCTGCAATATCTTTGCAGTCGCAGTTTTCTAATTGAAAAGTTTTATACTTTTTCTTAAAAGCACTTCGCACTTCTTTTGTAGATTCCCCATTTCCTTGCAACGAGGAATTAAAATTTCTGCTCTCATCCTGCTGTCCTTGTAAAACATTTAAAACTTCATTAGATCCATTACCTATAAGGCTGTTTGAAGAAACTTTTAGTCTCTTCGGAAGCGATGTATCAAATTCAGACTTTCTTTTACAGCTTCCATTCTTCTTATGTCGAATCAAAGCATCGTTGCGAGAAAAAGTTTTGCTGCATTGTAAGCAAGTGATTTTTTTTGCTTGATGGATCGAAACAATATGACGCTTTAAATCATTTTCTCTCATAAATTCTTTATCACAAACACTACAATGAAATTTAACAGATCTCTCATGTACTTCTAAAATGTGTCTTTTTAGAGAAAACTCAACGTTAAATAGTTTACCGCAGATTTCACAAAGTCCCATCGCGACTTTCTAAGAAATGCCTGTTTCTTAAGGAAAATTTCATTCCTATGAGCAGCGTTATAAGAAGTTGATTCTATTTCCTTGGCTTATATAGGTTCGATAACAATAGCTATCACGTGATGCATTTTTTTTTTCATTTCAGCGATTTTAAAAGGTAGCGCCGAGTTCTAACAATTGCGGTTGGTCCTTAAGAAGAAAGTAAAAGATGTATGGTGACGTCATTGTAGAAGAAACTATCAGGTAAGGGTGCGGATTTTTACTAAAGATAGACGGATATTCTTTCTAGACAGTTGAGAAACGGAGATATAATCAAATGATCGATGTCTTTATTTTTCCCGTGAAAATGGTATCACACCCACTGCCAGTTACAGAGAAAAATAGATTCCTTAACAAAAAGGTGGTGTATGGCGAAGTTGAATGATTAAGCAACTTAAAAGAAATTCTCCCTTTTGCTGACCAGTAACAGCCACAGCTTCGAAGTGAGCAACAATGGGATGTGTTCTCCAACAAGTATTGAACTTGAAAGGGATTCAATTGGATATATATGTGAAAGGTACAAAGCAAAATGTGGGCTTAGAAGCACAACTAATGTCCTGACGCGGAGTCTCAAACTGAAAAGCAAAATGCCCCCTCAAACTGTTTTGTGAATACCGAAATCATTGAAAGAGTACAATAGAACACATTCTCCCTAGAAATAAAGAAAGCCAGGTGTTACCTGTTTTGAAGTGGGAATGGATATAAAAGAATCGCATTCTTTTATTTCGCATTTTTAAGAACTATTTAATGCATCCCAAGAGAAAAACATGTTTTATTTTGTATTTATAATAAAAATATAAAAAATATTGATGTAAATTACATCAAGAAAATTAAATGAAACAGATTTAATTTTTTCAAACAATTTATTTTGACGTGAATTATAAGAGAGCTGTAAGCTGTAAATTTACTTTAAGTGTTAAAACATTCAATAAATTATTTTAGTTTGAATACAAGCACGCGACTACAATGCAGAGAATTTATAAAGATCCAAGTCATACAGCAAGTTTTAGTGGTATAAATGCGGTGAGACGAGGCTTGAAAGATAAAGTTAAAATCTCAGATATAAAGAGATGGCTATCTCATAAAGATTCATACACTTTACATAAGCCGATTCGTCATAAATTTTTACGAAATAGAGTGATAGTAAGTGAAATTGATCGACAATTTCAGGTGGATTTAGTTGACATGCAGTCTTTAGCTGAGTTTAATAAAGGTTACAAATATTTACTTACCTGTATTGATGTGTTTTCTAAATATGCATGGGCGATTCCTTTGAAAAATAAGCTTGGAAAGAGTGTAAAATTAGCTCTGAAACTATTTTTAGAACTCGTTGTCCATTTAGTATCCAATCAGACAGCGGTTCAGAATTTAAGAATAAAACTGTTCAAAATTTTTTGAGAAATTCAAAAGTTAAATTTTTTACTACCCAAAATCAAACAAAAGCAAGTATTGTGGAAAGATTTAATCGGACTTTAAAAACAAAAATGTGGAAATATTTCACTGAATTTAATACTAAAAGGTATACTGATATTATTGATAAATTAGTTCACAGTTACAACCATACATGGCACAGAAGCATTAAAATGTCCCCTGCTTCAGTCAACAAAAATAATAAAGATCAAGTTATGCATAATTTATATGGTGATTTAACCAAAATTAAATCTAAACCTGCAAAATTGGAAAAAGGTGACTCTGTGCGCGTAAGTAAGCAAAAATTGCGATTTGAAAAAGGCTATGAACAAAATTGGACAAGGGAAATCTTCACGGTATCTGAAATTATTCCCAGAATTCCAGTTGTCTATAAATTGAAAGATTTGATGGGGGAGGAAATAAATGGTACATTTTATGAAGAAGAACTTCAAAAAGTAGTAGATACAGGCTTTTATCCAGTTGAAAAAGTGATTAAAACTAGAAAAAACGTGACAAAAACAGAATATTTTGTAAAGTTTTCAGGATATCCCGAAAAATTCAATACTTGGATTACTGACCTGAAAAAACTATAAATAAAAACAGTTTTCTGTTTACAAATTCATTATGCAACATGTCTTTCTATGTGACGCTACGTTCTGACAGTTCTCTGAAATATTTTCCCGATAATAAAATTTCTCATTTTATAACTCAGCTTCCTACATCAATTAATTTAAGTGGTGAATGGGAAGTCGGATTATCTGAAATAATCTATCCTCATTCATGGTTCAACATTAATGAATTTAATAATGCTTTTAACTATGATACCGGAGATGGGAAACTGATAAAGAAAAAAATTGATACTGGCTGTTATGAATCCATATATGATATTCTCTCAGCAATACAATGGGTTTTACCAAAAAACCCAAGTAGATTTACATTAAATCACAATAAATCAACAAAACGAGTTAAAATAAATGCTGTACAAAGAACTGCTCTCCACCTGGGAAAATTAGCTCCAATCTTAGGTTTCAAAATCAACACAGTCATTGTAGGAAACATGAAAGGAGAATTTATAGCTGATGCAGCTTCTGAATTTTCCGTTTTTTATGTGTACAGTGATATAGTAGCTCCACAGATTGTAGGTAATATACAAGCACCTCTTTTGAGAATTGTACGAGTAAAAGGTGTAGACGGTGAACTTATTAGTCAATATTATGATAGACCTCAGTATTTATCGGTGATACGACAGTCATTTCAAACTATTAAAATAGAAATGCGGTTAAATTCAGGAGATTTTGTACCATTCGAGAGAGGAAAAGTCATAATAGTTTTGCATTTTAGAATGAAACAAATAGTATAAATAGGATCAAGAAAGTATGTCAAGTCATTGTTAAATTAGTCTTCAAGATGAGCGTACCATATATTTGCTGCACAAAAAAATTTGAAGAACATTATGCAAGTCAGACAGGTTCTGGCTTGCCTTATTATTGAGGAATTTCTTATCAGAGAGGTTATGGCTTAGGCGGAATATTCCGTCGTTTATTTAGAATTGCTTTTCCCTTTTTAGTAAAAGGTACAAAAAATATAGGAAAAGAAGCAACCGGATCCCGTATTGCAACGGATGTATTCTCTGGACAAAACTTTAAGGAATCCGTGAAAAAAAGAAGCAAAGAAAGTGGCGAACATTTAGCACGGAAAGCTATCGATAAAGTTCAATCTATGGTGGGTAAAGGAAAGTATAAAAGAAAACGCAAAAATTCGAAAAGAGTTATTTCATCAAAAGCTAAGAAAGTGAGAGGACGTGATATATTTGATCCGTGATGACGTTTCTTTTAAAAGATTCACCCGAATGTGTGAAATCTGAGTTAGAGCTTTTTCATTTACCTGGAACACAAACTGCTATTCAAAGTGGACAATGGATAGAATTCCACCCTCTATCAAATGTTTTTGATGGTGGACCAGTAGAATTTTACATTTCTGGAAGTGGAGAAGATTATATAGATCTCAGTCAAACACAATTGTATGTTAAAGCAAAAATTTTAAAGAATGATAACTCTGTGATCGGAAAAGAAGATGAGATTGGACCCGTGGATCTATTTCTACATTCTTTGTTTTCTCAAGTTGATATCGCCTTAAATGATCGTCTCGTTTCTAACTCAAGTAATACTTACCATACCGATCATACATCGAAACCCTATTGAATCATGGATACGATAGTAAGACGTCTCAGCTTACTGCTGAGCTCTTTTATAAAAATTCAGAAGATGGACTTAAAAAACGATCTGCTTTTTTCAAAGAAAATGCCACTGTAGATATGATTGGCTGCATTCACAGTGATTTATTCCATCAAGAAAGGCTTTTATTAAACCTTGTAGATTTGAAAATTAAACTGATTCGAAGCAGTCCAGAATTCTGTCTATTGGGTAAAGAAGGATATAAAGTAGTATTAAGTCACGTATCTCTACTTGTTCGAAAAGTCCGTGTAAGTCCTGGAGTAATATTAGGACACGGAGCGGCATTAGAGAAAGGTGGAACAGCTAAATATCCAATCAACCGTGTTTTGTGTAAAGTTTACTCTATTCCAAAAGGAAACATGTCATTCGTTCAAGATAGCATATTTGTAGGTCAAATGCCTAAGCGTATTATCATAGGTTCTGTTGATAATGAAGCATTTCACGGAACTTTAAAAAAGTCCCCTTTTTATTTTCATCATTTCAATTTAAATTTCGTTGGAATCTACGTGGATGGTCAACCAATTCCACATAATCCATTAGAAATTAATTTTGATGAGAATAATTTTATTCGTGCCTACCAAAGTCTCTTCTTAGGCACAGAAAAGATGGGGCAAGATCGTGGTATATTTATATCAAGAGAAGAGTATCCTAAAGGTTACGCGTTATACGCATTTGATTTATCTCCCGATTTATGTGATGGAGAACATTTAAATCTCATCAAACACAGTAATTTACGATTAGAAATGAAATTTAGCAAAGCTCTTGACCATACTATATCTGTTATTGTTTTCGCCGAATTTGAGAGTCTTATCGAAATAAACAAGACAAGAAATATTTTGTACGATTTCGGGAATTAATCATGACGGGTATCAAATAAATAAAATCTTGCTGAAAGAAATGATTACTGCAGGGTGTGTTTTCTGATGATGCGATTCCTGTTTTCCACCCTAATTCAGCTGCAGTTGTGAATCGAGATGACTCATCGCAGCCTGGTTCACACTGGATGGCAATATATGTAGACGAAAATGGAAATTTGGAATTCTTTGATTCCTATGGACAATCACCTTTCTTCTATGGAAAGTTTATTCAAGACTATGTATCCAAGTATTCAAATGTATTGTGGAATTCTGTTACTTTTCAAAATATAACATCTAATGTATGTGGACATTATTGCATTTACTTTATACTAAAACGCTGTCAAGGAAATTCTATGTATTCTATTGTTCAAAATTTGTACCAAAACAAAAGAAATGATTTTCAGATTTTTCAATTTGTTAAAAAGAAATATGGTATAAGAATGAGTTTTAGAAAATAAAAATTTAAAACGAGAAAAAAATATGTTTATTTATTTCTTATTCTTTTGATGGAAAATTGTGACTGATTTTTTATTACATGAAAAATTATGATCCTGAAAGGGAATCAAAATTTCTCATGTATCTCGATGCAAATAATTTGTACGGTTGGGCCATGAGCGAATATCTTCCTCTTAAGGACTTCAAATGGTGTAGTACCAATATTGATGTGGAAAATATACCCGATGACTCAGAAATTGGGTATATTTTAGAAGTCGATTTAGATTATCCTTCTTCCCTTCATGATGAACATACAGACTTACCAGTGGCACCAGAAAACAAAGTTCCACCAAATTGTAAAGAATATAGATTATTAACAACTTTAGAGCCTAAACTTAAATATGTTGTTCATTATAAAAATTTAAAATTATACTTAAGTTTAGGTTTGAAATTAGAAAAAATTCATAGGGTGCTGCAATTTAATCAATCGCCATGGCTTAAAAATTATATAGAACTTAACACAAATTTAAGAACAAATGCAAAAAATGAATTTCAAAAAGAATTTTATAAATTGATGAACAATAGTATTTTTGGAAAAACTATGGAAAACGTCCGACGTCGCGTTGATATACGCTTATGTACTTCCGAAAGACAAGCTACTAAACTTATTGCGAAACCAACTTTTGATCATAGAACAATTTTTGACGAAAACTTGATGGCAATTCATTTAAAAAAAACAAGTATTAAATTTTTTAAACCAATTCATGTTGGGATGGCAATTTTAGACTTATCGAAAACACTAATGTATTCCTTTCCTTACCAAGTGATGAAAAACGATTATGGCGACGATATCCGTTTATTATACACAGATACTGATTCTCTTATATATGAAATTAAAACTTTAGATTTTTATTCGGATATGAAAAACAGAATAAATTTGTATGATACTTCTGATTATCAAAATAATATCTACGATATACCCTTAGTAAATAAAAAAATAATTGGTAAAATGAAAGATGAGAATAAAGGACAAATTATGGTAGAATTCGTTGGATTAAAATCTAAAATGTATGCTTACAAAACTGAAGATAAAATTGAGAAACGGTTGAAAGGTATTAAGAAACAAACTTTAAAAAATAAAATAACATTTAACCATTATAAAACTTGTTTGACTGAAGGAAAACAACTTTTTGCACAAATGAATATAATTCGATCAAAACAGCATAATTTATATTTCGTAAAACAAAATAAATTAGCTTTATCATGTACTGATTTTAAAAGAATTGTAAGCCCTGATGGTATTTCCACTCTTGCAATAGGACATTATAGTTTAAATGTAAGTGTTTGAAAATGAAAATATACTTTTGTGTAAAATGCAATATTTGAAACTACATATATACTGTAAATAGTATTATTTGATATTAATTGTAAATATTTTTAAGATTTAATATTGGTTACCAGTAAATTATGTAAAAAACTGATGTCATTTTTCTTAAAATGATTATTTTCATATTGATAGAAATAATAATTTGAATATAAATATTTTTTACAAAATTTTTTTTTTACATTGATGTGTAATATAAATTTATTGTGCTTGTGTATTATTAAAAAAAGCAAATGTTTGCGAAAATGTATCTTTTTGTAAAAATATAATAATAATAAACATGTTTCGTGAAATTTAATAATCTGGTTACTTTTTTTTCTTTTTAAGATTTGTAAATACATATTGAATAAGACTTGTCTTTCAACCTTTAATATTAAATATGCATGTATTGATTATTTTGAAAAAAAAATGTTTATTATTCTAAAATAATTTCATAAGAAGGAAAGCAAAGAGAACGTATATTTTTCCAATTTTTAAATTTATTTCTAAATGTATACAAATTTGATTATTTTTTTAATAAGATTCTAAACAACATACCTCTTCTTTTACATCTTTAAGAATAGAAGAAATATTAACATTATGTAAAAATGTTTGGGGTACACACTCAGAGAGTCTTTTACCATTTGGTAAAATCACGCTAATGATTTCATAGAAAAACTCCTCGGCAACAGTATCAATGTCCAATTCCATTGCACTTTCATTGAATAGAGCGACTGTGTTTTTAGTGTCGCCATCTTTATATTGTCCGAGAAGATTGAAATTGTATAAATTTTTAGTAATAACTTTTCTCATATGGCCTTTCAGTAAATCGATGTATTCCAGGTCAGCATCTAAAGTCGACGCACTTGTTTGTTTTGAATATGCAGCTAAAAAATCAATTTCCTCAAATTTTAAATGCATCACACTAGATAAAATGTCGTCTTTAATGTTAAATAATGTTTTCCATTGGTCTTGAGTGAGTTGAATGGAATAAGAATATTTTCGACCGCTTTTGCAAACTATTTGTCGAGATAAATTCACGGGCATACCAGATCCTTCACATGAGACTTTTACTTTGAGGTCTTCGTTGAAAGGAGATGCTAAATCCACCGCCACGTAATCCAGATTTTGATTAGACTGATGACTGTCTTCTCTGGACAGCATGAAAAAGGCATAGGGTCCCATTGTCAAGCCATCTGAGGAAGGATAGTAAGTATTTCCAAAAAGCTTAAAAGTTCGTATGTGAACATAAATTTTGTTCATCCACATGGACACATAGATGAAGACATTTCTACCGAGTGAAAATACATTCTCGGGTTCTTCACCACATTTGAAAGATATACCCGCTTTAACTTTCTTTCCAGTAGATACCTGTAGAAAAATAAGTAACATAAGTAAAAATAAATTTTAATATTAGAAAACTATTTCGATTGAAAGAATTTTTACCTCAGATTCATTCTTACGCTTCAAGTTAGCCATTCCACTGACTTATCTTTTCAGATAGATAAAATTCACAATAAAGTATCTAAAAAGAAAATATATAAGGACATATAATACTCTAATAATTAATCAAAATAAATAAATATGCCAAGAATATTATAGTAAAAATAAAATTAGACTTACTTGAAATTATTTTTGAGTAGTCCAGCAATAAGCAGAAAAAGTGTACCCAGACTCAAGAAAATTTCTGTCGAATCCTGTTTCACCACGTACAACGTTAATATCATCACGTGTTAAATTGAATGGTAGTAAAAATATTGCCATTTTATAATACCTAACATTTACTGTTGCCATTCTACAAAAATTAAAATCATGTTGCCACATGGTAGAAACTTTTAAAAGAACCAACTTTGTAATTTGGAGTGGACATCACCGCTACATGTTTTTGATTACCTTTCACGTGTTGTCTTAAAGCATAAAATGTTGCCACTTTGTTAAATGCAAATCACCTGTTGCCATTTCATGAATACTAAGCTCTCAAACTCACAAAAATTCTACTTTTCTGATTGGCAACAGGAGAGTTTTGATTCTATGAAATGGCAACGTTTCATAGTAAATACGGGATGCATCAAAACAAACACGTGTTTACCAATACATGTTGCCATTCCAAAAAACCAAAACTATACCGTTGCCATTCCATAAAACAAAATCTCAAAAACTAAAACTAATTTTAAAAAACAAAACCAAAACTTAAAAACAGCAAAAAACAACTCAACTTAGCAACAGGAAAAAAACAACTAAACTTAGCAACAAGAAGAAAACAACTCAACTTAACAGCAGGATAAAACAACTCAACTTAACACCAGGATGAAACAACTTAACTTAACAGCAGGAGGAAACAACTCAACGCCGCCACTCACCGCCCCCAGCGCCCCTGTGTTAGAATCGGCTTTTTTTAACTACTTACGTTTTGTGATTTAAATCCTTTACAGTTAAAATAATTTTGGTTTACATTAATAGTCTGAATGATATAATTTAAAAAGCTATTTTAAATGCGAAATTTCTCATAAAGTTAAAGTTGTTTTTCACTGGTACTTTTGCAAATAAAAAAATGAAGTAAAATTTTCAGTTTAACCTGTGGTAAAGGAAATATTTAAAAAGATTTCACCGTGAAAAATCAGGCGAGTTGATCCTAAATTAGTGGTGTAAAGTCTTGCCCAATTATTATTTTGCAATAAATAGCTAAAGTATGTAAAGTTAGTAATATTTTAAAATTTTTGAAAATTTGTTAATGTAAGTTATTTTATACGTTCAACACCTAATGATCAACAATTTGTAGAGTCTTTCATGAATAAGATATTATTTCTTTCATGAATAAGGTACATAATTAATAGGGACTAAAATGTTTGATTGCTTCAAATGGTTAACAAGCTAAAAAAAAATACATTAAAATTTTTTTAAGACATTGTTAGGGCAATGTTTAATCATTAAAATCAACTTTCTCAAAAATTAAAAATTAATTGATCGATAAATAAATAAATTTCTTGACTTCAAAATTGTAATATCCGGATCACAAGGCCTACAGTGCCGTGCCCATTTCTGTTTTCCTAACCGAGAGCCCTGGGGTCCCGGTTAAGTGGTCGAAGGTGGTCAAAATGTTTGGTGATTAAGTGATCAGCCCAAAGCGAAGTCCTCGGGGTTTATTTCACAAGCATGATTGGTACTCACAGTTGATCGACCAACCGAAAGCTTAAGTTAACCTGCCAGAGAATCGAGCCTTGGACATGTGCCTGCCGAGCTGGCAGTCGAATGGTTTGCGCTCTTGCCTTCGGTTTAACAGTTCGTGGGTTCGAATCCCACCTTGGGCATGGGTGTTTCAGTGGTTCGGAATCCACTTTAAACCGTAGGTCCCGGTCTAATTAGCCCTCGTGTGCAAAAAATTACCGTTGAGCGACAAACAAACCAAACCAAACGTAGGACATGTGCCTTAAGAGCGCTAAGGCAGGGTCCTTAACAAATGTAAAAGTTGAGTGAATTTTGTCATATATATTTCCATGGAACAGAAGTTTATAGAGAAATGTAGGGCTGAAAGGTGTTACTCAGCAGTAGAAAAGAGATTAAATATAGAACCCCATTAGAACTTCTTTATCTCATACGGTGAAGATACAGAGAAGAAGAGAGATTGCCATTCAAATCCTTTAACGATTTCTTCACCAATTGTAAGCTGTAAACATTCATTAAGCAAAATAAAATTAATTTTGACTTATTTAAGATCCACCATAAGTTAAAACCGTCTAAGTGATTTAACTATCTTAAGTATAGATGAAGGAAAAATTCTGAAATGATCAACTTTGATAAAGAAATTAATCAGTTCACTTCAACAAAGTGAATAGTATATTAGATTGCGAATAATTACATCTGATTATATCTATGATACGTAACAAATCATTTCATGTTTAAAAAATTGTTTTTTAAAATAATTGTATTAGTATTTAAAATCAATTATGTATTTTTATAATTAATTCTAAATTACATAGGACCGGTTATTCTAATGACACTTTTCCGAATCCAATATAAGTATTTTTTTTTAAAAAAAATTAGAATTGTATTTTGGTTAAATTTAAAGCTGTGTTTGAGATTTTAAATTAATATATTTTTGATTATTTTACAGTATGTACAATATTCGGTTATTATTCATATTGTAATCTTATTACAATTATACTCTATTTATTATAACGTATATTATTATATATCTCTTATTACTTAATACATTTTATTCCCATATTTAAATTGTATTATTATTTTTTTAGAGGGGCACCAAAAAAAGTATTGTATCCGGGCGCCAATTATGTGCTCACTACGCCACTGTATACCACACCCTGTATACATAGCAGTGCAAGCGGGTCCCGGACTACACCTTAAGGTGTAGTCCGGGACCCGCTTGCACTGCTATGTATGTATATAAATGGCCATCATGTGCGCCTCTTTCTCAATGTTAAAAGGTGGAATTATTAACAGCTGGGCATATTACATAACAGCAACAAATATGTTTTTCACTCTGTTTGCAATTTGTAAACAAAAAAGAAAAGATTAATAAATAGCAAAAACCAAATCTTCTCATGCAACTTTAGTACTTCCTGAGAAAACGTTTCTCTTCACTAAATGTATCCATTATGTCAAGTTAATTTACTAATTATGAATGATTCTCCATAGTAATAATTCCTACAAAAATATTTTGAAAATTTGACTGTTCTCTCTTTTCCTCATAATCTTCTACAAAATGTATCATCTTATAACCTGGACATGTTTTCCTAGTCTCTATATAGAATTAAACTGGATTTTTATAGTCAAGGAGTTCATGAGATTTTTTTTTTTACAATTCTGTGGCTTCTGTCAGATTTTAGTGCAAATAATCTCCTTTTACTGTTACTTTTTATAGGGATTATTTTAATACCATTTTTTAAATTACAAACGAGTCACATTATAATTAATTCTAACCCACTGCTTACCTGAGTGGTCACACTACACTTAACGGGCAAATTTTCTGAACGCGCACAAGACTCTTTGATGTGAAATAAATAAAATTAGGAGCCATCACTTGTTGTTGCTTATCCTAACTGGTGTGACAATCCATGAGCTTTCATCCTCTCCAGAACCACATCACCCCTCTCTCACACTGAAGAATATGCGAGAGAACTTTGACACCAGAAACATATCTCTGAGCAAGCAGGTGGCCGCTTCTCAGTCTCGTCAGAGCCCTTTGATCCATGTGCGCACCCGTTAAAGCGTAACCAGGATATTTGCCCTGGTATCATTCATGGACAGGTTTGGCAACTCTAAAAACAGCATTCATATCCATCCTGACACGGGTTAAAATTGCATCTTCTGTTGGTACTCTGGTACAGGGTACCAGAAGCACCCGAGGGAAGAAGTCTGACTTCGCTCCTTTACCCCAGTCTTTAACTGGGCAAAATGGAGTGGCCTTCGCGCCTAGGGTGGCCCTACCAGGAAAATACTCTCCGAACGAAGTTCACCCACTCCGCCCAGGAACATCCCCTCGCCGGCAACTAGTGCACACTAAGAGGCAGCCTGTAGGACTTGAGGGGGTTATATATATATACAATTTCTTCTTGGTTTCACTGGCTTCACGATGGGGCAGAGCTCACCGAAGCATAAAATTCCGACCTTGATTTTAGTCACTGCTGTGCAACAGGTTTCTGAGCCTCTGCATGCAAATTCTGGTGGGGTGCTTGGGATTTATGTTACTCTTCTAATCAAAAATTAATTGAAAGATTAGTAAAATAAACTACTGGGGCTAAAATTGTATTCTCATTTACAGATCTAACAATAAAATTTTTCCTTCAGTTCTTCATTTGCCAGTATGTGAAACATTTCAAAACAACTCACATAACAATTTTTCAATTTCTCTTAAAAATCGTTGTAAGAGGCTTTTGATTCAACACTTCTTAAGTTGAAATCCACCTACGGTTGTCTGCAGTAGTGATTGGAAATCCATTTTGAACTGTAGGTTATTGCATTACCTTGTGTGCATAAAAAAGGACCATAGACTAAGTATACAAATTACATACGAATCAAACTCTTTAAAATCAGACGCTCATAGAACAGTACTTCATTTGTTCTTTCCTCCCTCTTTAGATTTTAGAAATTTATAAATAATTAAAGAAAATTTTTTTCTTGCTCCCTACTGCATGCCTCAGTGTCACATAATTATGAAAACGAAGTATAAAATTCTCGTCTTTATTTTCTTAAAAGCAGGATTACTCAGCATCTTCCCGAGAAGGAAACTCCTTGGCCAAAGCTGCTTAATCCATTAGATCGCCGTACAGAAAGTCGTAAATTTAGCAGATGGTTACAATGTGTTTTGCCAAGTGGAGGGAGGAATGCGTGTTATCGGGTGCCTTTGCGCACTAGACAATCCTGGAATTCATTCTGGTCCCTTTGAATTGCTAAAGTAAATTCACTACTCTCCTGTTACGGAATGAGTGTTATTTGAAGCAAGTGTTTTTCAAAATAGCCAGATAGGATTTCAAGAGATAGGATTATGGCTTTATTCCATGTAATAATGTATAATTATATACAACGGCGCACACATTTACAATATTTACGCGTTCCTAACTGCCGCTAAACTTGTCTACTCGAACTTTAAACACGTGCGTTGAGGAGTGGTTGAGAAATAAGAAAGGGGATTTTTTTCTAGTTTTCCAAAACTGGACTCGAACTTTACAAAACACACGAAATTTCAAAACCACTCGAATTTTTCCAATTCTTAAACATTGGCAAGAGAAATAAAAAACAGTTCATTCACTGTTAATCTAATTTTTATCATAATTCAGCGTAACGCATATTTTTTAGCATAATTAAAACACTGAATCATGAAATATCGATAATTATGGCTGAGAGTTATTGTGATATGGTTAGCACAAATGTCGTGACATATTTATGATCGAGGTACAATCATCTCAGAAGACAATACCATCCATCGAAAAAAATCAGAATTAGAAGCACATATATAATGATGCTACAAGGATCCGGTTGATATATCTCAAAAAAAGATGAGCTGCTTTCTCTGCAAAATAAGAATTGAAGTTTTAAACATACTTTTTATTATCTGTATCTCAGTTATGTGTAGGTACTATAAAATGAATTTTTCTCACAGTAACACAATTTTATTCAGTTCCACAAGCGTATTTCAGTTTTCTTACAATATTCATATAGATAGTGCGCTAAATGGAAACTGGAGAATTTCCCAGCTCTATTCTGGGCAGGCAGAAAGAAAAGTATGCTCTTACATTATTACATCGTTTGACAAAGACTAGTATCAAACTGAGGGCTATTTATTTTCTGAATAAGATAGTTTTTTTACCATTTATAATGTAATTATATACAATATTTACGCGTTCCTAACTGCCGCTAAACTTGTCTAGTGGTCAGCGTTCCTGTCTGCGGACATGGATCTGTCTTTGTCCTTGTATGAATGCTTGCCTAACCTATAAACGGGTCCGTACTGAAGACACCAAATATGGAGCAGCGCATCCCATTTGCCAGCCTAAATGGAACACGAGAACAACAACGCGTTCCTAACTTTATATGCTTCTTTATTCCATGTAATAGTTGTTATTTAATAATGTTACTTTTTTTTCGCTCTTTAATAACAATCAGAAGTACAGCAGCTACAGAAATTATTCGTGCTTTTTGATCACTATACATTTTTATAAAAACCATAGATAATGTTGAATTTGTAATTCGAATGCTAATTTATTATTTTTATAAAAACATTAATTGTAAAAAATTCTTTATTGCAAACGCTTTATATTTATCTGAAATTGTTGATTAATATGCAATATACTTAAAACAGCAAAGTGAATGCTCTAAGAATTGGAAGCTATTGGCTGCCCAGAAAACTCACAAGCACTCACTTCGACAGAATTGCGTGCAAAAAGCAGAAATGCAACATTCGTCTTCTGTTCTTCCGCAGTGGCTGACGTCGAAATGGGAAACTTATGCATACATATGAAATTACGCATGTTTTGTTAATTTTAATGAATTTTTACAAAATAGTGGATTTCTTATATTATGCTCTAAAATTTATTTTTTTTAAGTTGAAAAACAAAAGTCTTTTTATTTTTTAAGCAATCTATATATTCATTTTTAGGTATATTTTGATTTGTCTAATCACTTAAATTACCTAATTGTAGAAATTATATAAATATGTAAGAAACGCTAATTGTCATAAAAAAAAAAACTACTTACAAACAGAAGTAATATGTTGTGAACTGCAAGTAAAATAAATTTATTAAATACGAGATGAAAGGAAAAAATTAGATTTTATTTTAACCCGAACTGGACAGATCACACGCCTTGCAAATTATATGTTTATTAAAGCAATTTTTTGTATCACTTTGTTTCCTAGGCATACCCGGTGCTAGGTCTAGTTCCAAATCAAACAGGCCCGACCCTTTAAGCAAAACTCACAATGAAAGTAAATATTTCCACACTCCAGAAACAAAAATTAAAATAGATTATTCCTTATGCTGTATTATATTTTGCGTGCGATTACTATTATCTCAGTAACATCTGCTTTTGCATTTGTAAAATCCCATGAAGCAATTAAAAAAATGACGCAACAAGATTGAAAACTCTACTATGGAAACTATATACCAAATAATATTGGCCGCCAGTAAAATTTTATTTACTTAAGATTTTCATTTAAATATTTTTTGCTGTAATCAAAGTAGAGAATGCTAAGTAATTTCATGTTTAATAACTTTAGATGACAATTAGCGCTTAAAATTTTACACTTCTGCTTTCAATAGCACATTTTTTTGTCAAAATAATGAATTTAAAGTACTTTATGTTTAATAATTTGTGAAAATAAAGTGTGTGTAAATAATAATAAAAATAAAGTGCTTTTCTAATCGCATTAAAATAGAAATTACTTATTAAGAATCCTAAGTAATGGAACTAATAGAGTTTTTAGAACCCGTGAAGTCAATTGGTGCTCAACTTACTGGTCCAATACATTTTACCCTCTTTTGCTTCATCGTTTTGTCTTATATTAACTATAAAATAGTTCTTCCTGTCCCTCCATTCTTCGTCCAGAGATTGTCATTTACAATTACCATTGTTTAAATTCATAACGTTCATCTACATCACATCGCATTGAGATGACATCGTAAATCCCATTTGTTGACCCTTCCAATCACATTCTTAGAGCGGACAGGCCATGTTCGCCATCGAATATCTGAGTGTCATCATCGATGAGGAAAATCCATTTATGATTTTTACTAGTAATAAAAATGTATTTTTTTAAAAAAATTTTCTGTTTGTAAAAGTTTTCAAAATCATGAAAATAACCTGTTGTTCTAAATAATTAGTTTTCAAATCTTAAGCGATACTACTTCCAAAATTGAACACGTTGAAAGTAGAATAGAAGACATTGCAAAAGGAAAAATATGAGACAAAAAACAT
This sequence comes from Latrodectus elegans, assembly GCA_030067965.1. Lineage (NCBI taxonomy): Eukaryota > Metazoa > Arthropoda > Arachnida > Araneae > Theridiidae > Latrodectus > Latrodectus elegans. The sequence continues at coordinate 110,828,973 of CM057822.1, read as the reverse complement.
TGACTTTATGGTTAGTTTAAATCGGGAAAGATAATTTAAATTCTACTTTTATATATTTTAATTTTCCTGTGATGAGACTGATATTATGCATACAGATTAAGGTTAATTCTTTGTTCAGAAAAAGTGATTTAAATAAACCGTATTTTTGCCAAAATATTAAAACGTAATATTTTTCTTTCAAAAAAAAAAAAAAAAAAAAAAAAAAAATGGGTCGCGTCTTTAATTTTTGAGTACATTATTTCTGGAAATTTCCCCTATTATTCTTTATTTTCTAGGCTCTTCTTTATTTATCTAGGCTATTTTTCTTTATTTTACTTTTTGTTTCCTTGCGGAATGGGGAGTATTACAGAGTTTAGTGAACATGCCGCCCAACCTGTCTAGAGGTCAGCGTACCCGACTGCGGATAGGAAGGTCCTTTGTTCGAATGCCGGTTTGGGCGTGGATATACTTTCTCTCTCTATCTATCCTGTCTTTGTATGAATGGTTGCCTGCCCTATAAACGAGTACCAATGGCATATGTGTACTAAGGAAGTCGGACTCCATACCTAAATATGGTTTAGTTGGAGAAATGGAGCAGCGCACCCATAGCTGGCACACGATAACAACGCAACAGCTATAACATGCATGCTATGGGATCGACGATCACAGTTGAGTTCGCTAAACTTCCCAGTTTTTGTGAACGAATTTAAAACCTGTATCTGAATTTTTTACTGTTCAATTTTCTTAAATTTGTTGGCAAGCTATAACTCACGTCGGCCTATTATAACATAAGTGGCCATGCTAACCTGGTTGACTATTGGGTATCGGAGGGTAGTGAGTTCGAATCCTAGCTTGCCCGGAGATTTGCCGTTTAGGCTAATGGGGAATAGGGCACGTTAAATACGTTGTGGTCGCAATGTTTTTCGAGTGAAATGATACCTCTAGGCATGAAATATTGAGTCTTCTGCTTGGTCCCTGTTTTAAAATCACGAAGACTTCTCTCGGCTCCTTCTATCTAACCACGGCCAACTAGACACACAAGGCCGTGTAAGCTTTTCGTGACGTCACGGAGACCGTCCTTCCTCCCAAAAGGTTTCGTTGGAAGTGAAACCGAGAATAGTTCGATTATAGCTCATTAATTTGGAATTATCATTCAAAGTTAGATGGTTAAATTATTTGCAATAAAAATTTTGAATTTAATATTTATTATATTTTTTTAAAGTTCATTTATTCAAAACATAAGTCTAAAATCTGAAGTATTCGAAAAATAAATAAAATCTGAAATATTACTTGTTTATCATTTTATTTAAAATCCAAAATTTATAAACACTTAAAAAACAATTTTCAATTTTCATAATTTAATCAATTCTGTCCTTTATATTTCACTTAAATTAATATCAGAAATATAAAGAAAGTAATACTGCAAAATACTTTCACTATTTCTTTAAGTGCATTTTTTTCTTTACTTTCCTTTTAATTCATATTCAGTAAGTTTTGATAAGTTAAATACACATATTCAACTATCTTTCATACACAACATGTATTCTCATTTAAGTGTTTGGAATTATTCTATTCATAATATAAGTCCAGAATCTAAAATATAATAATTCTATAAGTGCTTTTTTTTATCATTTCAATTGAAATCTGTAATTTATATACTCTTAAAAATAATCTGTGTGAATACTTTAAGAATTTTAGCAATTGTATCCTTTATATTTTATTAGTATCAGAAATATATAGAAGGTAATGTGATACAAAATAATTTCACTACTTCTTTAAATGTATTTTTGAGTGAAAGTTTTTCTTTGCTTTCATTCCAGTTCATATTCTGCAAGTTGATGAATCAAATACATATATTCCACTATCTTTGGTACAAAACATAAATCATAAAAATTATTAATATTATGATAAAAATAAACTAAGGAAAATTTAAAAAAAAGAAGAAAATTTCATTTGACATCTAAAGTGATGTGAATCGATATTTTAAAATAAATACCTTACTTTGAGTAAAGAATTGTAAAATAAACAAATTAATAAAAAATTATCAAAATTTTCACTCCGCTATTTTTTGAATTGTAATATAATATTTTCTAAAACAACTTTTTGTCCCTTTAAAAATCATAAACATGGTGGAATCAAAAATATGTATCCAGTTTTGATTTAAAAAACCAAAAAGGAGTTTCTTTTTATCTTAACAATGTACTTATTACAGAAACACATTAATTATTCAGATATTTAGCTAAAATTATTTTCTTGTATACATGTAACATTTCTTGTCGTGTGTACATTTTAAGCAAAAAGTAATTATAGGCAATATGGTAAATATAAAATTATTTTTCTTACTGTGTCGTAAAAGAAACTATAAATTTTTATATTGTTATTTGAAGTTTGCTAATTCTAAACCATTAAGTTTAAATTTATGCAAACATCTGCACATTATACTTTCAAGCAAATTAACTTACAAATAATATATTTTAATGTAGATATTGTTGAATGTTATTTAAACAGTGCAAATTTCTGAGCTATGAAATGAACTTTTTAAAATTAACATAAAAATATATGTGAAATATATTTATAATGCATAATCCAAAATAATAGCTATATATTTTTTCTTAACCATTAAAAATTCATGTTTAAATATCTTGTAAATGTGAAATTCTTAAATTGGCATATATCATAAGACTCAAAGGTTTCTGCCTTTATGAATTTTTAAAAGTAAACATCTTTCTGGTATATTAAATAATTTTTCAATCCAAGATTCACTTTTTTTACTTTATACATATTAAACACTACAATGTGCAAATACTACTAAAATAAATTACAGATACCTAATCATTGAAATATTAATTAATACAAATGTAACTTTTATAGTGGCTTCTGCACAAATAAAAGTTAATACTGTTAATGGTTGTTTTGGAGTACTTTTATCATAATGCTTTAAACAATAAACTTGAATAAAACAATTTTTTCACATAAAAATACTAACAGCAAAAAATTTTTTAATGAAATTTTATTCAATTATCAAATATAAACATTGTTTATACAAATTTTCAAAAATATAAAAAGAAGCATTTCTTTTCAATCATTGACTCTTGATTAGAAAACCATATTACAAATATAATATAGCTTTTGAGTTTGCCTTATCTATCAGTTCTACATTGGATATTTTTTAACGTAAATGATAACATAACATATAAGTATCACCAATGACAAATTTCAATCCAAATAAGTTTTGCATAGTGATGTAAAACAACTTATGATGGAAAAACATTAAGTTTTAAGAATACCCGCAAGAAAATGATCCTTTAAAAACAACAAACTCATTTTTATCAAATTAAGATAATATATTAGATGCAGTAAATGTATAAAAATAAATACATCTTGAAAAACATAACACTATTTTTGTATAATTCAATAAATAAAAATAATGCATTTAAAGCTTTCTTAATATATATAAAAGGTCATTAAAATTATCAATGTATATAAAAAAATTTTTATATAGCTTTATAAATTTTTAATGTTTTATTTTTTAATTTTTTTCAATTTCCTATCAGAACAATTTATATTCTTATTGTTAGACTTGTTAATTTTCATTACATTTTTATTGAAAACATTATCTGTTTCAAATTTTGAGTAATTATTTAAACATACATTTGAAAATATTTGAATAACTTTAAAAATATTTACAGAGAAACATGAATTACAATTAGTGCACATTTTGTTAAAATCAAACAGACAACTTTCTTTTAAATAGGTTTCTGTTAAATTAATTAATATTACTTGTTGTTTACTATGGTTAAGAAATAATTTTTCATAATCCTTAGAAATTAATTTTTGAAATATAACATAACAAACAGAAATTGTAAATACCCTATTTGCAGATGGTGCTTTCAATCCCCTTCGATTAATCATATTCAAATAAACAGAATGTTATATCATTTTGAGAGGAGAAATTAACATTTCTGTACCAACTTCTACCTCAATATTTTGTGAGCCATGAAAAAACAGTTTGCAATTGTCACACATAAGTTTAAGTTTAAAAACACAATTACCAGCAATATATGTAAGAACCTCATTTTCATCAGGAGAAATATCAACTGTCAAATCATCAATAATATCTGCAAACAGGTCAAGACTGATATCATTTCTATTAGGTTGGCACACATCATTGATAAACAGTCTAACAGGAATGTCTCCATATCTTTCTGAATGCAAAGTTAGAACAGATTTTATTCTTAATTTTCTTTCTGATTCCAACACTTGTGGCAAGAATACATGATAATTACAGCCAGAAATTTGTCGATACTGTGAAAATCTGAACTCCAAAGCATCAGTGTGAAACTTTGTGAAGTCAAGACATATTTTGCTCTATCTGAAAGCAAAGTCATAGCAATGTTTATTATAACTTCACTTGTGTGGATGAGAGCAGTAAAAGTTTCCTTACTCAAAAAACCATTTCGAGAAGATTGTTTCATATTCATCCAAGATTTTGCCCATGCAGCAAAAGATTTTTAAAATGTCACATTTTCAGTATTATTTAATAAAAATGCAATGAATCAATATTTCTTGTGAACTTTGCTTTATGCAAATGAGACACATTCATTATATCCCACCACCTTTTAATATGGACCAAAAAAGATACTGTATCATTGATATTATACATATCTTTTGGATGATATTTTTCCAAACATTGCAAAGCAACTGGATTACTTTCATGAAAAATATTTACAGCTGCCAATACATTCTGTCGTTCAATATTTGTTGGATATAATGATTTGACATTTAATTTAAAAGCATATTTAACAACAGAACTTTTTTTCAAATGCAAAAGCCTTTCTCAACAGTCCAGAGGAAGGATGAATGGCATTCCCTATACCTTCAACATTTGGACAGGTGAAAGTCTTTTCTGAGTCAAGTGGAGAAATCCAATTATTTCTGATGCACTTCAAGATATGTACAGCATCAAAAACAAGATATAAATTTTTACCTGTAATTGGATTTTTTACTGCATTACTAGAGAGAGGGCCATCACACATCAATTGAAACATGTGTCTATTAACAGAATTATTATCGGAAATAACAGATAAAACTTCAAATCCTGATTTGTGAAGTATATTCAAAGTTCTTGTCAAATTAAACAAATCTTCAGCTGTCATCGACAATACAGGCACTAAAGAAACAACTTCTTTATATGAAGAAAAACAAAATGAGATCATGAATGCCTGAATGGAATTAGCTAGCTGCAAGAGCTTCACAATTTTCAGCAAAATCTGTTATTTGATTACCTTTGTAAGCTACTTTTTGCTTAATGTGAATCTCATCAATTAGCAAGTTCACTAATTTCTCTTCATCTTTCAGCATTTTTGTGTTATATAATCAATGTTTTCTTCATTGTTACAAGAGGAATTTAAGCTTCCAACATTGAGAACTTTAACATATCAGTATTAGGGAGAGCTAAAACATCAGAGTTTAAAATAGCCCGATAACAAGAAGGTGAAATAATATACAAGTAAGCAGAAAATTCATAAATATTAGAACTGTATCTCCTCACAGATTTTACTTTAGAACATAGCGTTCATCAGCGAATGTTTTTCACAAACAACGGTTCGTTTGCTTGGGAAAAATCTTTCAGGGGAATTTTTTTTAACCACAAAATTTTCTTCGCTTCATCTTTAGGAAATTTGAAATAGGAGGCATATGAGTCAGTACTATCATAATTTGACTTGCAATAAGGAACACAACAACGATCAGGCATTTTAAATTGCTTAGACTTCGAACACACGCCATAAATGACAACAATGTTTGTTTTCCACAGCTTCGATCGTTTCTCCCTAGGTCGACCAATGTGACGTCATGTCACGTGACTGCCAAGCTTACACGGCCTTGTGTGTCTAGTTGGCCATGATCTAACTGAGGGAGCCCTACTAAGGTTTAGGTACAGGGAAGTATGCTGGTGCAACAACATCTGTTATAACATAGCATGCAAGCCTCTTGGGATAGCGTAGACTAAAAGCATTGAATAAGAGAGAAAATATTGAGTTCCGTCGAGATTCTTCATTGATACTTGGAAATAAGAAAATTGTAAGCTGGGATGAATAGGTTCTATTAATTTTTAATGCGTACTTTCAAACGTCCAAAGATAAGTGTTCAGGCATGAAAAAACTATTATAGATGTAAATAAAATCTTGTCAATATATTATTTCATACTTAAAATATAAAGTAATAATGGTCAATAAAGTTTCAAAGGTGCATCTTATGTGGCAACAAATGCAGTTTTAGTCTATCTTAGATATTTATGTATGAAAATAAAAATAATTGTCAAGTACACATGTCATTATGTAAACAATATCAGCCTTTTTTACTATGTAGTAATCGATTTTTAATTCCCTTTGCTTTTGTTAATAAAATTTTAATTTTTGATTCAAATTATCACCAAAAATTATAGACTAAGCTCTTGGTCTCGGTCCAGTTAGGACCACTTGTGCAGAAAATGACTGCTGAGCGACATACCAAACATATAAGAAGAGAAATTTAATATTCATAACTCGTGATTTCACGTTAAAAAATTCTCTGAGCTGGTTATTTAACCAGAGAAATAATCACTTGAAACAAACAAAATGAAATAACCACTTGAAATAAACAAAATGAAATAACCACTTGAAACATAATCATCAAGAAGCAGCTTATGAATACTCAGACATAATACATTGTAGTATTTAATACATTGATCTTTATCTTTTGAAAAACAAATTTCTCAAAATAAAGTGCTTATATGTTGTTGTTCTCGTTTGCCAGCTAGGCTGGCAAATTGGGGTGAGATGCTCCACTTTTCCAACTGAACCGTATTTGGTGTGGAGTCCGACTTCTTCAGCACACACACATACCATAGGGACCAATGGTAGGCAACCATTCACACAAGGAAAGGACAAAGACAAGATAGATAGAGAGAGAAAGTACAATCCATGCCTGAACCGGGATTTGAACCCAGGACCTCCCTATCCGTAGTCAAGCATGCTGACCACTAGACAAGTTGGCCGGCTGAAGTGCTTATATAAAAGACGCAAAGAATTACAAGTAAAATAAAAAATACTTCGCCAAAGCTTAAACTTTACACTTGGTTTTAAATAAATAATTAAACGTGTAAAGCAATTCGTTTCAAATTTAAAAAAAAAAAAAAAAAAAAAAAAAAAAAAAAATCCTTACACACACAGGCAAAAAACCGATATTAAATATATAAATTCCAATTATTACACACACGTGGTTGACATTAATAAAACCGCTAATGTTTTTTAAATTTCTTAATTCAATATTTCGATAAATTAGATTCTTAAAGAAGTTCATCGTTTTTTAACAAAACAATATTATTTGCTTAATAACAATATTTTGTTAGAGTTAAAAATTTAGTGATATTTGCTAAGTAATTATAAACTTATTTTGCACGTAAAGTGAGTAACAAGAAAACGAAACTAAATTTATATATTTTTCTAGAATTCAAAGGTAATTAATTGCTTTTGGTTTAATCAGCTAGCGAAAAAATGTAAAAACGAAACCATTAGAATTTTTATTCAGCATTTTTCTATAAAATGAAATTTTCCAAACTTTTGACTCGCTATAATCCAGATTTAGATAGGCGTTTTCTATTGATTATTAACGATACATATATCAAGGGCTGATAAGGAAAAAAATTTTTAATTGTATTTTAATTGCATTCAGACAAGTTTTCATGAATAATATTTCAGTTTTATGAAATTTACCTTATTGGAAATTTGTAATTTTAATTAAAATATGATTAAAATTGCAAATTTGTTTATTTATAGAAAATATATATAAATTAACAATTCATTGCTCATTAAATAATATGTGTACTTATATAAAAATTAATATCATGTTAAGTACATACAATATTTTTAACATAATATTTAATATGCATTAAAGCCTAGAAAGAACCGCAACCACAAGTATTAAAACAAGAACCAAACCGCAACGATTCCGCCATAAATCTTTCGTCCTATTGTAGGAGTCAAAATGTATTTAATTTATTATTTTTATTTTTGAAGTATCTAAGAATTAACAATTTTATCGGAAAAACGATAATATAAATATAAATTTAAATTTAAGACATTTAATTAACGCTACAAAAATATCATTTTCATTTTTCTATCAAAATGTAAATTGGCAAGAATGTTTTTTTTGTTCTAATATCAAACAGTAAATATAAAGTATGTTAAGTTATTGTTAAACGCAAATACTTGTAAAATATTAAATGTAATATAGTAAATGGATGTAAAGTGATACCTGCAAATATTTAGCGTAATAAAATTATTTCTCAATAATCTACTACAAAATTGGCGACCCGTAGAACAAGGAAATGTATAGAACAGAAGTAACTGAAAGCGTAGCACAGGCATCGCTGGAACTCAACAAAGTGAGCATAAAAATTCCACCTTTTTAGACAGATAAACCAGAAATTTGGTTTTTTCAAGTTGAAGCTCAATTTAAAATATCTGGAGTATTATCTGAAGAAACTAAGTTCAATTACCTGGTGTCACAATTGGAACCGAAATATGTGGAAAACATTTGGGACATAGTGAATAGTGATAGTTCAGACAAATTTACAGATGCTAAAAACAGACTGTTAAATCTATTTAAAGAAAGCGAAAATCTTCGAATTAAGAGACTTATAACTGGTATTAAACTGGGTAACATGAAACCTAGCCAACTTTTGCAAAAACTACGATCCGTTGCTACAACTGATGTTTCAGAAAATCTCATTAAAACTTTGTGGCTTGAAAAATTACCAGAAACTATGAAAAACATATTATTAATGAGTGAAGAAGATATTTCCAAACTTGCGCTAATGGCAGATAAGATCAGTGATATGAACCCCGTCCAGATGTTTTTGATGTACATGAAGCTACAGAAAAAATTGTCTTAATAAACAAATAAACACATGATAAACTATTAGAAAGAATTCAATATTTGGAACAACAAGTGGCGATGTTTAGTATTGATAAAAATCTCATGTCAAGAACAAACCATCGTTCCTCTCGTTCACGCTCACGTAGCCGATCTAGAGCTTGCTATAACGCTAATGGAAAATATTATTTCCATTATAAATTTGGAAGCAATTGCAAACCAGAAAAGTGCCAAGCACCATGCCAATGGAAAAAACAAATAAATGAAAGTCAGGAAAACTAAATGTGGCAGTAGATGTGGCGACAACGTCTCCTGCAAATGTGAAGGATTGTCGCAAATTTCGCCTATTTGTAAAAGATAAAAAGTCCAAAATGACATTTCAGGTTGATAGTGGATCTGATATAAGCATAATTCCAACATCATCTACAGATAAAACCTTTTCTGATTTTAAATTATATGCTGCCAATGGTTCAGAAATTGAAACTTATAGAATAAAAATTCTTAATCTGGATCTTAGTTTACGTAGAGACTTTCAATTTCCATTTATAAAAGCAAAAGTGAGTAAAGGTATATTAGGAGCTGACTTTTTGAACAAATTTAACTTAGTTATTGATCTCAAAAAACAATTGATTGATGGAGAAACTAAGCTACAAAGCTTAGTTTACACCTTTACACAAGTAAAAGGTAATATTTCTTCAATTTCTTTAAGTAGTTATCTAAATATCCTGATATACTCAAGCCAAACTTGTCAATTTCAAATGTACAACATGATGTCAAGCACTACATAGTAACTGAAGGACAGCCTGTACATTGTAAAGCTCGTCAACTTGACCCAAAACTCCTAAAAATTGCTAAGGAAGAATTTAAATTCATGTTAGATAATGATATAATTCGTCGTTCAAAGTCACAGTGGTCAAGTCCGTTACAGTTGGTAATGAAAAAGGATGGCTCATATCGTCCATGTGGTGATTACAGGAAGTTAAATTCTCAAACGGTGCCCGATAGATATCCAATATCCAGAATTGAGAATTTTCATCACATTTTAAAATACACCAAAATTTTTTGCAAAATTGATCTGTTCAGATCATACCATCAAATTGCTATTGCAGAGAAAGATAGATGTAAAACTACCATTATAACACCATTTGGCTTGTATGAATTTAACGTAATGAGCTTCGGTTTAAAAAATGCGCCAGCTACATTTCAAAGGTTTATTCATGAAGTTTTTAGAGATTTTCATTTTACTTTTGCTTATCTAGATGATATATTGATAGCATCATGTAATGAAGAGCATAATAAACACCTAGATTTAGTTTTTGAACGCTTAAATAAATATGGCTTAAGAATAAATTTGTCAAAATCAACTTTTGGAAAACAAAACGTAGAATTTTTAGGGTATTTGATTACGCCCGAAGGTTTTTGTCCATTACCTCAAAAAGTTGAAGCTATATTAAATTACAAAACATCTCAAACTATCCATGAACTAAGAACATTTCTTGTCGTGATCAATTTTTATCGCCGTTACTTAAAAGATGCTGCCAAGACACAAGCTATTCTACATGACTATATAAAAGGTTCTAAGAAAAAGGACAAAACTAAAATCCAATGGACAGAGGAGGCATTAAAACAATTTGAAAAATGTAAACAAGATTTGGCCAATGTTACACTGTTATCCTACCCAAATTCTGAATTACCTCTGGCACTGTTTACAGATGCTTCAGATCTGGCTATCGGTTCAGTTTTACAAAACTATGATAAAAATGGATGGAAGCCAATAGGATTCTTTTCAAAAAAGCTAAATAATGCACAGCAAAAGTATAGCACTTATGACCGTGAATTACTGAGTATTTATATGTCTATAAAGCATTTTAAACATTTTTTAGAAGGAAGAAATTTTACCATATTTACTGATCACAAGCCTCTGTTGTATGCCTTTCGTCAAAAACCAGATAAAGCTTCACCTAGACAATGTATTTCACAATGTATTTTCAGTTACAATATATTTCACAGTTTACAACAGATATCAAACATGTTAAAGGTGAAAGTAATATAATAGCTGACACATTATCAAGAATAGAAGTAACAGAAATTAATTATGATGATATAGCACAGAGTCAAACTGATGATGAAGAATTAAAAAATTTTCACCATTCATCTCCCTTAAAATTTCAGTAATATCCATTACCACCAGAAAAATATTTATGGTGTGATACATCAACCAAAACAATTTGACCCTACATACCAAAGAAATACAGATGGAAAATATTTAGTCATTTCCATGGATTTTCACATTCAGGTATAAAATCATCAGTAAAGCTTCTAACTTCAAAATTTATTTGGCCAAACATTAAAAAAGGCATTCAACAATGGGCTCGAGCATGCATTTCCTGTCAGAAGAACAAAGTTTCTCGACACACAAAATCAATTTTTGAAAAATATCCAGAACTAACTGGTAGATTTGAAGAAATTCATATTGACATAATTGGGCCTTTAACTCCATCCAATGGAAATGTTTATTGTTTGACTTGCTTAGATAGATTTACGAATTGGATTGAAGTAATTCCGTTAAATAATATACAAGCAGAAATCATCACTAAAGCTTTCTACAACAATTGGATCACAAGATATGGACCCCCCTCTAAAATAGTAACAGATCGTGGAGCACAATTTTCATCTGAAATATTTAAGGACTTGTCCAGAATCTGTGGTATTAAGCTAAATCACACAACAGCTTATTATCCACAGTGCAATGGGAAAATAGAACGTCTTCATAGGTCACTCAAAACTGCATTAAGAACCCACAACAACATAGCTTGGAGTGAGACCTTATCAACTGTCCTCCTAGGATTAAGATGTGCCATACAAGAAGATATTAATCATACAATAGCAGAAATGGTTTATGGGCAACCAATTAAACTTCCTGGTGAATTTTTCACAGAAAGTTCTATTCAAACCACACCAGAAACATTCATAAATAATCTTAAAACACAAATGGAATCCCTAAAACCAAGACCATCCAATGACAAAACTTCACAAAACGTTTTCGTTCACAAGGACTTAAAAACATGCTCACATGTATTTCTGAGAGTAAATCGAGTAAGGAAGTCACTTGAACCACCATATGAAGGACCATTTTTAGTGATCGAAAAAATGCCAAAATATTTCTCTATTGAAATAAAAGGAAAAAGAGTTAATGTGACTATTGACAGATTAAAACCAGCCTATATACTGGCAAATGTCAACGAAAATTTGCTTTCTATAAAAGAAGATGCAGGGAAAGTGAATAATGAAAATGCACCTCCTAAGCGTTCTCTAGCTGGAAAAGCAATCCAGATACCAGAAAGATTTAAGGACTGCATTGAACTCTATTATTATTATTGAAAAAAAATAACTCTCCTAACTATCATTTTTTAAAATTTACTCCTACCAGTTATATTTTTTTAAAGCGTAAGTTAGTCACTGGTGGGGGAGTAATGTAGGAGTCAAAATGCACTTAATTTATTATTATTATTTTTAAAATATCTAAGAATTAACAATTTTATCGGAAAACGATAATATAAATTTAAATTCACGACATTATAAATTAACGCTACAAAAATATCGTTTTCATTTTTCTATCAAAATGTAAATTGGCAACAGTAGAAGAGAGATAAAAAAACAAAAAAGAATGTTTTTTTTTTGTTCTAATATCAATCAAGAAATATAAAGTATGTTATGTTATTGTTAAACGCAAATACTTGTAAAATATTAAATGTGATATAATAAATGGATGTAAAGTGACACCTGCAAATATTTAGTGTAATAAAATTATTTCTGAATAAACTTCTGTTTGGTGACTACACTATAATGAACTCATTTCTCACAAACAGTACCGTCCTGGTACACAACTTCGCGTTTTACCCTCAGTGGCGTAGTGAGCAAAATCGGCGCCCGGGTACGATACCTTCTTTGGCGCCCCATTGAATAAATTGTAATACAATATAAATATGGGAATAAAATGTATTAAGTAACAAGAGATATACACTACTGGCCATTAAAATTGCTACACCAGGAAGAAATGCAGATAACAAAATGATATTTATTAGACAAATATATTATACTAGAAATACAACAAGTGATTAAATTTTCAAAAAATTTGGCTGGATAGATCCTGAGAAATCAGTACCCAGAACAACCACCTCTGGCAGTAATAACAGCAGTTATATGCCTGGGCATTGAGTCAAACAGAGATTGGATTGCGTGTACAGGTACAGATGCCCATTCAGTTTCAACACGATACCACAGTTCATCAATAGTAGTGACTGGCGTTTGGTGACGAGCCAGACGCTCGGCAACCATTGACCAGACGTTTTCTATTGGTGAAAGATCTGGAGAACGTGCTGGTCAGGGCAACAGACGAACATGTTCCGTATCAAGGAAGGTCCGTACAATACCGGCAACATGCGGTCGGACATTATCCTGCAGAAACGTAGGGTTTCGCAGGGCTCGGATAAAGGGTAGAGCCACGGGTCGTAACACACCAGAAATGTAACGTGCACTGTTCAAAGCACCGTCAATGCGAACAAGAGGTGACCGAGACGTGTATCCAATGGCATCCCATACCCTCACACCAGGTGATAGGCCAGTATGACGATGACGAATGCACGCTGCTAGCATGCGTTCACCACGATGCCGCCAAACACGGATGCGACCATCATGATGCTGTACATAGAACCTGGATTCATCTGAAAAGATGACGTCTCGCCATTCATGCGCCCAGGTTCATCGTTGATCACACCATTGAAGGCGCTCTTGTCTATGACGTAGCATCAAGGGAACCCGCAGCCATGGTCTCCGAGCTGAGAGTCCATGCTGCTGCAAACGTCGTCGAACTGTTCGTGCAGACACTTGTTCCAAACGACCCCGTTTCTTGACTCACGGCTCGTGACGTGGTTGCACGATTCATTACTGCCATGCGGATAATATGCTTATCTTCTCGGCTGCTAGTGATAGGTGGCCGTTGAGATCCCGCATGGCGTTCCGTATTACCGTCCTGAACCCATCAATTCCATATTCTGCTAACAGTCATTGGATCTCGACCGACGCGAGCAGCAATACTGCGATAAGATAAACCGCAATCCCGGTACGCTACAATTCGACCTTTATCAAAATCAGAAACGTGCTGGTACGCATTTCTCCTTCTTACACGGGGCAACACATTAACTTTTCACCAGGCAGCAACGTTCAAATGCAATTTGTGTATGAGGAACCGGCTGAACAATTTCCTCATTTAAACACAATGTAGGTGTCGCTACTGGCGCCTGCTTTGTCTGAATGCGCTGAAAAGCTTTGCTTATCACAGCACCTGCTTCCTTTCGTATAAATTTCACGTTTGTAGCATGTCGCCTTCTTGGTGTAGCAATTTTAATGGCCAGTAGTGTATAATAATATAATGATGTATAATACATTGCAATAAATGGAGTATAATTGCAATAAAGCATATAATATAAATATTGTACCTTCTATAAAATAATCGAAAATATATTAATTTAAAGTCTAAAACAAAGCTTTAAATTTAAGCAAAATTCAATTCCTATTTACAAAAAACACTTATATTCGATTCGGAAAAGTGTCATTAGAATAATAGGACTTATGTGTTTTAGAATTATAAAAAGATATTTTTGATTTTATATACTAATACAAATATTTTAAAAAACAAACTTTTTTTTAAACATGAAATAATTCATTACATATCATAGAAATAAGCAGATGTGTAATTATTTGCAATCTAATATATACTAAACTATTCACATTTTTCTTGCCTTTGCTGAAGCGAATTGATCTATTATGCTATCAAAGTTGATCATTTCAAATTGTTCTTTTTTCTATACATAAGATTGCTAAATCTTCTATACTTAAGCTAAAAACGTGGACGGTTTTGACTCATGGTGGATCATAAATAAGTCAAAATTAATTTTATTTTGCTGAATGAACGTTCACAGCTTGCAGTTGATGCAGAAATAGTTAAAAAAATTTGAATGAAACTCTTCTTCTCTCTATCTTCACCGTATGAGGTAAAGCATGTTGGAAGTTCTAATGGAGTTTTACGTTTAATTTTTTCTCTAATGCTGATTAACATCATTCAGTCCCACATTTATCTATAGACTTCTGTTCCATGGAAATCTGTATCTACCCCAAACTTTTACATTTGTTAAGCACGGTGACTTAGCGCTCCCAAGGCAGATTCTCAAGTTAAGTTAATTCAACCTTTCATCCTTTCAGTGGGTTGATTACCTGAAGACCAATCATCCTTGGGAGCTAAACACCAGGGATTTCGCTTTGGGCTGACTACCAAACCGAGACATATGCTTCGCACCCCAGGGACCTCGGTAAAGAAAACGGATATGGACACTGTAGGCCTTGATCCGTATATTACAATTTTGAAGTCGGGATATTTTTTATTTATTTATCAATTAATTTTTAACTTTTAAGAAAACTGATTTTAATAATTTAACATTTCCACAACGATGTCTTAAAAATTTTAAATGTATTTTTTCTAACTTGTTAACCAAATGCAGCAACTAAATATTTTTATTCTCTATTAATTGTGCATTATCTTAGTTATGAAAGACTCTACAAATTGAGGATTATTAGGTGTTGAACATATGCTATAACTTATCCTAACAAATTTTAAAAAATTCTATAATATTACTAACTTTACAAACTGTAGCTATTTATTGCAAAAAAATATTTGGGTAAGACATTACACCCCAAATTTAGGATTAACTCACCTAAATTTTTAACAATGATATTTGTTTAAACATTTCATTTACCACAGATTAAACTGAAAATTTTGTTTCATTTTTGTTTATTTCAGAAAAATTCCAGAGGAAAACTGCAACTTTATGGGAAATTTCGCATTTAAAATAGCTTTTTAAATTATATCATTCAGACCATTAATGTAAATCAAATTTTTTTAATGTAAAAAATTTAAATCATAAAACATGATATTGATAATTTATAATATTTCATTTTTATACCATAAAACCAATTTTGATTCTAAAATTAGAAGATCTTTGTTAATAAGCTTTCATCTGATTTCAACTTAGAAAACAAAATCCTGCCAAAGATTTATCAATGCAAATTTCAGATAAGCAACTAAACGCTAATATAGAGAACAAAAATATTTTGCTAATTTCTTAAATCAAAACACACAAATTCAAGTAAAATTATGCATATTTAATATAATCATAATTTTTCAACCAAAAATATATATTATGTTATTAAAAATTATATTTTTCTCCAAACTGAGAGAGATGCACTCTATATTGTTCTTTGAAGTTTTTCGTTGATTTGAATTATTATCAAGAACAGCTAAAAGGGTTTAATCTCTTATAAGAAATTAAAAATAGCACGTCAAATAATATTTCAAAACACTGAAATTTCGACAAAAATTTTTTAATTTTTGACCACTTTGAAGGGGTCAGAGGAAATAATATTCATTACACGCTTTTTTTTTATTTTGAGTAAAGCAAACTTATTTGTTTTGTTAGTTATTATGACTTTTTTTTAGCAATATAACTTGACTTAGATAACCTGTACAACAATTAGGACTCTAAAGGGCGCTGAGAATCTTGGCGTGTTCACAAAATTAAATAGGCGTTTTTCATGAGCTTACTCTTCTGTAATCTCCCTACGTTAATAGATGCAAAAGTAATATAACATTAATACAAATAATTTGGCAAATATCTTTTTACTAAAATAAAAACATCTCATATGCATTAAAATGAAACTGACCCATCTAATATTCCAGAAATTTCATAAAAAAAAAAATTAAGATACTTTCGTTATTTACACATTTACAAGATTTGTTGTACAAAACAATACTATCACAAACTTTGAGCAAAGTATGAAACTTAAAAAGGAGAGGATTAAAAAATGAAAACCGATAATCTAATTGATTAAGAAATAAAAATCAAAAGCAGGGTTAAATAAATATAATTTTTAAAGGGAACTAAGTTATGCAAAATCATTGAAATATAAAAGTTTCGTCTATGGTAAGCTCCTGCAGTCTTCCTCATATAGTTTTAATGAACAACTTCTTATTTCCAAATTTGATTCTTTCCTTAAGATTTTTTTTTATTTTTCCGCGGACATGACACAATAATTATAAAATGCAAAGTTTATTTCACCGAATAAAATAAATATTAAAATAAAACTAGTATTTAAATTTTCTGAAAATTTTTGTTTATCTTTGAAATGATTTAGCGCCCTTCTGCAAGCTGCACCCGGGGCATGATAGCCCCCTTGCCCCCCCCGTCACTACGCCTCTGGGTTAATGTACCAGAGTTAAAATATATAAAATTAGCTGATGAAAACTTTAATAAACCAAGTTGCATAGATTTACTTTTAGGCGCTGAAATATTGTACGAATTATTAACGTCCAGAGCAGATTTTTCCTGTAAATAGTGATTTAGTTGCTCAAAATACCATTTTTGGTTATGTTGTTAGTGGGAGCTTACCCACTACAATGGAGGGAAAGTTACATTGGGGATCAATTAATTATAATAGTGCTTTACATGAAGCAATAGAGAGATTTTGGGAGATAGAAAATGTTGAAACTAAAATTTCTAAAACTAAAGAAACAATAATATGTGAGGAACATTTCAAAACAAATGTTCAAAACAGAGAGACGGTACAGGGAGATACACAGTTAAAATGCCTTTAAAAGAAGACCCAAAGTGCTTAGGTAAATCTAAAGAAATTTCAATAAAAAATTTAATTCGTTATGGAATCGTTTTTTAAGAGAGCCTGAGTTTTTAAAATTACATAAGGAATTTTTGAGCGAGTATGAGAAATTGGGTGACATGACAGAAAATCCAAATTGTGAGGAAGAAGTAGGAACGTATTATATATCCCATTTAGGTATATATTTATCGCCCTGAGAAAAGTACTACAAAGCTTCGCGTCTTCTCAAACAATTTTAGGAAATTCACTTAATTCCTTACAATATAATGGTGGTACTTAACAAGAGGATCTTTTTCCTATAATGATAAGGTTTCGTAAACACATTTATGCTTTTGTAGCAGATATTAAACAAATGTATAGAATGATTCTAATTGATCCTAATCAAACTAAACATTTGAGAATTCTTTGGAGAGAGGGAGTGAATGAACCAGTTAAAACTTATGAGCTCAAAACAGTTACGTATGGCACAGTTAGTGCACCATACCTTGCAGCTAGAGTGCTTTTTCATCTATTGTTAGATGAAAAGGAAAAATACCCCCTAGCATCACCCGTTCAACAGAGAGACTTTTACATGGACGATGTGCTTAGTGAAGCGGCCACCATAACTGAAACCAAACAGCTTCAAACTGAACTGGAGCATATCCTTAGGAGTGGAGGAATGACGCTACACAAGTGGTGTAGTAATAATTTTGAATTAAAGACAGGTTGTGATAATGACTACCATTTCCAGAAAGAGACAAAGGCGTTAGGAGTTCTGTGGAGACACAGCACAGATCATTTCACTTTTCAAATACATCTTGAGAGTGCAATTCCTCCAACGAAAAGATCAGTGCTTTCTACAATTGCAAGAACTTTTGATCCCCTTGGCCTCTTGGGTCCGGTGATAACTAAAGCAAAGATTTTCTTGCAAAAACTTTGATGTTTAAAGCTAGAGTGGAGTGATGCCCTTCCTGCAATGGAAGCCCAGCAATGGCAGAACTTTATTGAAACTTTGCCAACGATCAACAATATTGAATTTAAGCGATGCATTATGAAAAACAAATCAATGCACATTGAGCTTCATGGATTTGCGGATGTATCTGAGTCTGCGTATAGATGTGTCATCTACTGCAAATCAACATCTGAGATTGAAGATTCTGAAGTGACTTCGGTTTGTAGCAAGTCACGAGTGGCACCCCTTAAGAGAGTTACAATCCCGAGGTTGGAATTGTATGCAGGAATTCTTTTAGCGAAGCTGATTACAAGGGTTAAAGATGCCCTACAGCTTAAAGACTGCTGTAAGAATATCCATTTGTGGAGTGATTCCATGATAACTTTTTCGTGGATCCGGAAGGAGCCTTTCCTGCTAAAGACGTTTGTTGTCAACCGAGTTGCTCTAATACAGGACTTGACCGAGATTCATCAGTGGCTCCATGTGTCATCGAGGGACAATCTTGCTGACCTTATCTCGAGAGGAATGGAACCTAATAAACTGATTGAAAGTGAACTATGGTTTAACGACCCCAGTTTCCTTGCTGAAGAAGACTATTCCAACCGAGAAATTCCTTCTTTAGTGATACAAGATGAGTTTACTTCTGAACTGAGAAATGTGCCTCACAATGACTCATGTGTGTTGACTTTAACTTCAAATTCCTTTATTTATGACTTACTCAATATTAGTAATAATTATATTAAAATATTGCATATTGTAAGTTATATTTTCAGATTCCTATACAACTTAAAGAGATCCACTAAAAGGAGGGTAGGAGAATTGTCAACAGAAGAAGTCAAAGTAGCAGAAAAATTCTTAGTAAAAGAGGTTCAGACACTAGAATTCCCCACCGAAATGAAATATTTTGGCCAACAAAAACCTGTACCTGATAAAAGTAAGATAAAATGTTTATGCCCCTTTTTAAATCAGGGTGGATTATTAAGAGTAAATGGTAGAATAAAAAATGCAAATATAAATTTCAATAGTAAATTTCCTATTATTCTTCCAAAGGGGCATAAGCTCACAAAAATCATTATAGAAATGTATCATAAGTGATATTTTCATTTAGGTCTAACTGCTTTGCTGAATTATGTCAGACAAACATTTTGGCCTATATACAAGGTAAAACAACGTGTCGAAAAATTGTACATGATTGTATTACATGTTTTAAAGTTAAACCTATAGGTGTTGAGCAATTAATGGGTGATTTGCCTAAAGAGAGAGTTACTCCTGATTTCCCATTTAATTGACCAGAAGTTGATTTCTGTGGACCATTTAATATAAAATATAGACATCAAAGAAAAGGTGTTCAGCACAAAGTATATGTATGTATCTTTATGTTTGATAAACAAAGTCATTCATCTTGAAATGGTAACAGATTTGACATCAGAAGCACTCATTGCATTTTTAAAGAGATTTGTTGCTCGTAGAGGTTTATGTTCAAAACTATATTCCGATAATGCAACAAATTTCCCAGATACAAATAACGAATTACCCTGACTGCACCATTTGGTTTTAAAACCATATGAGAAACTTGCAAATCATCTTTCAACTGAGGAAATTGATTGGCATTTTCTTCCTCCTAGAGCCCCCACCTTTGGTGGTTTGTGGGAGAGTGGTGTGAAAATATTTAAATTTCATTTTACTAGAATGTGTATCAATGCTAAACTTAATTATGAAAAGTTTAACTGTCATTACTCAGATAAAGGGTATTCTTAACTCCAGACCACTTGTACAGATACTGATGTGTATGATGTATTAACACCTACTCACTTCCTAATTGGTAGACCTTTAAATGCTATTGTTGAACCTAATTTAATTGACATTAATGGAAATAAATTGAGTAACTGGAAAAAATTAACAAAAATTATTCACATATTTTGGAAGAAATGGCAGGTGCAATATCTTAATAATTTGCAACAGTGATGCAAGTGGAGAATTGAGAAAGAAAATGTTAAAATCAATGAGATAGTGCTCATCAAAGATGAAAATCTACCTCCTCAAAAATGGTCATTAGGTAGAATGATACAATTTTATCTGGACGATAACAAACGGGTCAGAGTTGTTAAAGTAAAAACTTCTTGAGGAATTTTCAAAAGACCCATTTAAAAAATTTGTATTTCATCTATTAGTATATAATTTTCTATTATATTTTATGTTATACTTATAATAATTTGCGTTTATATTAATTTTGTGTTTATATAATGTTTATACTAATTTTGTGCTGAAGTTTTTTTTTTTAACTGTTTGTATGTTCATGGGTTAAATGTAACATTGCAACATGGGGCGGAATGTTCCGTACCCATGAAGCGCTGTTGCAACAGTGCCACCTTTGTATGCGAGAAAAAAAAAAAAAAAAAAAAAAAAAAAAATGTGAGAGAGGAGGAAGTCGAGTTAATGTCTTTGAGGAGAGCAGTTGCAAAATGAGAGAGAAGAATCAGCTACGAGGATGGGGTGGCATTATATCTTAGGTAGTAGTTACCTATGGAACTATAACAGATGTATTCGTACATCACAGCTTCATGAAGAAGGAAAACCAAGGGGAGGATGGGGTGGCATTATATCTTAGGTAGTAGTTACCTATGGAACTATAACAGATGTATTCGTACATCACAGCTTCATGAAGAAGGAAAACCAAGGGGAGGATGGGGTGACATAATATCTTAGGTAGTATGGAATTGTAACATGTATTCTTACATCAATGCATGATGAAAAAATAAAACCAAGGGGAGGATGGGGTGGCACTATATCTTAAGTAGTAGTTACTTATGAAACTGTATCAGGCGCTGCATAAGGAGATTCACAGTGTTCAATAATTCTTTCAATTTCATTTTGCCTAATTTCTTTCCTTGCTGGAGACACTTGATACGGAGGAACAGAAAGCGGAGGATGTTTCTGCATATCAATGTAGTGTTCAATAAATGGGGTTGATTCTCCTCCTGGGCTGAAGATAGTTTCAAACTGGGATAAGAGTTCATTTAATTCAATTCTTTGTTCACCAGTCAGATGAATACCTTCATCTTCACGCAAATAATGAAGATGATTCGTTAATTTCTTTTCCCGGGCGGGATTCAAATGAAATGTCTCATCTTCAACAATACTACCTTTTTCATTCACGGTTAGTGATGCAACCGTTTGGGAAGAATTTGTTTGTTGCGATTCACAAAGAGCTGGCGTCGGCTCTTCAAAAGAAAAGCGTCGTTTGGGTTGATTGCGGAAAAACCAACAGTTCCGTTTCAAATTTAGTACAATCCCAGCCGAATTCAGAAAGTCTATTCCCAAAGGGTGTTGTTTCCTTTTGCATCAGGGATGGCAACAAGGTTCAAAGGCAACGTACGGCCTCCAAGACGAATTTTTACCTTTGTTATGTGAACTTCTCTTTTTATTTTACTACCGTCTGCTAAAGTCATTAGTAGAGTACTGGTGGCAAAGATAGCACCTTGTTTCTTCAGGATGTGGTAAAGTGTTTCTCCTGCGATTGAGTGGGTTGCAGCAGTGTCTGCGCAAGCCGTACCCATGACTCCATTAGTAGTTACTCTTAACGTTGCCATCTGTACGGGTGCACTAGAAGCCGATTGTATTTAAGACACCGAAAACGACACTAACTGAATTCTTTACATTATGTCAAAAATCTGATGTATTCGGCCAATTCGTAAAAACATTTTTATATACGGATGTTTCACGTTATTTTACATGGAATAAAAAAGGAAAAAAGTAGGAGCCACTTAAGCAAGGAAAACTCCATCCATCGATCCCAGGTATATTTAACGTTAAGACATTAGGACGACTTTACACTGTACATCCTAAACAACGTGAATGCTTCTTTTTGCGTTTATTGCTGGTGAATATTCGCAGACCAACATCTTTCGAATATTCGCGAACAGTGAATGGTCGAGTGTCGTTACTTATCTCAAGTTCCCCATAAAACCAAAAATATCTAAAAAAAAAAAAAGATGTGCCCCCGAAGGACATTCTCTTTTCAAATTTAAGCATGTTAAGATGTATCCAGGGGAGGCCATATTGATGGAGCACCAAGGACAGTCTGGAAATGTCCTTTGCCCTTGCTGAGAGGTGATTCCTCTCGTGTGCCCACTCAGATAGCGGGAAAAGGCAGTTTGATAAGATCTTGGTCTAAGCTTGAAGATCTCACCCGGTCTTTTCGCGAAGTACCATGGATAGTTGGGAGGAATTTTCATGAGCTTATTCAATTCAATTTTTGCCAGGAAAAAAATCTCACTAGATGTGAGCTCTCCAATTGGGTTTACTCCCTCCTGTGACGCCGACCTGGCCAAGAAATCCGCTTTCATTCCCCTCTACTCCCACGTGTGAAGGGATCCAATGGAAATGCACTGTGTGTTCGGGTGATAGTCTCTCAAGAATATTTAATATGTTCAGGCTAGTTTGATCTCCAACAGTGCTCCAATTTAAAAGATGCTGGATTGAAGCACGCCTGTCAGTCAATATCCAGATATCTCTAATTGATCCTCCACCTCTGATAATGGCAATTAACTCTGATGTGTGTGTTTATGTAAACCTTACTGCCCGAGACTTCCACCATTATTACCATCTGTATATCCATTCCTTTATTACCATCTGTGAAAATTTTGAAGGAACATGGAGGGATATTATGGATTGTTTTAAGTGCCAGTTGTTTAACGAGAGCCGGAATCTCTGAGTTTTTTGTCACTGTTGTTAGGAGCTCCTCATGGAAGTATATTCCATCAAGTTCTAATTCAGCTCCCAGTGGTTTCAAAGAGTGACCTTCTACATTCGAAGAAGGGAGATTTTGTGCCCTTGCATAGGAAAAGGGGCTGTGTTTCTTTAGACGTTGGCTGCTGGTTCAATCTAGGAGGTAGAAGTTCTGTGCTGCTCGTTATGATATTTTGTAAGGCATAGAATTTTTCTCTGAGAAAGAGGTGGCAAATTACTTTCATAATTCACGATTTCATTTAGACAACATTGATGTAGTCCTGTGATGACTCTAGCTGCGCTGCACCCTTTCAAGCTTATCCAGACTGGTCTTGGAAGCACAGGAATAGATAGGAAAACCATACTCTAGTATTGTTCTAACAAGGGATGTATGCAGTGTGAAGTGTACTAGTTCGGTAACCCAATTTCGACCTGATATAAATTTGAGAATATTCAGTCTTTCCTTAGCCTTGAGCACATGCCCTTCAATATCTTTATTACTTGTAATTTCCTGATCTAGGATATAACCAAGGTATTTGGCATTATTATAGTTCAACTGAGTTCCCTTCATAAAGATTCGAGGATGATAATTGAAAAAATGTCTGCCGGTTTTAAAAAAGGTAAAAACTGATTTTGAAGCATTAAAAATCAATTTATGTTGTTCAGCAAAGGTGTAAGCCCAATCCATAGCATTATTGAGTTTAAGCTCGATGTCTTCAATGTCTGAGCTTGAGTTGCAGATGATATCATCCGCAAATATATCCACTTTACAATATTTGATAATTTCTTTTTCGATGCCAGAGATATATAAGGAAAACAATACTGGACTCAAGAGAGCCCTGAGGAACTTGTTTTATTCTAAAAGGATCCGAGAGGGTGTTATTGTACTTAACTCTAATTGATCTACCCCTGAGAATATCTACGGGAGTACCTTGCCCTTAATGTTAAATAAGTCGTGCAGTTTGACAATCATGAGTTGGTGCCATACTCTGTCAAAGGCCTTAGGCATGTCCAATAAGGCAGTTGAGGTGTGATTCGTGGGCTTCATGTTTTGTGCATCCAGAATATTTTGACAAACAAACAAGATCTGGTCAATAGCCCACTTCTGTAGCCATACTGCTCTCTCGGAATCAAGTTACTGGTATCTAGATGTAGTTTTAGTCTGGCAAGGATTAGCCTCTCCATGAGTTTACACACAAACGGGGTAACAGCAATTGATCTGAAGCTCCCAGGAGCGATAGCATCTTTACAAGGTTTTAGGATAGGCACAATGGTTGCTCTTTTCCATTCTCTAGAGAGATGGCCAAGATTCCATGAAAGATTGAAAATATCCAAAAGACTTTGCAGTCCAGGAGGTCCCAAATAGCCAATCATGAAGCCATAGATGCCACTTGGGCCAGGAGTTTTACGCAGGTCCATAGCCATATGCAGCTTTTTCAGAAAAAAATCTCTAATAAATATTGATCTACCCGAATTAGAAGTGCGTTATTTATGGATATATCTTTTCGATTTATTTTTAATGGCAACATCATTATGGTTAAACTCTAGGTTTCCCATATTTTTGTAGAACTCTCCCAACAAATCTGCAGTCTCCTTATCATCTTGTGCGACCGCGCCATCGGAAGTTAGAAAAGAATTGCATGACATGTTTTGTGGCTGATTATAACTAAGTGTCTGTACCAGTCGCCAGAGTTTGGAGTTCTAGAATCGATGTTATTACACAATATTTGTCCATGCATTCCTTTTAAGGTTAAGGTATGTGTGATTAATGATTGCGTTGAGTTTATTTAGTCAACTTAATCCGTTGGATCAAAAGTTTTGGAGAGCTTCCTTTGCAAAGCATTTCTCTTAAGGATGAGGACTCTCATCTCGGGATACGTAAGTTGGGAAAAAGATTTCAGACTTTAATTCAATCAATCCCTAGACTTTCCTCTAGGGATTGATTGATGGGAAGCATGGATGATAGCTTGTTTAAAATTACTCCACTCCTGTTCCAAGTTGTCTGTAACAGCCCTTTGTTCAATAGCATTCTCAACAAGTTGTCTAAACTGATTCCAATTTGTTTTCTTATAGTTCCAAAAATTCTTGCTAGTAGTCGTAGTTTTTCTGTACTTCTGTTAATCTGTACTCGTTGAGGGTGGGTAGATGATCGCTTCCGATGTTATTGAAAATTTTCCATTTGCAGTGTGGGTGGAGTTCAGGGCTAACTAAAGAAACGTCCAAGGCTTCTGATGTCCCATAGCTAAAGGTCGTATGTGTTGGAGATCCATCGCTTAGAAAGATAAGATATTTATCATCAGCTGTGCTCAATAGATCCCTACTTCTTAGGATTATTTGTGGAGCTGCCCCAAATCTGATGTTTGGCATTGAGGTCACCTAGGACTATTGAGTTTTTGTCAATGCAGTTAAATAATTTTGGAGGGAGTTGACCTGGGTTAGGAGGGTGATATAGATTAAAGATGTTAATTTTGTCGAGTCTTCAATACATATCAATATGCATGTTGCGAGTTGCAATATAAATTTTAATGGAAATTACATTACTTTTTTTTTATTATTCAGTGTGATTGATTACAAAAATTAATTTACAATATTTATCAATTTGCTCTAAGATTTTTTCATTGAATTTGGACCAGTGGAATTTTTTAACTTTTGAAGTTTTACAAACTCAGAATAGTTATCAAAAATTTTGGAATAAAGAACTTTAATATACGCAGTAACTGGTTAATTTATCTTATTAAAAAGTTAATATTTTATCAAATCTACATATACAAAGTATGCATATAAAAGCATAAGCCAAAAATGTAAAATTTTTGGAATTTGATAAAGACAGTATAAAAATTAAATGTAACATAAACATGCAAACACATCCACATATATATAAATGCCCTAACTAATAAAATCTATATATTCTAAAATATACTTTTTGAAAAATACAAATAAATAAAAAAGGTGCATCTTTTTTAATTAAAACGATTTAAATTAGAATACAAAAACAGTACAAAAATTTTCCTATATATTTTAGAACTAATTCTTTTAAATATTTATAATGTATTCTTACTACATCCAAGAGCTCCCTACATAATGTGACTTAAAAAATTGAAAATTCTTCATTATATGAAAATAATCAAAATGAGAGAGAGACAGAGAGAGAGGGAGAGAGATTTCTTTGTGTATGTGTGTCAATGGAATTTTGAAAATAATTTGACAGAAAACTAAATACTAAACATCTAGTTGTAATAGAAAACAATTTTACTTTTTTTCTTTTTAAAATGATATTTTAAAAAATAAGCCTGATTTAAAAGAACAATTGCCACAAACCTATATAAAATAGTATATAAAGTATATGTAGATACTGTTGTCTTTCTTAGTGAAACTTATTGCTAAAATAACTATTTTGGTTTGTCATTGAACTATGTGTATGCACTAGGGAGAGCAAGGAAACAAAACTTTTATTTTGTAATACATTTATCGCAAAAAAGGGTGATTTGCATACAATGTGTCTCAGCAAAGGCAGAAACAATTTCATGGTGCAACTAATAGCTAAGGATTATTTCCAAATTGTCAAAAAGCAGCAACTAACCATATAAAATCATTGTAAATTGATATTTGTGTAAAATTCCACATAAACATGACAACAATAGGATTAAAAAGAACATTTAATAACAAAACTTTCATATATTTTAAATGAAATTTACATTGTAAAATTAATTACAGTAATAATTTTAAAATACAAATCTTGAGCAATACAATAGTAAAAATGAACAATTGGTGTTATAATTTTAACAAACAAATCAAATCAAGACATACAAATTAGCAATTTCAGTATTTTCTATTTAGTAGTATATTTCTCAAAATTTAAATATATAATAGTCTAAAATCAGCAGTATACGATTATTTAAATTGTTAAAATGAAATAAAAGCATGAATATAAAATAGCAGTGTCAAAATTCAAGAAATTTTATTCATGGTATGTCATATACTATAAAAATGTGACATTGTTTATAAAGAGTTTAAAATGCACAAAAACTTTGTTCCGAGGCTTTCATAAATAGTAAAACATGTTTTAATTATTTTAAAAAGTTGATTTGCAGATTTCAATAATAAATTTTTAAAGTGCAGTGAATCCTCAAAGGAAATCAATTGAACATTATAAATGATTCAGATTTTCTTATATCAATGGGTTCAATAAAAAAAGTAAAAAATAATTAAAAATTATTCTTAATTGTTCCATTATTTGATAATATCATAAGATATTAACAGAACAGTAATTTATGGTTTGAAGATATGCATAGTTTAAATTTGCATAAATCTTAAAACATAAATAAATTTTTAAAATTCATGAATAATATGTCTCCATTAATCTTGTTTATTACAGTATTAAATGCAGAAATGGAAAGCATTTGTTTTTAGAATTTAAGAATATTTATAAACATCCGAGTGTGTTTTCATTCCAATTTTACCAATAGCAATATAATGTAAAACAAACCTTTCGATATAAAATACTTTGATAATTAAAAAAAAAAAAAAAAATTATAAAATAAAAAATGTAGGGAAAACTATACCCCAGTGTCACTATTACTATCAATAACAATAAACAAAATATATTTAAAGTTATTCAGATTTTCTTTACATAAATCCTATTACACTAGATAATACAAATAGAAAATTTGGTCCTTTAAAATTTCTGATTCCCTTTCAATGATAAAACATGAGGGAACAGCTTTTCCACAATCTAAATTAAATATAAATAAAACAATTTGAAATTCAATTTTAAACATGTTTTAAAATTGATAATTTTAATAACAAAAGTTTTAAGCATATCAAAGTGTCAAACTTTTAAAAACATTACACATGAAGAAATGTGCAATGAATCTAATTATTCTTAGCTTAATATTTTACAGCTTTATATAACCGCATACCTAATTTACTTAATAATATGCTAAATATCATAGCTAATATTCAAAGTTAGATAATGGGCACACAAACACTTGTATAACATGGATATTAAACAGCTTAAAAGTAATTGCAAAACAAGGTTTAAATATATTTTGATAAGGCAAATACAGAAAAAAGGAATGGCTGTAAAGGAATAAAGGTAAATGGAATTCCTGGAGAGAAAGAAAAAAAAAAAAAAAAAAAAAACCTGAGTAATAAGGTTTAAGAGTAATTCTGAAATATTACATGCAAATACACTGTCACATGAATGTAGAGGAATTTTAATTTTATTCAGATTGTAAATCCCTTTATTTTCATAAAGTAAAACAATCTCAATTTTTTTTATCTAATCTTTACAAACAATTCCATAAAGTGAAAAAATTTGAATCTAGTTTTAAATATATACTAGCAAATTAAAGTAACACTGAAATTATAAGCATAATTACAAACTATACACAGATAGTAGAATTATGTAATACTAACAAACAAAATAGTACATAAAAGTAACAACTATCACAGTCAATGTCTAATGGAACACTAGGACACAAATTTCAATGTAAAAAAATTATTAGTCAGAGTGATGGTTATAAAATAATGAAAAGTGTTGAATAATAAAAAGGAAATTACATGGATTTAATTTCGATTCTAATGGAATTTTATATTTCATTTCAAATCCTGTTAAATTTTAAAATTTTTTCAGTTAATACTAAAAAAAAATTTTTTTTTAAATTCTTTAATCCCAAATATTTGAATAATTCATAAATTTGATGGCAAAATGCATTTAAATAAACAATACGATACAAATAATATAAATATATTCAGAATATAAACCACCACATATTAAATGAACTCATGCTCTTATAAGAAAGCTTTTATATGTGCATTTAAGTTACAAAACAAAATATATGTATCTGTCAAATAAAGCTATTTTAAAAATATAAAATTCAAATACTATGTTAACATATAAACATTTATAAACTTATTTTTACACAAGAATACACTTAGACATATATGACTCTATCTATTTTGTGCATATGAAAATGCATTTTTTTCATTTTTAACTAAAATAAGTTATAATCAAACAATAATTATCATGAAGAGCTGCCATGATCTATATTTTGTACTTTGAATAGTGTTTCTAAGCAAAATTTTTTATCTTTAAAGTAAAAAAAAAAATCTTATGTGGTAATTAACATTACAACATTTATACAAAATAGAATTTTTAAGAAGTCATTCAAAATAAAAAAATTACTTTTAAATTAATATTTAAATAATTTTTTTTTTATCTAAAGAACTGTTAATAACAAATATTTTTAATATTTTTTTTAACTTGTATGTACTTAATTGCAAACATTCATGACTTACTTTATTTGTAAAAATCAATTAAAATTTTTCTAAGGTCATAACATATTTATAAGACAAAACTAAAAGAAAAAAAATTACGCTAATAATGAAGTTACACAACACTCCCAGCTTTTCACAAGACTATGTAGATTATAAATTCTACAGTGAATAATACTTGTAAATCTACAAATGCAATGTATTACAAAAAGCAAACATGATTTAAAAGTTAATCTAAAAAATTTGTACATGTAAAGCACTACACTTCAAGCTATAATATGAACTTCATACAGCACATAGACCAAGAAGAATATACAAGACTATAAAATTCAAAATGCGAAATATTAGCACATTGTGCATAGTTTTTGCTTAACACTGAAATCATTAATAAACATATAAACATCTAACTTTACATAAATTACTTCGTACTAAGCACACATGCTTGAGATAAAAATTTCCACACGATTTTGAACTGTCACTTCCACTGACAACATAGTTACAATGCTAAGAAAAGGTGGACGAAGGAATCGTATAAAAGGTTTCCATGTACAACATGACACAATTAAACATCTACACAGAAACAATCATCCAACAAAATTTGAAATACTAAGCTTTTTTTTATGTACATTGAGCAGTGAGAAAAAGACAACACTGCCTGATAATGCTACGCTCAACTGATTCACATTGAACAGACACTGTAAAAAGGTACCTAAGAATTTAAATGCACTGAGCATTAGTGATCTATTGAGCACCGCTTCAGACTGAATCTTGAAAGTACACACCAGAGTAAAATAATTTAAACATTGTTGCATTTATCAGCAAATGGAAGAGACATGAAACTACAAATACATTTTCAGAAATGGATTGGGAAAATTAATAAAATATTTTTACTTTCAGGTTCTTTTTCTTTTTTACTATGTGGGAAAACTAACATACAAGAAATTTTTGAGAAAAATTGCATGATAAAAACATTATATAAAATGTGAATTAATTGTTTTATTTTTACACATCTCATTGGTACAAGCAGAGAAATAACTTTAAAATTAAAAAGCATGCACCTGTTTTGAGCTTACTTTTATCAATAAGACACAGATATCAGAAATATAAGGCTTAATTAATTGCATCCACAAACAATTTACTCTTTAAATTTTAAATGCAGCACGAAGATCCCTGCACATTGCAAAATAGATCCCTCCGCTTGTGGTGATAGACGTCCAATGCTGAGAGAGCTTCTCTTTAAGAATTTGGTGAAACACAGAGATGAAGATAGAAATAAAGGTAAGGTTCTAACTCTTCTTGCCAGGTGGTAAGTGTAGTGGCTCCTCCTTCCATTCTCTTTCTCATCAGAATTTGGTGGCACAGGTAAGATCAGCATCCGGCTGGGGAGGAAGGGACATTCAGGCCTGGTAGTGCATTTTAGATCCCACATGCCCCATGAGATGGCCCCCAGACAACTGGTCATACTGAGGCATGGAGAGGAGGGGGTCAGTCACAGAACAGACAAGCAAACTAAACTCAAAGTGCAAATAAAGTGCAAAGCAAGCAGAAACTGTAAGTGGCTACCACTCTCCAATTCTCTTTAAAAATTCAACACTAAATTTTTAGATAGTTTTTATAATATTTTTATTAAAAATATTTGGTTAAACTATAATTATCATGTACATTAATTTTTATTGTATCAAAATAATTAATTATTTAGCTATTTCAAGAAGAGGGAATATAGTCAGAACTTATACAAATTTCCAACAGCTCCAATTAACAATTGTACACAAGGCAAAATGATTCATAAAAGAAAAAGCATGTAGCATTCTCACCATGAAAAATAAAAACTTTTTATCTACCAAAATTATACAGGGCTGATTATTTAATTGACACCTGAAATTGTAACAAATAAAACATTTGTTTTTAGAAAGTGGAAAAAATATTTTTAAGGTTGGTAATTTTAAACATAACACTAATCAATGGTTGAAAGACTAATAATTAAAATCTTTTGAAATTAGTTTATAAAATGAAACTTAAAATATCTTGTTTCTTTATAATAAAAACATTTTCAATGAATAGTCAATGAATTCTATGTTCAACAAAGAAGGCATTTTTGAAGAAAACCACATAAAGAAAGAAAAAAAATGCATCAAAAGACTTGTCAAGAAAATTGTTACAAAGAACGTAATTTACTTGTTTAATTTTCCAAAACTCAATCTTCAAATTGTTTTTGTATTTGAAGCACAGTTACAAATATAAAAGCAATGCTAAACAATACTACCGATTTAGAAAAAACCTTAAAAAAATTCTATAAATTATGAAGCATAGTATAAATTCAGAAATTAATTCAAAACAGATCAAATATTTATTAAATTATATTAGTTATATGTTTATTAAAATATCTGTTACAGTACTGAGTATACTTCCAAATAAGATCCTAATTCAGAATAATATCTAACACAATAGTACAAATAAATAAATAAATGCAATATTCAAACTTTCAAAGAATGTAAGATAAAATCTACTTGGAGTTTGGCTTGTTGCTTAATAAATATTTAAGGCAGATATTGTTGAACTAAAAACCAAACTGAAAACTGTTAAGCTGCCAAATCAACTTGTAATTGTAATAAGGAAAAAAATTTTTAAACAAATAAAATATATTTATCAAGGATTTTTTTCTAAACAAGTTGAATGGTGAACAATTCACCTTGTTTTACTATGGGGGAAAAAAAAAAAAGGATTACATAGAAGGTTTTATAAAAGAGAGAAAAAAAAAACTTTTATATTTCTTAATAAATAATAAAGGATGCAAAACACATTTCTGATACAATTATAAAGTCTACAAAATTCATTACTATGGATCAAAAGAGTCTATAGAGCTCTTAACAAATTCAATAAGATGGATTTACAACAAGAAAGCTGAGAGCTATAATTAAATGAGTAAAAAATAATTTATTAAAATGTATGGAAAAATTCATAAATATTTTTTTATTTCCTATTTTTCTTTTGGTAAGTTCTATCACTATAATTTTCTTCCAGCTTTTTATACAGTAGGGAGGAAAAAAAACTAAATGTTATTAGAGGCATTTTTTAAGCTAAACAACAATTTTCCAACAAAACATTTTCATATTCATTCCAAACTATTTGGTTTGGTGGCTAATAAACATTTTAGCTCACCACTGGCATTTCAATTGTGGCCAATAATTTAGAATAGATTCTGAAATACAACAAACATCTAAGCTTGAAAATGAAATTATTTTCTCTCTTACTGATAAAGTGAAGATTCTTCTTGACTAAGTCAGGGTACTAACGATTAAGTTGACAACACAGCACTTACATTTAAGAACTTAAAATTGCACTATTTCAGTAATTTTGCAAAAGCAAATTTATTTTATAATTATTTTAATGAAAAGTAAAATGGAAAACTAAATATACTAAAGAAATACAGTGAAAAAAAAAAAGGAATTATAAATATTTTCCTTTAATTTAAAACAAATATCATAATTATTCAAAGCTTGTACTTTTTATGACCTAACCAGTAATAGGCTGGCAACAGACGATTATTGACTAGTAAATATAAGCTGATTTTTCATAACATGCTTATCAACTTCATATAAATACTTGATATTTGTATATTTTCCAACAATATACTATAATGATTTGACTTATACTTTAAGAAGGTTTCCATCACAAAATAAAAAAGACTTTTTTCATGTATGATATTTTTGATAATACCTAACATATAATATTAAATTATATTTAAGCTCCAAACATACAGTAAAATTTGCCAATAAGGAGTATTAAATCAATTTAAAATCATTTTGCTGAGTTGATATTAATATTACCTAAAAATTAAAATGAATAAAATTTAAAATTATAAAGGAATCTTGATTTCATCAATATAAATGACTGAATCATTATTAGGAATTTATTGAAACACAGCTAAAATATATTATTAATATTTAAATATGGAATACAGATTTTAGTATTGTCAAAAATAAATTCCGAAACTAAATTGATCACATAAAAAATAATAGCAAATTTTTACAAAATACTAATGTTTTTTTTTTTTTTTTTTTTTTTTTTAAATGGGGTAAAAGGTATTTGGCTAAAATATTAAACTGTTTAAATTCTGCACAATCAATGCTATTAATTTTAAACTAAGTATCATTTCCTGTTTTCTGAAAACTAAGTTAAGATACCTTATTAAAAAACTGTACACTCCATATTATGAAATGAAAATTTGTACATTTTTTGTATAAGAAATAATTTTAAATTTATTTTATTTTCATTTTCTTTTAAAAAATTTATTTTTAAAATATTTTTATACACACAAATTTAATTATATTTACTTAGTAGTTTTTAAAAAAAAAAACTTAGTAGCCACTCAAGTTTAAAAAAGATAATTGTAAAAATTAAATAACATGCAACCATGCTAAAATAAGCAACAGGGAAAAAAAATTTTTTTACAGCAAAATACCATTTGAAACATATGCAAAAGGAAATACAACCTTCAGATCAGAGTTAAGTAAGAAAATAAATCAGCATTCCATTTCATTCAATAAATATAAAGAAAGAAAATGTAAAACAATGTTAGCAGGTATTTTTATTTAAAATATTCTTAAAATAAATCATTACATGCAATTTTTAATACTCTGCAAACACATATATGCTAAAAAAGGTAGTTTCATAGGCCTCAAGTATACACATTCATTGAAAATAATCAATACCCCAAATAATTTAAATACATATAGAGAAAATTTTTACCAAGAATAATGTAATATATAATGAAATTTTAAGAAAATAGTAAAACTTTCAATTAATTGTAATTAGCCATTAACATTTTCACAATTATACTTTTAAATTTTATGTTTTGTTAATAAAGCTCAACAATGCAATACATTAACTGTATGCATAAATAACAATTAAAAAATGCAAATGCTGTAAATAGCTAATTGATGTTATGCACAATTAATATAATTTAATTACATATGAAAATGGTTAGTATAACAAAACTAATTTATCAGGATGTTAAGAATTAGCATATCAATATAGAAAATATGCATATTTAAACATTGAATTTCTTAAGGTTATCATATACACACATACTTGGTATTGAAATTTCATTTTTCTTTCAATTATTAACCTAAATTCTATCACAGAATAATTACTGAAACATAAATTTTTGCAAACATACAAGCAGAATGAAGGTTTTTCATATAATTTTCCATTTATATATCAAAGTAAAACATGATTGGTCACGGAAAGTTATAAAGAAAATATGTGACTTCCCATTTCTACAATGTACACATCAATGAATGTTAGGCTACAGTAATGAAAATATATTAAAGACATAAATTTTAATTATATCTCTATACTTTATCATATGTCTGTGCAAAACCAAGGTAAAAATTTCTGAAAATATTTTCAGAACATTTAATTAGGTTTAAAATTCAGAAAGTTTTTAAATCAGGCAGAAGATTTATTGCTTCTTTGCTAATACCATATGAATCAAAATAAATATGTATATTGCATTCTACCCCATTTTATAAATTTAACTTAATACTATATTGGCAAAGAAACAATATATTTTCTTTAATATAAGTTTCTTGTTAAACAAAACAAATTTTTTTGGGTGAGAGGGAATTCAAATTGTCCTTGCTGATTTAAACTAATCATTAAGTGAAAGTTTTGTCTTTTTCATTTTGCTTTTTCTTCTGTTCTATTATCAACATGTTAATGGTTTGAATTAATGGAAAACAGTCTCTCAAACCAATGCATTAGTCATTATATAAAGAATCGTTTTATTAACAAAATAAACTTTGACAATACTTTTTAATTTTGATATCAATGAGTTGTAGCCATAGAGTAGTCACTCAATAAGGGTATCTGTTCAAATTAAAAACTTAAAAAAGAGAATTAGAATTTATTAAAAATTTTTCATTAGTAGTATTTATTAGAAAAAATAGAGAAAAGCTTCAACAAATTTCAAGAAAATGTAAAATGGCACAAGAAATGATAGCCAGCCACAGAGCCAGGCAAGAAAACTTGAATTAGTCAAAGACACAAATTATAAATAACAATTTCAGGAAATTTCGAAAGCAATATTGCTAAAGATTTGAAAACTCTTACAAACAGAAAAAATTACATTGTTAAAAATACTTTTTTATTACTGGTAAAAATCATAAATGGATTTTTCATCATTGCTGATGACACTCAGATATTTGATGGTGAACTTCACCTGGTCTGCTACTGTTCAAAGAATGCAATTTGAAATCAGGCAACGAATTCGTCAACTAGACAGATTTACAAAGCTGTCTCAATACAATGTCGTAATTAATTACATGTGATGTAGATGAAACATCATCTGACATCATGGATATTTTAATCCAATGAGGAGTGCAATAAAGTGATTTAGCCATGATTTCAACTGGAACGAAAGAAACAATCACTTTATGGTTAATAATATATAAACTGTAAAATCAATAACCTATATCACAACATGAACTGAAATTTAATAATTAGGATATAGAAAAATAGAAGTCATAAGACATTTAATATTTTGTGGTTAAAAACTCTGCATGAAAGAATTACATTAATTAACCCTAAAAAAAGAGCTATTTTTCAATGATCACTTAATATCTCTGTTTTGCTTTAAATATAGACCCAAAGAAAATGCATTCATTGCAAAAATTCATGCTTCATTTTATTTAGAAGTATTTCTTTCACATTTACAGTTATTAATAAAAATAATAACATTCTGATATATTAAATTTTGGAACTAAATATAGTAATCTAAAAGCTCAGTCAATATCAACACATACTATTAAATATAAAAATTACTGCAAAGTATACCATTACTAAAGTGATTCTCAACCTCTGTGCAGTGGCACTTTTGAGTGCCACCAAATTCATGAAGCTTTCCCCAAAATTTTGGAAATGTATATAGCAACAATATAAAAAGGCAGTTTTTATTTTGAGCTAAATAACATATTGTTCTTTTATTTTTTACAGTACATGTTACATTATTTTACATTCAAAATTATTATCCTAAACTAATTTACTTATAAGTAAGTTAATAACTTTTAAAGTTATCTTTTTCTTCATATATCAATAAATTTTGAAATCATTAAAAGTTTAGAATCACTGCATTAGCCAATGACAGCATATTAATTAGTTTATTTTCCATATCATAAGAATAATCACTGCATTGTTTACTTAAAAATGAAGTATTAAGAGTTTATATATATATATATATATATATATATATATATATATATATATATATATATATATATATATATATATATATATATATATAACATCTTATAAAGTATAAAAGATATAAAAGAAAGTTAACTTGTTTTTTAATTTCAAATGCTTTTTGGAAACTAAAACAGCAAAAAAGTAATGCAAAATTTAGTTGATAAAACAATTTATAGGTTTAATATTTTTCACCCATTGTTTATAACTTTGAAATCAGATGACACAAAACAGTAAAAAATTCATTATAAAAAACATAATTTATTGTTTAATACCTATATTGTAATTAAAATTGGCAATAAATAGCACCAATGGATGTTGTATTAATATCAATGATATAAAAAATAAGTAATTTGTCAGATAAATGTTCTCTTCTTTTAAATGTACTACATGTAACAATTAGTTAATGAAAAAAATACAAAGGAGGATCTAGAATTTCTCTAAAACAAAAAATTTACAAAGTGTATTAATAATTACTTTAAATTCATAGAAAATTAAAACAAAATAAGTTAGAGGGTTTTATTGTAAAAATCTAATTTCTGTTTACAAGACTACTTCAAATGCAACAGCACAATATTGAGAATTTATTTTTGGAACAGTTTGCTTTAAAATTTGTTTAAAGGAATTTATAAACATGTCACTAAAAATTCTTTTAAGCAGAACCATATTAGTATTCAAACATAAAACAAATTAAAATGTTAATAATTAACTTACCGCAGGAGGAGGTGTATAACGTCCATGTAAATAATTATGATCATCATGATTACCAGAATGCCCATTTCTAAATAAAAATAATAATAATGTAATTAAAATGTGCAGCTAAAATTTTAAGGAAGTATTTTAAGAACAATAAAGCAATCTAAGGCTCTTTTAACAAATAGAGAACTCCATTGTATGCAAAAATTAAAAACATCTTACACAATAAGATTCATGAAGCTGTGCTTTAAGTATTAAATCTGTAGCATGCAGTGTAACAAAAGAGGGAATAAGAATGAAAGAAAATATAATTATGTTTCTTTATGAACTTCTATATATATCCTCAGTAATAATAAAAATATGTTATAATTAAAGATCAAAAAAGTATCAATTGTTTCAAAAATAATCAATAAATATTATAGAAAAAAAATTTACTTCTTATAAACTTTTATGTATCAAAAGGAAAACTTAAAATTGAACAATAAAGAAAAACTTTGGATATAACTTCAATTTCATTAAGCATAAAAATTACATAAAACAGGGTTCATACTGATTTCCTGGAGTCAAATTTAAGAAGTTTACTAAAATCAAATAAAAAATTATCAGGAAGTATCAATATTCAAGATAAATAATTTTTTTTCATTTAAAAGTAGTTTTTAGTCAAATAAGTATATAATTATGATAAGCACTATTTTTCAATATGTTTGTAAATAATAGAAATGAATAACAGCAAAAAATAATGAGAATATTTTTTATTTAAGTTATATATATAGAATTATTTTTAATGATTACTTCAAAAGCATTCAATGAATATACAGCTATAACAGATTTTTTTTATTTATAAATAATGAATATTATTTATATTACTAGATTATATATTGTACAAAACAAAAGGTAATTTTATAGTTTTTACACACCTTCAACCAATTTCTTATTTATTAATTTATTGCATATTTCAAGATGTGTATCACAACCTCTTCAAAATATAAATACATTTACTCAAAACAAATACAATCATTAAAAAAAGTTTCAAGGATGGCATTTCCCCAATTATTATTTAACAAAAGCAATTCTAAATTTTTCTTCTGTTTACTTTAAACTCTTTTAAAACTACACAATTTTGCATTCACAATTTTGCTTTTCTATTTCTTAAATCATTCAATAGATTTTCACATTTTTTGTTTATTTATATTTTTAAATATACTAATTATATATATTTATATAGTTTTTCAAGAGTACACTAGTCACTGAAAAGGCATTTTCAACCAGCAATATTAAATAATATATTCCAGGCTTTATTTCACTGCTAAATAAATTCATACCAACTCGGAAGTTATATTCAATTTTCACCAAGAAAGATATGTAAAGTATATTTTAATTCAGAAATTTTATATTTAAATATTAATTTTCAGTTATTTTATACAATATAAAGAAAACAGAAACAAATAGAAAAAGAATAAATTAAAATTGCCAATTTGATCACGTAACATAACAATTTTATTGATTATTTCACTTGGCTTCACACACATAAATCTAAACAAATATGGTTCTGACTAAACTAGATTATCATTAAATTTATGTGGCTGATCATGAAATTATTTTAGTCTATAGTTATGAATATAACAATCTAATACTGATTGGTCTATTATCTAGTGGTAACATTGTAAACACTCAATTAGGTTTTTTAGATAATTTCATTGAAAATTTTAAAATAATAAAACAAAAAAACATAAAAATAACTTTAAAAATATAATATTTTCTAACAAAAAATAAATGCATCAAGGCAAATAAAAAATTGTTCACAATTTTCAATGAATTAGGAGTTGTACGAACCCTAATAAAATAACAATAAATTCTATTTAAATGTTACTCTTTTAATTGATTCAGAAGGTTTAGTTAAAATTTAGCAACAATTATGAAAATACAAAGTAGATTAGAATATAATGTAAAAGTTTTAAAAATAGAGTATTAAATAATTGCTCATAAAAATCAACTAAAATACTTACCATGAGAACCTATATACTGAAGGATACAATGAATTGTTAAAAAAATATATTTTGATACTTTAAGTGAACTCCAAAACTAGTGAAAAAGCATTTCAAAATACAAGGATTTTTTTTAATATTGCGAAAATTGTGCATCAATTCAAAATTTTGAAAAATAATTGTGAATTAATAAAAAGAAATTACACTATACAATAAAATTTCCTTGAAAATATTTAGTTAAATAATGTTACCATCAATGAAAAGTCATGTAAATCATATTCAACAAGTACTTTGATTTAAAAAATCTCCACAAATAGATCAAATTATTTGTACTCAAAACTTAATGTTCAGTAATAAATAGTATTATGCAAAATAACACAAATTTGATTTGAAATTAAAATTAAGGTCATTAATCAATTTTCCTCTACCCAAGCTTAAAAAGTTTGCAGTACAAAATAGCTTATTATTTCATGATGGACAAGATATCAAGGCAGTAAAATTTTTTCATATCAGAACTCAAATGCAGAGCAACAGTAGATAGATAACTCTTTTCAACAATGTGTTTTCAATGAAAGTGCCAATCCAATATTTCAATAAAAAATACTTTTAATTGATTACCACCAATAAATGAAATATTTACTTTAATTCAGGAATCAACTTTAATGAATCCTAGATGAATACCAATGCAAATATGGTTAAAATTCCTATATTGTATCAATTTTTAAAATAATTCATGGAGTTCTTATTGAAGATAATATGTGCATATATATACATTAGACTCAGAGAAATTATATTTTGAATAATTACTATAATAAAAATATAATATATCTTAAATTGTTCAACAAATTAAAATGGTTTTTGAGTATAATAAATACAATAATAAAGGCTTTTAGCATTCAATAATAATCAAAAATATTTTAAACAGGGTTTGTAGAGATTTCCAATAATCAAATCAAAAATTTCCAGGAGGTAACGACATTCACGTTAAATAAATTATTATTTTATTTTAAAAATTGTTCTTAACCAAATATGCATATATTTATGTACATGCAATATTTATCCTTCATTTCTGTAACTAATAAAAATAAATAATTGCAAACATTAAAGAGACTATTTTTTATTTAAGTCAAAATTATTAATGATTACTTCAAAAGCCTTCAATGAATTTACAACTAATTTTTTATTTAAATAATCCACATTCTATATAATTCTGGATTATACATTATATAAAATAAGGAGTTGTTTTAGAGTTTTTAGACATTTCCAATAGAGTCCTGTTTATTAATTTATTGTGTATTTGAAAATGTGTATGACAATTCCTTTTCAACACTCTCTCAAAACAAATACAATTATTAGATATAGTTTCAAGAGTCCATTGGTCATTGAAAAGACACTTTCCACTATTATTTCATTTTCATTAATAAACAAATTTATGCCGATTCAATTGAATTATACATAGCTTTCATTAAGGGAAACATGGAAAATGTTTTAACTAAAATTTTATATTTAAATGTGTATGCTTAAAGAATTTTATACAATACAAGGAAAAGAGCAGCAAATAGAAAAAGAATCAATTAAAATTGCTGATCTTAATTGCGCAATATATAAATTTTTGTTTGGTAATTCATTTCACTTTACATAAATCTAAATACTACTAAACCAAGTTATCATAAAATTTTTTGTAGCTGAACTAGATCCTGAAAACGTTTATACAAATCAACAGTTAATACAAAAAATTTAATATCGATCACGCTACCACCTACTGTCAATATTAAAAAATAATAGAGAATTAAGTTTTTTTTAACAATTTTTTTTAAAAATTTTAAATGCATCATGATAAGAAAAAATTCCAGGAGTAATCCATGATTTTCAAGGAGTGAAGTCGAAATTACAGGAGTTTGAAGGGTCCTTATTTATTTTTAATTTAAGGAGTTTCCAGGAATTGTGCGAATTCTGTTAAAATCAGAAAATTAAGGAAGCAACATCAATGAATCTGACTTTATAAAGTCTTATTATCTTTTAGTTCAATGTTACAAGTGCATTTAGTAAAGCAATTACCCATTTGATTTTTTATTCAAGTATAAAATATAGTGCACTTAGGGGAAAAAAAAACAAAAAACAAGATAGTTACTCATATGCAATTATTAGATAAAAATACTAATATTTCTCAAAAGCAAAAATATTTTTTAAAATTTTTTTAATAAATTGTCTGGTATGCAATTCATATAAATGCAGTTCATAATAGATTTGAAAGAAGAAAGGCAAAGCAGACGAGAGAATAGCAGCACACAAGAGACTTATATAAACGCTCACAAAGATGTATTGAAGTAAGGGGTCTGGGGTGGGGTATGACTGGAACGGGGACGAAAACCAGTGCTGCCATATGTCTCCCGATTTCTTCTCGATTGCATCATTGTGGATGATGGAGGAAGAAAAGGGTCTTCTTCATCAACGTGTTCCACTGGTGGCCTAAGTAAGTAGTTGGCAGAAGTTCGTAGGAGAGAAATAAAAATTAAATTCATGCAAACAACAAATAATTTTTGCTTGATAATGGCATGCAAAATAATAAGTGTAAAATAATTTACAAGAAATAATATTCAATTAAGACCATTTTATAATTAATAAAAATATTACAAAATATATTACATGCATTAAATTAGAAATTGTTAAATCAAATTTCACTGGAATATATCATTTTTTAAAATAAAATCATTTAAATAACATGCTCATGCAACATTTACACCACATTCAGAATTTTGGAATATGCAAAAATATGAAGGATATTGATGGTGTAAAATGAACTCTCTCTAATGATTACTTAAGAATTAATCATTCAAGATACTGATAAAAAAATTGTTTGGTACAACACATATAACAATAAGCCACAAACAATCAAAATATTAAAAATAATTTTACCTTTTGAATAAGATTGTAAACATTATTCAAGAAAAAAGGAAACAAGCCTTATATACAGGTATAGAACTATATGCATACAAAATTTCAGCTTGTAAATGCATTTAGAGAAATACTGTGTAGTGTTAGGATACTCCTCATTCTCCTCATAGGATGGCGCTGTAGTCATTAGGAGAGAGGAGAGGAGGGGGTCCGCTCCGGGGGAGAGAGATTGCCTTGGACCAGCGAACAAGGAGGTTCAGCTGGCGCTCCTTGGGTGTTTGTTCTGTTGGCCGTGTAGGGCCATAATTAAATTTCTATTGATTCTAATTCTAATATATAATACTATTAATGTTAATTTTTAAATAAATGTTTCTATTTGTTCGAGTTGAGCTTTGTTCTACAGAACAGACACTACACTGTCTCACCCGACAGGATTACGAGCTGACGTTCTGACATAATCTGAAACGGAACTGAGAATTTGTTTATTTGACTGTTTGTATTTCACAAGAAATTGAGATGGCTTTTCTCGTAAAAGGAAAGAAAGAAGATTTACGAACTATTGCGGTAGAATTAGGCATTGAGAATGCTGCGAATTTAAAACTTTACGAGCTAAAAAAATTGATAACAGAAAGCGAGAATTACGACGAAGATTTCATTAAAGAATTCTTAAATCCGTTGATAGAAGAACGAAAAAGAAATGAAGAAATTGAAGAACGAAAAAGATTGCAAGAAATCGAAGAAAGAAAATGGAATATGGAAATAGAAAAACGAAAACAAGA
Source organism: Latrodectus elegans (assembly GCA_030067965.1). Classification (NCBI taxonomy): domain Eukaryota; kingdom Metazoa; phylum Arthropoda; class Arachnida; order Araneae; family Theridiidae; genus Latrodectus; species Latrodectus elegans. Next base: position 110,785,816 of record CM057822.1, on the reverse strand, counting down.
AATGGAATTTGAGCTTCAAAAACTAAGTTTAATGGGAAAGGAACGAACAGGAGAAGATAACTTACGAGATACTGGTAATGATTTTCATTTTAAGGCGAAATTAAATTTAAATAATATTTTACAGAAGTTTGATCCCAAAACAAATGATATAAGTTTATATCTTGTCCTCTTCGAAAGACAAGCCAAGAGAATTGAAATCAAAAAAGAACTTTGGGTTGCGCATTTAATCGGATTATTGCCATATGACGCTGTGCAAATTATAGCAAGAGAAGAAGAAGTCACCGAGGATTACGACAAAGTAAAGAATTTACTTCTGAAAAGGTATAAACTAACTCCAGAAAAATTTAGACAGTTCTTCACAAAACACCATAAGAAACCAGAAATAAACTGGCGAGATTTCGCTTATGAACTGAAAAATTATTTCTTCGAATGGATCAGTGGACTTGGGATACGAACATTTGAACAATGTGATCTAATAATAACGGATCAAATAAAACACAAAGTTCCCTTAGAAATTAAAGAACATTTTATTGGTGTTTGGTCAAATTTTAAAACTCCAGAAGAAATAACAAGTAAATTGGATGATTATGAAAATGTCAGAATAAATACTAGTGTCAAACTGAAAGAATTTCCTCGCAAAGAATATTTCAAGAGATATAATTATAATGAACAAGAAGAACAAAAATATTCGGCAGAGTCAAAACAAATCCCTCCGTATGTTAAACAACACAAATTTAAAAATTTCCTGAAAGAAGAAAATTTTGAAAAAAGAACTGTGAAAGAATGTTATATTTGTGGAGATTCACATTTTATGTCCAAAACGATTTAAAGCAAATAAGAAAAGCGATGTTCTAACAGCAGAAATTCGCTCCCAATTATTAAAAGAAAACAGAAATTGAAATAAATCCTCTTCAATATGTGGATATTTACGTGGATAATACCCCGGTAAAGGCTCTTGTAGACTCTGGATGCCAACTTCCAGTCATAAATAATGACTTCATTTCAAAATCGAAAACAGAAAAAGGAAGAGTCTTTTTAATCAGTGCTTTTGGCGAAAGGATAGAAGCTGAATTAATGAGCTTTCAAGTAGCGTTGAAAACAGAAAATAAAATGTTTTCGAAACCCATCGAAATAATTGCAGCTGTTACAAACAAAATCGAAGGGCAATGTATAATACCAACGAAAGTTTTTTATTTATTGGAAAATGAAGTGCTAGAAGAAAACAAGGAGTCTGCCACCTGCTTTGTTTTGGCGTCGCAAGAAGTTGAATATCATAAGGAGACTGCTGAATCATCACGCGCCGAAAATATGGGTCAGATGCTCCGTTCAAATGACGCCACGAATCCGAGTGTTTCTGATGATGTGCAAGTGCTGGGAACCGAAACAAACTGTAAATTGAGTCATTCGTTACAATTTAAAAAAGAACAACAAGAATGTGCCTCTTTGGATGAAGTGAGATCTTCTTTATCACACGGCAAGGGTAAATATTTTGAATTAGATGGCATTTTATTCCACAAAGAGAAAGTTTGTGGTGCAACTGTAAATCAGTTAATTTTACCGAAATGTCACCGCCAGAAAGTTATGGATTTGTCTCATACCTCTGTTTTTGGAAGTCACATGGGATTAAAGAAAACAAAAGAGGGAATTAGATATAGTTTTTACTGGCCGAATATGTCAAATGATATTTTAAATATCTGCAAATCATGTAAAGAATGCCAATTACGGTCTCCTGAGAAGTCTTCCGATAAAATTCCTATTTCTCCAGTGCTTAGACCAGACCTGCCATTTGAAGCTGTGGATGTGGATATTATCGGGCCGATTGAGCCTTCGTCGGCACGTAAACACAAATATGTTTTAGTACTGATGGCTCAGCATTCGAGGTGGCCAGAGGCTGTTCCTTTACGTTCTTTAACAGCAAAAGCAACCTGTGATGCGCTATTAGAAATTTTTATGAGGACTGGTATTCCAAATATTATTGCCAGTGATCAAAGGACTAATTTTACTTCTAAATTAATGCAAGAATTTATTAATCGCTTAGGATGTTCTCCCAGATTTTCAGTACCAGCGTATGCTGCCAGCAATGGATTAATTGAACGATATAATAAGGTTCTGAAGAACTCTCTTCATCATGTCATACGATCAGATCCCAACAATTGGGATAAATATATTCCTTATGTACTCTTCGCTTGCAGAGAAGTGCCTAATTGCACTACTGGCATTTCCCCCTTCAAGCTTTTGTACGGCAGAGAAGCAAGAGGACCTTTAAGTGTTTTGAAATCAAGCTGGACTGGTAAAATCCCTGTTCCATTAAATATGAGTAAATCTGTTGTTGATTATTTACAAGATCAGAAGGTAAAATTTGAAAGAGCCGTTGAACAGGCCTCATTGACAGCTCTGGAAAACAACAAGCCTATACCGACTACTTCAATCGCCAAACTGTTCCTAAGGAATTTAAGGTGGGTGATCAGGTTTATTTATTGATTCCGGACTCTTCTAACAAATTGTATGCCCGGTGGACAGGTCCTGGTGAGGTAAATGAACACGGCCCACCTAACTCCTATAAAGTTAAACTTCCAGATGGAAATATTAGACATTGCCATGTAAACAAGATCAGAAAATATTATCCAAGAGTCAATGCTGTGGGAATTATCTTTGAAGACGACGAAGCATTTGGTGAAATTCATGCTTCTCCAAGACTTACTAGTAAATTACATACCGAAGATACTCTGAAAAATGTATGTATGCAGCATTTACCTTAAGATGATAGAGAAAAGATTTTGGATTTATTACGTAATTATAAGACCTTGTTTATTGGAAATGTAAAAATAGCCAAAGTTGATGAACATAAGATCATATTAGAAGAAGGGAAAGAACGTAAAAGACCCTATGTTTACCAAATTCCAGAGGCTCTTAAATCCAAAATAGATGACCAGATCGATGAACTAATGGAATTAGATCTCATAGAGGAGAGCTCGGCTGAAATAGCACATCCGGTGGTATGTGTAAACAAAAAGGATGGAGGAATTAGGATGTGTATCGATTACAGATCTCTTAATGCTGTGACAAAAACGGATGCTTTTCCTGTGGAAGATTCAATGCAATTAATTCATTGTATTGGAAAGGCTAATATTATTTCCACATTGGATCTACTGAAGGGCTACTGGGCTATTCCAGTAGAGGAAGCTAGTCGTGATTTCACCTCATTCAAAACCCATAGATCTCAATATCGTTTCAAAGTCATGCCGTTCAGATTGAAAAATGCAGCCGCTACATTTTAAAGGGTGATGAATAAAGCATTATCTTCATTTAAGGAATTTTTACGTGCTTATATTGACGATATAGCTATATTTTCAAATAATTTTGAAGAACATTTGTTGCATTTAAATATTATTTTACGAAAATTAAAGGAGATCAACTTTACTGTCAATGTGGACAAGTGTGATTTTGCCAAGCCTCGTATCAAGTTCTTAGGACATATTATTGGCTCTGGTGAACATCAACCTGATCCGGAAAAAGTGCAAGTTATACAGCAACTTAAAAGACCAACAACCAAAAAAGATCTTCGAAGTGTGTTAGGTTTGTGTAACTTTTATCGTGAGTACATTCCTAAATACTCTGAATTAGTGTATCCATTAACTGAGCTTACTAAGAAACGCGTGCCTGACAATATTCCCTGAACTGAAGCGCACGACACAGTGTTTATGTCTCTAAAACAAGCTCTGGTTAAGGCACCTTCACTTCACACTCCATCACTGGATAAGCCTTTCATAATTTACTCTGATGCTTCTCAAGTAGGAGTTGGTGCTTGCCTGTCACAGCGTGCCAATGATAAGATTTATCCAATTTCATATGCTAGTCAAAAATTGACTAAAACTCAACAATCCTGGTCTACAATTGAACGTGAGGCTTATGCAATAGTGTGGTCGTTAAAAAGGTTTGAATCAATAATTTTTGGTTCAGAAATTGAGTTTTATACTGACCACAATCCCTTACCATACTTGACCAAATGTGCACCTCAATCACCTCGTCTTCAGAGGTGGGTGTTTGCTCTTCAGAGATATAATATAACTATAAAACACTTGTGCAGGAGCTAAGATGTCTCATGCAGATGCTTTATCTAGACTTTTTCAGATAAAAAACTGGATTTAGTGCTTAGTGTAAAGACTCTCTATATGTAAATACATTTCAGTGGAAATATTTTGGTTTATTTGTATTTGGTATATTGTTTCTTTATATCAATTGTATTGGTATATTGTTAGTTTACATTAATGTTACTGGTATATTGTTTATTTTCAATAATTTCAATTTATATATATTTAGTGGATAGATTTATTTTAATTTTGTCTTATATCTTTTTATATACATATTATAAATATTGATTATTCTATGCATACTTGTGAATTTTAAGTAATTCATTTGCAAATATTTTTTTCTCTATATACGTATAGTTATTTTCAAATTCTAAGTTCATATTTCTTCAATGTTTTATATTTCTTTAATTGTTTGAAAAATATTATTAAGTCTGTGTTATTCTAATGTGTGTATCCTAACATATTTAATTCAGTTATGTGTTTACGTGGAACATAAATCCAAAACTTGCGGGAAGGGTGTAGTGTTAGGATACTCCTCATTCTCTTTATAGGATGGCACTGTAGTCATTAGGAGAGAGGAGAGGAGAGGGTCCGCTCCAGCGGAGAGAGAGATTGCCTTGGACCAGCGAACGAGGAGGTTCAGCTGGCGCTCCTTGGGTGTTTGTTCTGTTAGCCGTGTAGAGCCATAATTAAAATTTCTATTTATTCTAATTCTAATATATAATACTATTAATGTTAATTTTTAAATAAATGTTTGTATTTGTTCGAGTTGAGCTTTATTCTACAGAACAGACACTACATACTGCATCGGCAAAAATATTGAAATTTAAGAAAATCCACAATTTTGATAATCATTTCTAGTATTCTTTAAATTTCTATTTAATATTTTACATATAATTTTCCTAATTTTATATAATGTTATACAGAATATAATAAATATTGGAATACTGTACAAATAATATTTAATATAATACTAATCATATCATGGAATCAACTTAAAATTCAATATAACAGAATAAAAAGGGGAAAATATGATTTTTTTTTACATATAAAATAAGGCAGCATAAGCACCTGCTACTGATTAATATTTAATAGTTAAAAGAAAACATAGATGATTAAGGTTAATACTCAGAAATAAAAAAATTGCTTCAAAAATATAATGCTATTTTTAAAAAATTTATTAAAAATCTATTCTGAAACAATTTTTTTATTATCCTGCTTATATCATGCAACCATGCTTTGATAGCATTATATACAATACATCTTAAGATTTAGTAGAACACTTTAGAGATTATTTTAACTGGAAAAAAAAAAGAGCTATTACTATTAAAAGCTCATTTATTTTCTGAATTTGCAATGACTTCTAATTCTTCAATCCAAATCAGAACATTTCAGAAAATAAAATAAATCTAATGGATCACACCTTTTCCCCACATTTCAACAATTATATTTTTAAGCATTTCCTATTATACCAGTTAAAATAATGTTTTAACACTTTTAAAAATAAATGTAATAAATTTCTTTTTCTCATACTATCAAATTGAAACATCACTCTACTCTTCCAAAACTATCAAAATATCATGTATTTATTTTCTAAAATACATTTACTGATACACAAAATGTAAGTCAATATTTTTAAAAATAATAAAAAGGCAAATATTTATATACTATATATGTAAATATTTGTCCAAAATAAAATTCATTGGAAAAAAAAAAAAAAAAAAAAACACACACACACACAATTATCACGATATATTTTAATTACTGTAAAATGTAACAAAAATTAACTTTAATTGCAAGAATCTAGTACTGCATATGCTGGTAGGATCAGTTTACTTTTGTTAATACTCAGTGAAATTCTACAGGAGCAGAAAGATACAGTGTCCAAATTGCGACAAAATATTACTTCAATTAGGTGTGTCAAAAAAGAAAACACAAATTACTCCCCCTCCCTTCATTTTGGTATTTATTTTCATTTATGCTCTTTTTCTGTTATGCTATAAATATTCCATATTTGTAAATATTTACAGTATCAAACAATTTTTAGTAAAAAAAATATGAAGTTTCAAAAAAATTATTGTGTTATACTTAACTCTACAAATATTAGAAATTTGCAAATTCTAAAGAAACTCACTTCTTTCGAATATGAATCCAAGTATGAGATGCAACCCAAATTAGAACAGTAAAAAGCAGCCCACTTCCAACAGCAGACACCAACATAAATGCAGTTCCTTCGCTATATAATAAAGGATACACATTAATGTTGAAAATCATTAATTCAAATTATTAAAAGAAACCAACAAATAATTAAATACTCATTCTGTGTTAATGCAGTCACTTACACTGAACACAGTTTATAGAGCTTCAATAGAATTTTAACAGCAATATTTTCAGAAAATTTAACATATTCATGTGATTACTTTCTTAAAAATAAATCCAAACAGCTTTTTAGTTTGGAACTTGAAATTTTAAAGGAAATACTTTCATTTAGCAAATAAAGAGAGGAACAAACAATTTCAAAGCAAATTTGGAATGTAAAAGCATGTGTTACATAAGTTCCAATAAATTATAAATACCTTTACCAAGCACTGTTGAGATGAAAAAATGGAATGTTATTTACCCAGTTTAACAAAATATATAACATACAATCAGGTTACATCCAAACTGAAAAGTTTATTTTAATGTAGATATGTAAGCAGATATTAATAATAATGCAATTTTGATTCAGTTTAAGAAATTCTTTGTGGAACCAAGATTTTAGTATTCTTATAATATAATTTTCAGATTGTTAATAATATATGAATTAATAATATTACATTTTTAAACAGTATATATGGTAACAAAGCAAATAAAAACTTTATGGCTGTTTAATAAATGTTAGAAAACTAAATGTTTTGTCCTTTTTATGATATTCTATTAAACATTTACAACATATGCATGTCAACAATTATTTATTTAATGTGTAATGAGAGACAAGATTCGGACTTTATAAATAAATTGAGAAAATGCTTAAATATATAACCAAAGATATAAATGTAACTACAATGATCAATAGACAATAATAGATTAAAACATAACAGCAGAAACTAATATTTGTTCTCACAAAAACAAAACAGATTCCAAGGGATTAGCATTTCAATTTAAAATAAATAAAGTTTGAAAAAAAAGCAAAAGTCTATTGAACATATTTTAAATAATTAAATACATTTCTATTTAACATAAGATATATAGTAATTCCTGTTTTTATAAAATAAAAATAAAGCAATAAGTAGGGTAAACAGAATAAAAATAACATATTTAATTTTACTGGAAATTTATTAATTTCCAAGCATTTTAAGCATTTATATTTGCAATTAAACTACAAAATACAACCCTAAGTCATTCAATTTAAAACTTAATTCTAAGGTTAGTTTATTTTCAGAAATTAAAGTATTCATTTTCTCTTATAAATTAAATTACCATACAACTGAAATGAATCAAATAAGATCAAAATTTTTAAACACATTCTTCGATTTAATAATTAGTGGTGAACACACAACAAATTAAGTAAATTATTTTCTTAAAAAAGTCCTTTAGCAACACAATGGAAAAAGAAAACTTAAGTTGTAAATAAAAACACAAAATTGTCCTATGCTACCATTTTTTGTATGTGTGTGTGTTGTATGTAATTATAATACATTTATATAACAGCAGCGTGGAATATTCTGATGTTGAAACCCTGGAGAAGACAATCCAATGGGCAACTATCAAGATACATTCCTCCATCCATGCTGAAGGGTCTTAACACATGATGAAATTGTCTCACTGGCTGAATGAACCCACAGAAATCTGACCAGATTCAATGATAGATTACTCTCATAATTTAGAGGTAAAAAAGAATAAATAAATTTAAACATTTCATGCTACAACTTCTTAATCTAGCATAGATAAAAAGAACTACAGCTCATACAAACTGTTACATGTTACTTCATGGATTTTATGCTTTTTATAAAACTGCAGATCACAAGACAAGTTGGAAAAGTTGACTTTGTAGAAGTATGATGCTAGAAATTACTGGATACAAATGGTTAAGAGTCATTTTTGTTAGAACATGAAGTTTATCAACAGGCAAACCAATGCTAAAAGATTAAAAAATTACAAAATTCAGCCCACTATTTGAAATAAATTTATATATCGGTAGTAGATTATCTGTTCAATTGGTCATACTTCTGTAAAGAGGTTTCTAAAGCACAGTGGCTATTGAAAACACAGAACAAGTTGTATGGCAAAACTATAAACCACAACCTGACTTTTCTTAAAAAATCATTTAGTCAGAATACTGTATAAACTGTTTGAGACATCAGACTATGTAAATTATAATTTCTTTTCTTAGAAAGTAATTTGGCAAGATAATGAAAAAATTAAAATTTGTTGTAAATAAAAAAGTGATTGTCTAAATTATTTTTTAGAATAATTATTAGAAATTCTTACATTTTATACAACAGCACACATTAGCTATAATATTAAATAAATTCAAAGCACATAATAAACATCAAAGCACATTAGATAAAGTTTCTAGGATGACTTTTTTCTAAATTATTTAATAAAAGCAATTCTAAATTTTTCTTCTGTTTACTTTCAAACTCTTTCAAAACTACAATTTCCTATCCATATTCTAGGCTTTTCTATTTCTTTAATCATTCAATAGAATTTCTCATTTTTTGGTTATTTACAAATACAAATTTTTGTTGATAATTAATTAAAGTTCTCATCAAAGAGAAGAACATAATTACTAGCATTCTTAACTTCTTCTCTCAATAAGTTGGGAAAATCAGGCTCAGTTCCAAAAACTTAAGTTAGCACTCTGTTTTTCAGCATAACTGAATTGTTTTGTGCAATAGTGCAAATTTCAGATTTATAAAAATGCAGCTAAAATTAGCATTTAACAGAGTAATTCATTAACAAGTTATAACATTTTTTTTCTTAATTTGAACAGGGTCTATACAGATTCCCAAGAAACAAATTCCAGGAGTTTTCTAGGAGTCAGATAAAAATTTCTAGAACATATTGACATTTATGTTATTTTGAAAACAGTTCTTAACCAAATATGCATATAATTATATATATGCAACATTTTTCAATTATACTTGTAAATAATAAAAATAAATGAAAAAATAAATTGTTTTTTTATATTTAATTTAGAGTTATATTTAATTATTATTTCAAAAGCTTACAGTGAATTTACAGCTATAACAGAAAAAAACTTATTTAAATAATCAATACTTTTTATACTACTGGATTATACATAATATTAAATAAAATAAATTTAAAGTTTTAAGCTTCTTCAATAGATTTCTATCTATTAATTTATTTAGTATTTCCAGATGTGTACAACAACCTCTTTTCAAATATAAATATACTTACTCAAAACATATACAACTATTAGATAACATTTCTAGGATGATTTCTTTCTAAATTATTTAATAAAAGCAATTCTAAATTTTTCTTGTTTACTTTCAAACTCTTTTAAAACTATACAATTTCCTATTCATATCCTAGGCTTTTCTATTTCTCTAAATCATTCAATAGATTTTCTCATTTTTTATTATTTACAAATACAAATTTTTGCTGATAATTATTAAAGCTCTCATCAAAGAGAACATAATTACTAGCATTCTTAACTTTTCTTTCAATAAGTTGGGAAAATAAGGTTCAATTCCAAAAACTGTTACATTAGTACTCTGTTTTTCAGTATAACTAAATTGTTTTACTATAGTGCTGTCTAGAAACTTTGCTCAAAAAAGACAGTTTATAGTGCTACAAGAACTGTAGCTGAATCCACTGTTTAAAACTTTTCAGCCTCTAAGATTTGTTTTGAAAAAAATAAATAAATCTAAAATTTCAGAACATACACTGGGTTCACACTCTTTAACAGGAATGGCAGTAGCGAATTTTTTTTTTTTTTAAATGAGTAGATACTCTGGCAGATACTGCCCGCTATAATAAATAAAATTTTTCCTCTCTTCCTCCTTTTATATAGGGTTTCATTATCAATTCACCCATATTTAAAATATAGAAGTCTTTATTGAAAAGCTGACAATGGGCATGTGTTTTTTGAGAATCACACAAAAGCCAATCTTAGTATGGGTTTTCTAGAGTCCAATGAGCAGTGAAAAGACACTTACAAAAAGTCACATTAAATTTTTTTCAATCTTTATTTCATTGATAAAGACATTAAACCTGATTCACTGAAATTATACTCAATTTCAACTAAGGAAGATGTGGAAAGTATATTTAAATATTAATATTCAGTAAATTTTATAAAAATAAAGAAATTTAAAGCAAATAGAAAAAGAATTAAAATCACCCATCTGACTGCACAACATGATAATCTTGTTTGGTTATCACTTCACTTCACACACAAATTTAAATTCTACTCAATTGGATTATTATTAAATTATTGTGGCTGAACTAGATATTTTAATGGTTAAAACATAAATTTTATAACAATCATACTGCCATTTAGTGGTAACCTTAAAAGCTTCACTGAAAATTTTAAAATATTTAAAAAAAAAAAAAAAAAGGTAAGTTTAGGAGTTTAAGGGTTTACCCAACGTTAACCCTGTTTAAAGGGGGAAAAATAAAAAAAATGGAATGAAGAGAAAAATTATCTTAGAAACCTGTTTATTAACTGTTCTACAGATCTAATAAATGAATGAAAAAGTAAAAAAAAAAAAAAAAAAAAAAAAAAAAAAAAAATCTTTCACTGCACTTTAAAACTTATTACAATATTTCATAAAACCCGTTGAAAATAAAAAATTTTTCTCAAAAATTGATTTTAAGATAAAATCTTAAAAATAGTCCAGCCAACACAGATAATTTCTATTGCGAATTATGCTTTAATAATTACAAACTAGGTTAAGCGAAAGAATTAGATTCAAGTTCTCTTAAAAGTATCTGAAATTATTATCTCCACTCAATGCCCCATGCAATGTGCAGTTTAGACAAAGAATATTTTAATTTTTCAGTAATTCTGCATTTAAAAAGTATTTTGTATGACAGGTATATTATTTAAACTTACAGATTAAATAATTTAATCTTAACTTATTATCACTAGATATTTTAAAGCAGATTTCTAAAATCCACACATGAAAATGGTCTTTGCATCTAACATTTTTATGTACTAATATAATCCAATGTTAATATTTTACAATTTTTGCATAAATATAAATTAACACAAATCATAAAAAAAAAGGAAAGAAACATAATAAATAAACTTAGAAGAGCTAATACATTACTTACAGAGTATCTGTGCAAGCAGCTTCCATGGCTGTTTTATATTCACCATTTATATATTGGCATTTCACAAGAGCAATAACTGAATCCAACAATTTCTCTGTTTGGCTTATATGTTCAGATAAATGGACCAAAGTGTCATTAACCTAAGAAATTATAATTTTTAATATACATTTTAAGAAGGGATTTTTTTTAAAGAGCAAGTGCAGCATTTTATACGAAATTTTTTCAGTAAAACTTAAAACTCTATGAAACATGCATAAATTTTTAAGTTCCGTAGCTTTCTTAGAGGCAAAATAAATAAAGTTTTGTGACAGAAAATTTCAATAAATTATTAGGGGAAATGCACTTTATGTTATCAGTGTTACTTCTTGTTAAAAAAAGAATCATGTGACTTAGCAGATAAATTTCAAAGAAAAATATTTTCATGATTTGTGAAATTTTTCTAAATATATATTTTGATAGTAAAAATTTAACTGTTCTAAAAGAGTTCTACAATTTTTAATTGAACATTTTCGGCTTCAAAATATGAAAATTTAAGAACATTTCGCTACAAAAAATTCTTTAATAATTAATGCTGAAATATAGAGAAATTTAATTATATTTAAATCTATCTTCAAAATTATCCTGAAACATTTTATTTTTCTTTTGTATGATAGAAACAAATAAATGCTTCATATGTGATGCAATAAAATTATTTTCTTGGATTACAAAAATTATTAGAATGATCAAAAAGCTCAAAACAATAAATGAAAAAGTACAGGTATCTGACACATCACAAGATTTATGACAAGATGAATGATAAAAATATTTTTTGCATATTGGATGATATCTAAAAAGCAATTAAAACAAGTGCTATCAGATGTTTCATAAAATATATATATGAAATAATATATACAGAATGCAGTACAGTTAATTTTTCACATTTTAAAAAATAAAATAAAATTTAAATGAGAATGATATCTGTGCACAGATGTATCAAATATCTAACAGTTGTTTACAAATCACATTAAGGTAAGGAAAATTTGTAACATAAAATTCTTTAAACAAATTTTTATAGTTAACTCTTTTAAAGCTTTCTTTTTTTCTCTTAAAAAATAAATCTTACTGGGCATAATATTACTAGCAACTGAAATTCTAAAATTTTAATTGATAATTAAAATAAACTAAATCATGAATGTAGAAAAAAATTACTCCATTGCTGTTTGTTGCACAATTGTTAGAAAGACAAAAATTTAACTTGTTTAAACAAATCAAAAAGTTTTCACAGCAGATATTTTTACACAAAATGTAAATTATTCAAATAACTATTAAAAAATTTATATCCAAAAATTTACAAAGAACTACCATTATATGTTCAGTACTGACAATGAAATACTGAATAAACCAAATACTTTTACCAATTGCTATAAATAAAACAAATTTTACTCCATTAAGTAAAGCCAAGTAAAGTGTCGAAAGTCTTTGTGTTTCTGCATGGCAATACAAGACCACAGTAGCAAAATAATCATGCAAACTTCTGAAAAAGTTTAGGTGAGAAGTGTGGAACTATCCTCCTTTTAGCCCAGACTTTTCACCTCCTGACTTTCATGTGTTTGGCCCCATGAAATAAGAACTTTCAAGGTGATGGTATTATTCAGATACCGAAGTGAAAGCTGCAGCCTAAATATGGTTGTCAGATATTGGATGGGATGTTTCTGCAGAAGGCATCGAAAAACTTTCACCACACCTCGACAAATGCTTAAATAATGGGGGGTAACGTTGAAAAGTAGACTTCGAATGTAACTTTAAAATACAAATAAAGTTGTTGTAAAATTTCTATCCTGTTTTGTTTCCTTTAGCAGTGCAACTAGCTTTTTGACTGACTTTCGTAGAATTCAGAATGAATGGAGAAAGCAAATGAGCAGAACAAAACATTTTGTCAACTTATACATACTTAATTCTAAGTTATATGATAATAAATAACATTAATAAGATATATTTTAATATTCATTCAATAAAGGTAATCCAATAAAATATTTAAATGATGGTATAAAATTAAATATGTAGAGTGATATCTTAAATATAGAAATTATAAACAGTTTATAAATAATTTAAAATTTGATAAGATTAAAAAAAATGTTTTTCTCTTACCTCAGAAGGAGCAAATCTTGAGATTTCTTTCAAAGTATCCTTTATGTTTTTTAGAGCTTTGGTTCCATCAGCAACAACCTAGAGAATAAATTAAAACAAAAAACTAAATAAACTGTTTCACATATTTAATATGCATACAGCAGACAAAATATATTAATACAACAGCTATCATAAAAAAGGAAAAACTTGCCTTGTTGAAAGGATCTTGAGCTTTTTCATCACAGTGAATGTAATAAGTCAGAACTCCTAACATAACATAATTAATATAATTTTATAAACATATTAAAAATTAATAACTAAAGCTATAAAATTAAATCAAACTATTCACACACAGTGAGAAAAAGATTTCTGATATAAAAAATTAGTAAAAGAATGTACACTTGAAACAAATCATTCAAGAGAAAGAACTAAATATTACATATAATAATTATATTAAATCCATTTGGGCTTGAAATTAAAATGAAAATCAGTTTTTAAAGCAAATACACCGGACTAATTATAAAGAACATTTTCATAGATATTTTGACTTTTTGTAATAATACTTTTTTTACGAATTATTAACAGAAGCCCAAAAGTAAAATTATCGTGAAAGAATTCTGCACATCAAACAGGTGAAATTTTCCAATTTCATACTTGCAGACTTTCAGAAAAAGGTAGATTCAGCCTCTTTTTAAAAACCAAAAGAAGATTTGGCAATTATTTGAGAATATTTTCCCAAAATATGCTTTTGTTAATTAAATGAACTTAATTTAAAAATATTTTTCATTGAATCTAAATTTACATTATCAAACTTTTCTAAAATTATTCAAAGTGAAATCTCTAAATTTTAAGGAAATAATTGAAAAAGGAATGAATTACTCAATTTTTAAGTTATCAAATCAGTGAATGCAAAAATATCATTCCTTTAAAAGAGTTAAAAAACTGAAGAGCCTAGCAAAAACAGTGATTTGTGCTCATAAATGTAACACATTTATAATAAGATCATATTTTTTATTAATAATTGTATTCCAAAAGTGAATTTATCGTATAATTCAACATGCATTTATGATTAAATTTTTTTAATTTTAAATTAGTAAAAACATTCAAAATATCATGAATTTTGTGATGAATTACACATAAATTATTACAGTTTCTTGTGTTAAAATATTCTAAATACAGATAGATTACAATATCTATTTAATACTTGTATAATGTAAGTCTCATTTTGACTATCAAAATGAGACATACATTATACAAATAAATATGATATTATTAAATAGATATTGTAATCTGTCCATTATTTTTACTATCAAAAGAATGCACAAGTCAAAACCAAAATTACATACGTCAAAAAACTTGATTATTAAGAGTAAATTTTCAAAGTAAAGAATTTTTATTACCAGATTCAAAAACTCTTCCTTGTTGATATATAAAAGGTTCAGGGTCCAAGCAAAAATCTGATCCAGCCTAAATTGTAAAAGAAGCGCAATAATATAATTTTGGAATTAAAGAAAACTGAAAGCCAACATGCACTTAGTGGATGAGAAAAAAAGAAACAATGTACAAGTAATAAAAAATATTTTTTATTTATTTATATAAATTAGTTTGTATTCACATTATGAGGATTTAATTTATTTAAATGAATGGTGAAAACAGAAATCTTTAAAGAAGTCAGATTTAAGAAATATCAAAGCATATCATATGTTGCACAATATTAAAATCCTTCATAACATTTCTATAAATAAATAAATAAATATAAAGAACTCTTTAGAATTCAGAAATTAATAAGCAATAAATTAGTTCAAAGTACTTTCTCATGTTTGCAAGGATCTTTTACAGTCATTTGTTTCAATAAACATTTGAGTTTTAATGTCTGAATTGCTTCCAACTGGGTAAACATTTTCATGTTAGTGAAAATTATTAATTCACTGATAATAAGATTCAGTTTAAATAAATAAGAAAACTTCATAAAAAAGAATTGCATCTTGTAGTTAAATTTTCCAACAGGAAAAATAAAGAAAAGTACGTATAATAAATAAGAAATACAATTTACAACAAATAATTTATAAAATACATTGAAAATGGAAAAATAATTTAAAAATATAGGAAACATTGTTTTAGATAAAACTTAAAACTCACCACACAAATTCCAACATACAATGAAACTAAAACCCAACATATCACAACAGAGAGCAATCCAAATACAGAAAACCTATAAAATATGCATAAGAATACACATTTAGTAAAATATTAAAAAATTAACTTCATAAAAATGCTGTAAATTATATCAATCATATATGTATGTATGTGAGTGCATACATATATATAAGACATAAATTACAAATTCAGAAAATAATTACTTACAAAATCAGCAGACACCGAGAATGTTTAATAACACCCCAAATTAAAGTAAGGCATAATACGACCAATAGACATAAGAGACCAATTGTAGCCAACCACCTAAAAAGATAAAATTTTAAAGTATAATATAAAAGGAATTAATTAGCAATCAAAAAGTAATTCAGAAAAGGCCATATCCAAAGCTGTAATTCAGGAACACAAATTTAGATTAACCGTGTGCACAATTTTGCTATGGTGAAGATTCTAGAAAATGGAAAATATTTCTAGGGTTTTAGTTGTGGGGTAATGAGAGCATTGGTTGGGAGTGAATTCATTGAAATCAATTTGATATTCCGACAATGGACACCCCCTTCAATTTGCACAGGTAAAAATGTCAAATAATCCTTCCATTAATTAGCCATTAATCAAAACTTGAAGTAATTTTGACCACTAAGAAAATATTTAAATTGTTTTTGTAAAGTAATTGATCAAAAGAGAAATGAATATATTTAGGATATTCATTTTCATTAAAAAGGTAACACTTTTACAATTATATAATTAAATACATTTTCTATAATAGAAAACTTTTGATAGAAATATTTTCTCCAAATAACTTATCTTTATTACATGTAGAATACTAACATTCCTTTAGTAAAAGCTATCACTGGACAGTGAAGTGCATGCACTTAAATCTGCTAATGAATTTGTAAGAATAATTATTTGGAAAGAACCATGTGCATAAATATGAATAATATTTTTAAATTATTGCTAGAAAATAACATTTGATTCCTAATATTATAAAACAATTCTATTTTTTTTTAAAAAGTACCATCAAAATAATTAAATTTATATTACAAAACCATTTTATTCAATTGTTTTAGTAATATTAAATTTTCAAAATATCAATGCATTTTAGCTTTTCGATATTTTTAAATTTTTTTAAAACTTTCAAAATATTTTTAAAATAAGATTTTGTTTTAAAATCTAAAAAAGTATTATTTGATAGCTGATTCTAGATCAAATCAATAAACACGTCTTTAAAGTCACAAAATTTCGATGCTGTAAAGCAGGAGTAAGCACTTTTTTGGGTAACAAGCTATTTTTAATTTTTTATTTGTCTCATGATTGCCTACAATAATAATTGGGGCTTAAATGAGTATATTTTTAGGTGTGTGACTCACACCAAAATATTTTGTCAGTTCACTAATCTCAACTGCGGCCCCCTTACTGGCCAACCCTGTAATAAAGATTTGAAACATGTAATTTTATTTGGTGCATTTAGTAATACTGTGTTAAAAAACATCTAACCATTTTAGAAGAAATTAAATGCAACCTAATTATAATAAAATGAATATTTTTGAGTTTAAATGCCTTTATATGAAATTTATAATAAAAGGGTGAGAAAAAATTATTGAAAACATTAATTTATTAAAAACTAATTTATAACTTTCTCTTTTTTACTTTTCATCTTTTCCAGTAAAGTTTAGCATAACAAATTTTTTGATTAGCATTAATTTATAAAACAGCATATTTAATTGATTTGTTTTTTATTTTTATATATTTCTTGTTTATTTTGTTTTTTTTATATTTCTTGTTATTTATTTGATTTTTTAAAATAAAAAGCTTTATATACAGAATAAATTTTTTGCAATATACATTACTGTGAAAATTATTCAGCATGTCTCTCATACTAAGTCACACACATGGAAAAATCTTTCATGCTTTACTTTTACCATCCCTGAAACCCTTGAAAAGTATATAATTTTATTTTACTGATTCTGGAGCTGAACTAACACTATACTTTAGCATATTAACATATGCTACAATATTTTTAATCTACATAGAAACAGCCAAGCACATTTACAGCAAATGCTTTAACACTTTTGTGATGAAAAGTATCTTTTAAACATCAAATTTCAGCAGTTCAAGACTTTTTACTTACTTAAATACAGTGATTAATAGATTTAACAATATTTTTTCAATGAAAAACAAATTATTTTAATTTTTAAGCAGCCGTTTTAGAAAAAAATAGTATACCATAAAGCATTTAAAGTACGTTGAAGTGTTAGATATTGTCTTATTTGAATTTTAACTTGGGAGAACACAAGGACATTGCACAGTGGGGGCTCAGCCAGTGACTTCTGTTAAATAATATTAACTATACTACATTTTACTATTTAAAATGCATTTTGTGTTAAAGATACTACACACACAGATATTAAAAACAAATATTTACAAAAAATATTTATAATCTATGAATATTTTTTTACACATATATTTGTGGTATGTTCGCATTCATTAAATTTGTTTTCATCATACTTAACACAACATATTAACAATTTTTTAAAATTTTTCCTGGAGCAAATGTCCTTTTTTTAACAGGCCAGACTTTTAAATTTTTCTTGTTGGCTCACGTTTCACACAATGAAGAGATTACGTGCTTCTGTTCTCAACACATTCCCCAATGAGTCACAAAAAAAAAAAAAAAAAAAAAAAAAAAACTCAAAATATTAAATCTATATTTTATTGCTTAGTTTAGTTTTAGATATAAAAAATATCAAAATTCATTGCATTTGTAGCTCATTGATTTTTTACTTTTACATGTAACAATTTGTGAAATACTCAAAAATATATAAGTCTAATCATCAATTTAATTTAATTAATTTTTTACATCCCATCCTCTCTTTAGCATTTAAAATTTTATACTATATATTTATTTTAATACATAATTATTAGAATATTATCACCAGTCAACAGCTGCCAGAAATCAACTAAAGAGCAACTATTTTTATGTTATTAATATTGTTCATACTTTTAGAATATTATAACAAGAATTTTTTAAATATCACTGATTTTTAAATTTACTTTTTGAAGTATATAGTATTTACCAATATAGAAGGTTTGAGACAAAACACATTCATTTTTCCAGAATTTGAATAACCATTAGATATCATCTCCCGCCATATAGAATATATGCATTCACTAAAAATTTGTTCATCATTTACTTCATTTTCACCCTTTCCATTTATCGATTCTTCATCAGCTGATATACTTTTTACATTGATTCAAGATACTTCACCTCCTTTTTACGCAACATATTCCTTTTGCATTAAAGCAATATGTTGCGTAAAAAGGAGGTGCATTAAAGCTTTAAAAAATAAACTAAAATCTGAATACACAAGCGAGCGGCTGAGTCTAACATATCTTTTAATATCAAATAAACTAATAAAAAGGAAATTAAAAAATGTACAAATTATAGCTAATATAAAATAGTTGACTATGAATGCTGTTACTGGAGATCTGGAACACTTTTGAAAAAAGAGGATGTTTCTAGACTGTTGTTTTAAAAATGAGCGAACCTCAAAGACTTAAGAGTCCATGCACACAGGTTAAATAAACATGCATAAAATTTCATAGTGTGAGTTGCATACATTAACTCTAATTCCAATTGTATACAATGTAGAAAAAAAATATTGTACCTGTCTGTGCCTTGGAAACATGAAATGCTGCCACTAAGCCAATGAGTTTTTAAATGACAAATATTCGATTTTAATTGAGCTACCAAGACAATTGATTTGAATTAATAATACTATTCAATTGATTTTCACTTAATAAAATATTCTATTTCAAAATGTAATATTATAGTTTAAATAATATTTTAATATGAAATGAAATACCAGTATAATATCATATAATTATATTGGTATATCAAAAACTAAAATGAGAAAAGAAATGAAAAAAAAAAATTATGATCTTTATAGGAGGCAAAAACATGATTTATCAATTAACATGCTATATAATTAAAATAATGATGACAAATAATTTAAATTTTATGATTATTAAAAAGTTAAATGTAATTTTCGGAAACCTGGTGGCTTAGAGGTAATAGTTCACCTATTAAGGCTTGAGATTCGACCCTCAGGCCTGTTGGCTTCCTCAAGCTGTTGATTGGTTGTGTTTTATGGTGCAAGGTCCAAAATTGGACATGCTGCATTAAGAATGAAATTTTTTACGAATATTTATTTATTTTTATCTATAAAATTTTTTTTTAAACCCAAGCAACATTAAAACTTTCAAAAAAAGAAGAAAAAAAAAAAACAGTGTACATATACTTTTAAAATTAAGTTATAAAATACAAAAGTGAAAAATAAAAATGTATATAAATTAAAAATTTATAACACAAATCAAACATAATGAAAAGAGCCTATTGCTCTTAAAAATGCAAATAGGTTTCTATGGGGTGGATCCCCTATTAAATCAAAGAGTTAAAAAAGGTAGTTTTAAAAAAAGTGGAAACGTTAGAAAAAGTAATTGCAAAAATTAATGAACTTTTTTTTATATTTAAGTTAGAATTATGTTTAACTACTTCAAAAGTCTTTCATGAATTTACAGATATAACAGAAAAAATTTATTTAAATAATCGATATTCTTTACATTACTGAATTATATGTTAAATAAAAAAAAAGGTAATTCTAAAGTTTTTAAATGTCTTCATTAGATTTCTATCTATTCATTTATTGAGTATTTGTATAACAACCTCTTTTCAAATATGTATACTTATTTGAAACAAAACAAAAACATCTATTACATAAAGTTTCGAAAAAGACTTTTATTATTATTTAATAAAAGTAATTCTATATTTTTCTTCTATTTATTTTCAAACTCTTTAAAAAGTATAAAGTTTCATATCCAGTTTCCAGACTTTTCTATTTTTTCATGCAATAAATTTTTACATTTCTTGGTTATTTATACAAAATATTGCGGTTAGAAAATGCTGTTTCTCTTCTAAAGTAGCACAACACATTTGATTTTGCAATTAATGTTAATTTACCAGTTCATTCAGCTTCCTCAGCATGCTCTATTGTAGATTTTTCAAGCTCATTTATGTCATCGCTTCCACACGCTTCTTTTTGATTTTCAGTTCATCAATTATTGGCTACTTTTTATCTGTTTTAATTCATTTAAATATAATTTATACTTTTGCCTGGAACAAGCAGCAAAATTAAGTCATCGCTAGTTATTACACTGTTGACATCTCCCATGTTTTGGGCATGATGTACTTAATCACAATTGACTGATTAGTTGAATTTTCCACCATTAAATTTTTCTTCACAGAAAACTGATATTCAACAGATGCTTAATTTGCTTTTACTATTCTCTCTTAGTGAAAGGGAGAATAGTAAAAGCAAATTAACTTTATTATTAGTCATTATATTTTAAATAAGTGTAATACTAATTGTCTATTTAAAAGTAAGTTCAAATAAAAAGTATCTATTCTATCTTTAATAGCATCAAATTTCTCAATATAACCTTAAAATTTTACTGTCAGTTCTAATAATTTAAACTCTTCCACAAAATTATGAATTCATTCTTTTTTTTCCTGAATTATGACAATTTTTGTATGATTTTTCCAGAGAAGATTGGTTTTTCACAATTGATACAATTTCCACCTGGCATATCAAATAATTTAGTTCTGTTATTTCAATGATATGCAAACAAAAATTCATCCCAATTCACTGAATGTATTATTTAGCAGGGAAGGTATAGAAAGTATATTTTAGATAAAAAAATTTTTTTACATTTAAATCTTAATGTTCAGTGAATTTTATACAATGTAAAGAAAACAAATAGAAAAAGAATAAATTAAAATCAGTTGTCTTATTAAACCACACAATCTTATTGGTGATAACTCTCTTCACATTTAATAAATTTAAATGCTACATCTGCTCCTGACTGAACTGAATCGCCATGAAGTTACTGTGATTGAACAGGATCTTTATTTTTTATTCAACAGTTATGAAAAGAGTAATCTAATATTAATCGTAACACCTTCTAGTGATAATATTAAATACTCCATTAGGTTTTTGGACATTTTCACACATTGTAAATTTTAAAACCAAAAATTGTAAATATTATAATATTTTGTAACAAAAAGTTAATGCTTTAAGATAAGTAAAAGTTTCAGAAGTTTCATAAGCCTTGAAAAAAACTTTTTTTCAAATTCATAGAATGGTATGAATCTTTCCTCCAATAGGCTGCCATGCCATAGGTTTAATTTAGTTTAAACACATTTTCTTTAAGAACTACTGTTTCTTTCTCAGTACTTAAAAGCAATGATTACTAGAATAAAAAATACGAACAAAGCTTACGTTGTATGACTCTCACCTGATAAATTCTACTTCATCAATCATACCAGGTACATGTTCCCAAGTTATTCCACCAATTTTGTAATTGATATCATTTACTTTAACCAAGCCGATAGTTACATTTTCTCTCATATAATCTAGAAGCTGGTGAAGGGTGGTGTTTTCCAAAAGCTTGAACACATCATCCAATTTATTTAAATCTTGATCAACATCATCATTCAACAAAGTTTCAATTTTGTTTGACTAAATATATAAAAAATAAAATTGATTATATACACATAATACCTTAGTCTAAATTTTTTATCAAAAAATAAAATGCAAACTGGATTTTTTATTAAAAAAAAAATAATAATTCAAAGCTATACAAAATTTTTCCAATTTAAAATAATATTTTAGAATATTTTTTGATTTACAGAGAAGTTATTTTAAATTATATAATAAATTGCATTTATGACAAGTAAATATGAAGTTTATTTTTTATGCCTACAAAGTTTATTAATGTTAATTAAAAAATTAACTTGGATCTGCAGATTAAGATTTTTAAAATTAAATTATATTTAAAAATTATTCAATTTATTCTTTGTGGTATTTAAATCATGCATCCAAAACTTGCAATGCTCTTTACAAAATTAACAATCTCATAGGCAATGTTGTTTATCTATCCAAAAATTTTTAATATTTTTTAGGGCAGGTAAACAGCATAATGAATATTCTAACAAAAATCAGTGTTAACTGTCACAGAAAAATTTATATTACTCATTCTTTTTAACCAATTTTCAGAACAAAAAACAAAATAATAATAATAGTATTAATAAAAACTCAAAATGCATATTTATAATTGAAAACACATTTTAAAAGATTATAAAAATAACAAGTGATTAAAAAAAAACTTATCTTACTAAAATTATTTCACTATATAATCTCAATGATGCAAATGCGATAATCTATATGGATTGTAAATTAACTTATACAATTATTTTACAAAAAAAAAAAAAAAAAAAAAAACTGCTTTTATTTTATTTTTAACAAAAAAGCATTTATTGATGAAAAGATAAATTTAATTATAGAATAATCAACAGAAAATCAAGTATATATATGATTCAAAGTAAGCTTTTATTTCACCTTAACAATGGGGTGGGAAAAAAACTACAAATTAAGAAGGAAACAGATCTACCTGACTTTTCACAGAGTTAACAACTCCAGAGATATTTACAGCTGAAGCTTCAATTTTGTCAATGCCCTTATGAGCTACTTCATTCCCATACAATCCTACAGCAATGGCACCACTAAAAATGTAAAATAGATATCATCATAATTACTCATTCATAGCAATTCCATTATTCAAAGTAAAAGTTACTTGATTTCGAATTAATAACAGCCATACTTTAAAATTAAGTCAGTTCTGCAAATAATTTAATTTGTAAATGTGCTGACTGCTAATAGCATTGTTATTTTAAAACAAATTTTAAATATATTTCAACTCAAATCTTTTTCAAATGATTTTTATAAGTAAAACTTAATACAATAAAAATATCTTAGTGCTTTCCCCCCCCAAAGATTTTACAGATAATATTTTATTGTACACAAGTAATTTTTAGCACATTTTTATAAATTCTCACCAGCAAAGTATTGCAAAAAGTCCAAGAGTCCATTTTAGAGGAGTAATTTTTCTTTTCCTTTTAAAGCTTGAATCACAACAGCGACACAGAAAGAAGATTAAAAATGCCAACAGGGTTAATATCAAATAGAAACCAGGTACAGCTATGATAATACCTAATGCCTGAAAAAAGTAGATAAATGATATATTAAAAACTCAATTATTTAATTGCAGTAAATTAAATTAATCAAAACATATTTTCAATTAAAGCTTATTTCAAGATTTTGCATTTACTGTGAAGTATTTTTTATTATGATAAAATTCAGTGAAAGTTTAAGGGACACTTTATTGAATTCCATTGTAATAGAGATTACTAATATTATTTAATTTTTCTAAAAATAAATAATATTTGATTATATCATCACTCCACTTATAACCAATAAACAGGAAATAGAATGACGACATTATTAATCATAAAGAAACTGAAAAATACATCAAATTATTGCAACAAAAATCATCAGTCATTTTTAGTTGACATTTAATAAACAATAATGAATGTAATTAAATGGAAATTAAAATATTAAAAATCTCAAAATCAGGCATAACAGGCATATCAACAAAAATAGAATGAAACAACTGCTAAAACAATTTTTAATTACAAATGAAAAAGATTAAGTATATACAAAATACTTTTACTGAAATTTTACTTAAGTGAGATTTAAAACATGATTTTTGTAAAAAAAAAAAAAAAAAAAAAAGAATCCTTTTCAACTTAATTAGCTTCAAAAGCATGATATGAAAATAAATTAGTTTTCAGAAAACTATATTCTTAAAAGTAGCTCTTAATTAAAATTTAAAAGACAAATTAGTATGAAGAGTTAATATTTAAATTTTAATATTATGTGTAAATTATTCTTAATTTATAAAATTAGTGTTTTTTAAAATCTAATTCAATCATTTTAAAATAAAATGGTTACATAACATAAAGTTTACATTTTTTTTAAATGAAAAATATTTGTTGAAAATATGTCTGTGTTTAAAAGAAGATAGACAAATCATATAGATAGAAATTATAACTGCAAAAAGAAAATAACATATATAGACTGTACCTCTAAATATGCACTATTATTGGGATCAAATGTAGTATTAACTGATGAAAATGTAATATCTACATGAGGAAAAGCATGGAACCACTCCGCAATGTGGGAAATGTGATATGATTCTTGAACCACATCTAAATGAGCCATGATTCCTGTAGAAAAATAAATAAAAGAAGTTATTTTAAATAATTTTTGACTAAAATTCTTAATTAAAGGCAATCTTTAGCTAATAATAATTTACATTTTGTTAATTTTGAAAATGTGTTAATTTCTGACGAAAGTAACATTGTATAGATGAAATGGATTTATTTTTTATATTCAAAAGTCAAATGTATTATTTTACCTATTAAGATCTATGCAATTTAATTATACGTTTAAAAATTTTTAAATACACTATGTACTAATCAATTATTAACAAATGTGTGTGATAATAGAATACAAAACAATGTCATTCACACAGTTACCAAGAGAACTACCTTTTAAAGATTTGTGCACTACTAATCAGTTAAATAACCCCAAAACCAGAATAGATTCATTCAGTGATTTTATGATGTATTCTAACAAGTGCAATTTATTTGCAGTTTTAGTAATTATAGAAGCTTATACTGTGTTTTTTAAAACATATTTTAAAATTGTTGTGTGTATGAAATCTTGATTATTTTCTTACAATTTAAAAATTAATTGAATATTATAATTTTATATATTTTGCAATTTAAAGTAATATTAATTTTTTAAAGTTATTTTCTAAATTTTTTTTCAATTTGGAGCTTGAGAAAAACTGATGAAGGTTAAGTACTTTTACTTGTATCATTCTATTTAATTTGTTATTTGATACAGTT
Organism: Latrodectus elegans; assembly: GCA_030067965.1. NCBI lineage: Eukaryota > Metazoa > Arthropoda > Arachnida > Araneae > Theridiidae > Latrodectus > Latrodectus elegans. Next base: position 110,760,316 of record CM057822.1, on the reverse strand, counting down.
AAATATTTTAATACACATGCAATTAATATTTTATACATTTATACAGTTAATATTTTTTACAGTAATTTATTAAGTATAGCACAAAAATATATGTTTGTTGTGGAATGAAAACTGTACTAATGTGCTATTTCAAGATGGGCACCAGTGCCCGGTTAATTAGAAGCCTGAGTTGTCTAAAAAGTATTTTTTATTTACATTATTGATTTAGATTTATAGCACAGTTGTTAATACCAGCTAGGTTTTGTTAAATGATATATTTGATTAATTAAAAGAAAATAAAAAATTTGATTATATTTAAATTTTTATTGACTGATTACAAATAATAATATTAATTTTTAGAGATTTATATTTATTGTGTAATTTGTAAATTTTATAAAATATGTGAAGTTAAGTTTGTAGCCTATAGTTTCTTGTTCTTTAATAAGTAAGATTTTTGATATTCAAAATAAAAAATAGTACATAATTGTTATATTCAAAGTTGGGTCACAGCACAATCATGATTTTGAAAACTACATTTTACCTGGGCTACTACTAGGGCCTGTTGTAGATTTGGTAAGATTCAATGGGTCATTACTTATTAGACATGTTGCATTTAGAAATCTTGTAATTTTCCAACTGACAGCATTTTAGAGAATTCATTAAACAAGTTATATATATACTTGGATTTTATCTAATATTGTTTCTCTAAAGGGCCATTGTAATGTTTTACATTGTGATTAACATTAATCTGTCTTTCAGTTTCTTAGTGAATCATTACAGATTTTTCAAAATAATATAAGTCTGTGCAGTCAGAGCCAATTTTTAACCATCTTATCTCCAAAAGCAAAATTAAAGATCAAAACAGTATATTATAAGGCTAAAATGGACTCACATAATAAATGTTTGAAATGGCTTTTAATTGAGTACTTGTGTGACAACCTTTCATATCACAGAATATGATCCATTAGTCATGTTAAATTTGTTAAAAGCTGAGAGTGAAAGTTAACTTTTAATTTATTTAAAATTATAAGTTTGTAGTATAATTTTTTTTAGTTAATTTAAAGCCACAAATATTTAAGACTATTGAAATAAGAAAATTTATTTAAAAGTTCAAAACATTATTAGGGGGCAAAAATGTTTGAATTTGTATTACAATGTGAAAGATATTGTTAAAATTGAAGTTTATAAATGGTAACTGCTGGAAAAAAAGACAATATATTATGCAAGTTTGTTCATTTTTATACATCAGTTGGTTCAATGTCTGATAAATATTTAATATTTTAAGTATTTAACTAATTAAAATAGATAATGAATAAAAATTAAGTAAAATTTGCCCAAATTATAAAGATTTTTAGGAAAGAATGCTATTTACAAAACTGGTTTAGAACTACCAGGTTATGGTTATTGACCTCTATTCAGAAATTTAAAAACAATGTTAAGAGCAAATAAAATTACTCAATTAATAAAAATATAAATAAATAGAAGGCTAAATCTAAGTCAGTACACTTGCAAAATGTGACAAATCTGTTGATTACTGCAACAGAATGGAATCATTTGGCAAGTCTATGACATATAGTAATCTATGTGATTCCTTTAGAGTTCTAATAGCCCTTCAAACTTATATATTTTATTTTTCTCAATTATTAAATGGATGTATTGTGAAATTTTGATTACTTTCTTATAATTTTAAAAAAATGTTTAATTTGTAATTATATTTTGTAAGTTATTTACCAAATCGAATTTATACTTCTAAAAATGAGATCTTTTAATCTGGAGAGAGAAAAAAGCTGAAGATAATGTGACTACTTTTATTTTATGTGTTATTCTAATTTGCAATTTTATATAGAATAAATTATATAATTTATTAAACATATAAATGTGGTAATGGCCAGTTCATTAGAAAGCAAGATTTCATAAAAATGCAATATTATTGATTTCATTTTTTTTCCCAGTTCTCCCATACTAGACTGTATTGCAATGGATGTTTTTTAAGGCTATTAAGGTTACTGATTTAAATTTATAGAGCAGATGGTAATACCTGTTTGGTATCATTATGTACAGTTTATTTTTAGAATTCGTATTCATTTGATTAATTAAAACATAATTGAAAAATTGATTATGTATACTTTATTGACTAAGTACAAATAGTAACATTGATTTTTAAGATACTTTATATTTACTTGATAAGAAATAAAGTTTCTTAGTTTTTAATAGAAGCTAAGTCTTCATAGTTGACCTATGGTTACTTTTCATGATTTGGCAGTTTATTGCTAAGGCAGTGAAAACCAAACAGAATCAATGTTTAATGTCAGGTTGTATTCTCCAATAACGATTGCTCAATTTCAAATTTTTAATTTATATAAAACTACAGCAAATATGACTATCTTCAGAAAAAGTTGTTTTTCAAATTACAAGCTATAATCATATATCAGATAAATTTCATTAGTATTTGGCTATTTACACAAAAGAAAAAGAATACAATAGATGACTTAGTCTTTAAAATTTTTTTTATTTTTTATGTATACTTATGATTGCATATGTTAAAAAAGATGTTAAGAGATAATGAAATGCCTAAAGACTAAGTGACAGTACAGGTGATAAAGTAGACTTAACTAATTATTATATGTATTGTGAGTGTAAGAATGATATTTACCTACAAGTGATTTCTCATCAAATTTAGTATCCTTTGTTTTCATTATAGTGTTGACAATTTAAGTTTTAGTTACTTTTCAGATTTTTTTGTTGCCAGATTTGGGTTTTTGCGTGTTTTACATCATATATATCCTTTTATTCAGTGGCAACACCATTTGTAGTTTTTGTTTTACTTTCAATTTAAACTTTTTGTTCTTAGTTTCAATTCAAACCTATATGACCCAAGTTTACATTTTGTGTTTCATTGTTGCCAGCGTCTAAATTTTGTAAATTGTTCTTTTTTTTCAATTTCTTTTAGTTTATTCTTTTATTTAGTCTATTATACGTTTATTATTTTTTTAATTATATTTTCAACATTATAAATAGTTTTAATTCCCCCAATTTCTATCAATTTATTTATTTTTATCTTTTTGTTAATTTATTTTATTATATTTTTCTTATATATTTACCATATAGCATATTCGACATGTGAGCTTGACGTCATATCAAGTAAGTCCATTATTGTTATTTTATCAGTTGTTTTGAAGAAAAGGCAAACCCAAGAAAATAGTTTTTATTCATTTTCTAGTAATATTTTTTAGATTTTTTATACCATTATGTGATATAAAGTTTTCTAAAATGCGCATTTTGAAACTTTGGAAAAATTTCAGTGTTAAAAAAAATGTGTGCTTAATTTGGCGACGAGAAAAGTAGTAATAGTCACTAATGGGGTGGCTGATATTCTACTAGTTCCATAATGGATTTTGTACATGCATTAAATATTTTTGTACCAGTAATACTTGAAGAATTTGATTAGTAATTTGTTTTTATTTAATTATAGTTTAAATTTTTGAGAAAAAAATGATTTAATGTTTATATTTTGATTTTTTTTTTTTAATTTCTCAATATTAGTTGCAGTAAATTTTTTATTTCAAATTTCTTAAGCAAAATTTATTTTTAAAGTTTATAAAAAATAAACCAATTTTCATATTGTTTCAATTATTTTGAATTACTATTTTCCTCATGGAATATTATAGCCATGTAATAGTTCCAAGAACATCATGGCATAATTTTTGAGTGCTGTAAAATCAGTCTATTGCCTAACCGGTGCCGATGATCCTGTAAGCAATGATTAGAAGAGTTATTTAATTTATTCAGTTATTATTATTATTATATCTAATATTTTATGTTACATATTAAGTATTATTTATAAATATTTTATCTATTTGTATTTAAAGTATTTCAATATCATAATGTTGATTAATTAGAAAGTCTAGTTTTTATAAGAATGTTTTGTTTATGTTATTGATTTATTTTTATTGCCTGTTTCAAATAAGGACTAGATTGTACTAAAATGGATTCTTTTTATAGTGGGTACACTATTAATTTAATTAAAATTTGAGTTTTCATAAAAAAGCATTTTATTTATGTTATATACTTAGCTTTAATGCACAGTTCACTGCATCGCTATATTGCACTATACTGAAGTTTTTTTAAGTAGGTGGGTGCTACTGCCTGATTATTATAGAAAGTTCATCAGAGTAAGAGCTAACAGAAAAGAGAATTTTCTGAAAAATAAGAAATATGCTGAAAGAATGGGAAAACTACATCTTAGTTGAGAAGCATCACCCTAATAAGGAGAAGTAGCTATTCTTACTACAAATTTATTCAATGCTTAGTAAGCATCTCTTATAATAAATAATTTGCATAATGAGCAGAAAAAGTGTTAAAGATTGATTTGATTAGTGAGCGATAATCACATAATTAGTGGCGAGGAGAAAAAAAAGTCTCAGATTTGGCGTCTTTTTCATTAATAATACAAAACAGAATCTTCCTAACTTTTTGGTAAATTACAAATTGTCAATTTTTTTGGGAGGAGGGGGGGGGGAGAGAAAAAAACAATTTCTCACAGTTTGAATACAAACTGAAAGCGAAAGTGTGTATAAGTTGCTCCAGAGTTTGATTTTATTTATTTATTTTTGTATAATTAAGCGATTTATCCCAGAAATCATAAAAATCAAGGTGTACCAATTTTTCTAATTATAAGAAACATATTTGAAATTCATTTGGTAAATTTAAGCTGGAATGGTTCTAATACATATGTAAATAACAAAGTTTTTATTTAATATTGAAGCTATTTCTTAATAATTGAACAGAATAAGTAATATAATTATTTGGACTTAATTTTTATACTGATATAAGTGATAATTATAGATTTTGTTCTGCAAATTCGCGATAAATATTGTTTAAAAAAATAAAAATTTCGTTCATTTATAAATGTAAATTTTATTTTCTATGATTATTTACTAATTTAATTGTAAATAATAATGAAAAAGAAATTGTTTATATTCTATGAATAACTCATTTAATGTTAGCAAACGAAAAAAAAATCGAAATTCTGCAACATAATTTGAATTTGCACAAATTTTATAAAATACATTACAAGCAAAAATAATTAAAGTAATATAAACTACATATTTTTTACAACTTAACACTTACCAACTATCGTAAAAGTAACTTTCATTTAATCAATGAATTTAGAACGAAATAGTTAATCAACAATGATAGCGAAACAAAATATTTAAGATTATATCATTAATATATAACATTATACATGATGGAAATTAAATAAAAGTAGGATGTAATACGTTTATTGATTTAAATTAGTCATAGTACTTACTTTGGAATAATTAATCTTATTTTTATAAGATTTTGTATAATGTAAGCCTATCTCTGCATACAGAATCAAACCATCTTGTGTTACACACACCAAATTTTGTGATTACTGACAAAAGATTATTGTCAATAGCAGATTTTAATTTCTGTAGCTATTACATGAGTCAAATTTCCGATTGTTTATTTTCCGATTTTGTAGCAATGAATTATTATCACAAAACAGGAAATAACGAAATTTACATCACGGGATTATTAAAGCGATCACCATTGCGTAGCTTTCACATCACAGTGTTGGTTTTTACTGAACTAGGTGGAGCTTCCTTGAACAAAAATCAATATGAAATTGAAGTCAATAATATAACTATTTGAACGTGAATAAATTACATACACACAATTAATGAAATAATTATCGTAAAATAAAGAAATATAAATTTAATGACAATATTCCAATTATACATACATTAATGAATGATACAGAATTAAAATACAATATTTTCTTATGGCAATAATAAGAATATTTTTTGATAGTCCAATTTACACAGAATAAATGAAAAGATTAATACCATCTATATTTATTTTTGATCTTAAAATTCTTATTATATCCTGAAATTGAATAAAAAATTTTAAAGATAAGCCTTTATATAAATTATTCGGAAAAGACATCCGTACAAATCGTTAAAAAAAAAGGTTTCTTTTCAATCAACTATCCATGGCATAATAGCTATATTGTTGGCAACACTTTGTATATTTATTATTCTCATAATAGAGCAGACAGCGTGAAATGCTGTTTGGAAATGTGTTTCCTTTATTTCTGTTATTTTCGTTATAGGTGACGTCAGTTAGCTGTATTGTTTTTAAATAAAACATTATACAACTGTCATCTTTTAAATAAAAGGTAACTATTGTGCTTTGAAAGAATTTCAATCACTCTCCAGCAAAACATTTATCATCAAAGTTTTCATAATAAAATATTTTACCTATCTATGTGAATTAAAGTTATAGCCAGATAGTGTTAAAGTTAACTTAAAATTATATTTTTAAATTTATAAAATAATATATTTGGCTCTTTTTTATTTGTCTGAGATAAATACTTCTGTTAAATAAATACATTAGTTCTTAAGAATTATAGATTCAGTAATTGATAGTGAAAAAGAATACATTTTCCCTACACGATATAATTTTTTAAAAATTGCATTCTTATTAAATGACTTATGTTTTTATAACAATTTTTTTTCATAAATATCAGTTATTTATAAAAATATTAAAGTTATTATGAATTGTTTGTAATAAATTATTTAAAATCATTTAGAAATGCAAGTTAATTATAGTAGCTAATGGAGATTTTGGGAAGTATTTTACATTTTTATTTTAATCGTGAAAATCATTCAATGTTTACATATTCCCTGATTTTTGGTATCTGAATATTATAAGTCCATGTAAAATAAATAACCTGAAATTGGACTGATCAGTTGATAGCTGTTATTCACACATAATTAATTTAATATTTTTTAAAGTTAAGTATTAAAAAGTAATTATTTTTTAATATTAAAATATTTTGGTAAAATTCTAAGAGAGCCTAAAAATACCCTAAAAATTGAAAAAAATTGCCAAGCCAGAACAAAATTCCAAAATTAGTTTGGTTTACCATATCTAGTTTATTGAAGTAGGTTTATCAAGATTGGTGCAAGCCATAATTACCACCAATCAAAACCATTCCCCAAGGATGTGAGCTCTGCTAGGATCTAACCAATATTTTAAGGAATTGATCTAAGCAATTATTTGCTTATTTATTATCATGCCAATTATTTTTGTAAAAAAAAAAAAAAAAAAAAAAAAAAATGTAGAAAATTTTGCAGTTTTATTTTAAAAAGAAAAATTAACTGCCTTTTTTCTTATTATTATTGTTAATATTAGCTAGAAGATTTTAAATACAGTAATGTTTTGCACCATGTGAAGGAAAAAAACAACAATTAGCTTAAATTATCAATGAAACTAATAAAAATGTTATTTTTTTAACTCATACTCAAATCTTTAAAGCTCCATGATTATGAAAGATATGAAATTTGATCAGTATATAATATAAAACATCAGCTTTTGAATTAAGTTAGGTTACTAAATTGCACCATTTAATGGCACTGTTTCTTTGGGGAAATAATTGAAGGTTAATATAAAATACCAACAATTGTAACTGAAATCAATCTTATAAAGAAACAAAGTTACTTTTGTTAGGTTTTTAAATTTACTCTTTAAATACAAAGGTTTTTATGTTGCTGCTTGTATTAAAAATTTTTTATTGAAAATAAATATTGCTAATTTTTTTATGCTTCATTTGATAAGGATTTTTAACAATTTAATACTAATAAAATTTAGATTTATAATGGAAATCAAATCTTTATTCCCTGTTTTATTATGTTTTAAACATTTCAAGACAATTACAATATCAACTCACAAATATTTATATGTACCAGTATTTTATTACTTGCAAATCAATCTATGATTGTTTGTAAGATTAAGGCTAGTACCTCCATTGGACATTCATTTCCAAGAATTTGTTGGATTTAAATAAATACAAAACACTTAATAAAAATATTTAATTTTTCATTCAAGCAATAATATTTAATTACATAAATAAAAAACTTATGAACTCATAGATTATCTTACAATTCAAATGATTCATATTAAAATGGTCAAATATACAGTCGTTAAACTTCTTAAGAAAATATTTTTATATTTATTATTGTATTTAGCACTTCTATTGTAATTTTTAGTTTAAGCTCAGTATATATAAAAAATTGATATTTTATTTATACACATATTTATATTAATTGGTAAATATCCTAATAATTAAAGGTTATTTTTATAAAATACAAAAACAGCATTTTATCTTACAGAATAAGTTTGCGATGATAATTTACTACATTTACAAAGAAAGAAACATGAGAAACTTTTAGATATCTTTGCAAACTTGTATGTAGAAATTTAATATTCATTTTGTTAGTCGTCATTTGATTAGTTAATACTCTTACTTCCAGTTTTTTTTATTTGAATCCCACCTGAGGCATGTATGTTTTTAATGATTCAAAATCAACTTTAAATTGTAAATCCCAGCTTAAGAAACACTTGTCTGCAAGTGGGGCTATTGAATTACATATAAATGTTCCTTTTCAACTGATATCATTTCTGAGTACTTTCATTCAAAGTACTAAGTGTGTTACTATCAGGCCCAGAGTAAACAGTAATGTGAATAATTCTAGTTTTAATTTCAAATACATATTGAAATTTTTGTAGCATAATTTGAGAAGAGTTTTACATATCAAAATAATCAAAAGAGAGAATAAATAAAAAGTAATTGAATTAAAAAAAATTGTTTTCATAAAATTTATGTTTGTCCTTATGTTTTAAAGACTTTTTTCTTTATTGAATTCTTACTAAAATAAATGATATTGTATGTCTTATATATTTATTTATAAAGAAAAATAACAAAACGGACAATATGTTTTAAATAATCAGAAATTATGGCAAATAATTTTTGTATTTTCTGGAAGAATTAATTGAAGCCATCACTAAGTATTTCTATTTTCCATTAACTAGCCCAGAGATGGGCTCTACCTGTTAGATGGAAGCCTCTTGTGGTGGGAATGTTTACATAATTTAGAAGCAAGGATCATGCAAAAGACCTTTATAATTTAAGCATTTATTATATCATACCTGTCACCTACAATCAAGAGGTATCTTTTCACTTGGAGGACATTGCAATCATAACTAAATGTGCCCCAATGGTCTTTGGTAAACAATAAGAATCTTTAGCTAAGTCAGGATTCAAACTTTATCTTCTGAAAATGAGAGTGACACCTAACTAATAAGATTTCTCATTGATTCAGGACTTTCCATTAAACGTTTATGAACTCTGATGTATGAACTAAAGAAATAGTTTATGGTTTCCAGGAAAATATAAAACTTCAGTGACAAGCTAAAATTAATGAACCATATTTATTGTACTGCAGAAATTATACTTCAGGAATGCATTTGAGAAACTGATAAAATACTCAAAATTAACTATCAAAATTATATATCAAATATCAATAGTTTTTGATAGCCACATACTTTGGATATATTATCTACAAATTATTTTGATTTATATGTCGAAGCAACAAGAAATAATAAATATTATAAAATTATAATGCTATGATTTGCTCAAATTTCTTTTACTAACAAATAAGTTTAATTTCACTTCATATTAAATGGCATAATAACAAATAAACAATAAAAAAATAATGTGAAGTGAAATTAACAAATAAGTTTAATTTCACTTCATATTTTGTCTATCTATCATAAATCTTATTTGTGTTAAAAAAAAAAAAAAAAAAAAAAAAAAAAAAATTACAAAATTTGTAGTATATTAGAATTTGAGAAATGTGTTTTTTTCATTAAAATTTGCCTCTAATGATTTTATTAGGAAAATTTATTTAATTTTTCCCTATACTTCTATCTTTTAATTTTATTTACAATTTTTAAATATACCTTTTGTATTTTGTTTATTTATTTTTTTTTTGAAAAATAAATTTAATTAATATAAAATGTTCTTAAAATCATGTATTGGTGTAAAATTTTTTAGCTTAAGACATATTTTATAGACAGACAATTAGACATATTTTACAATAACAGGAATTTCTTTTATTAACATTCTAACATTTATAAATATTATAAACATTAAAAATCACATAAACAATATCTTTTACACTTAAGATAGGTATTTGTAAAAGATGCATAATACTTATTAATTTTCTGATACTTTAAAAATGTGTTTTTATTTTATTATAACAATACAAGTGACTTTTTTAGATTTAAAGTAGAAAATATATGAAGTATTTTATACATACTTTTGTGCTTACATATTTAGATAGAGAAAAAGTTTTTAATAATTTCTACATAAATTACCAATTTTTTCTGTTCTGCTCAAGAATCAATGATTCAGTTGATACTTTATTCGAGCATTTATAAAGCTAAACGCAATCCTTAATATTTTTTATATAATACTATGAACATTTAAGTCTTTTAATCCTTATTCCATTTATTTAAGATTCTTTCTAATTTTAATTTCACAATGTAGTAAACTAATTATCCGCAAAATAAGCTGATTTGGCAATTGATACGTAAAACTGTATGCAAAATAACCAATAAGCACAACTATTCTTTTAGACATTTCATGCACACATTAGGTTACATTAACTTATTTAAATATTTAAGAAACAATCAAATTATTCTCTTAATAACTTATAGATTTTGTCATTTATAGACCAGTTTATTTATTTATCACTCAATGGTAATCTTTTGCACACAAGGACTTATTAGACAGGGAACTTACAATTTAAAATCTATTCTGAACCATTGGAAACATCCATGCTCAAGATGCGATTCGAACCCATAGACTGTTGAATCGAAGGCAAGAACACTAACTATTTGTCTGCCAGCTTGGCTATTTGTAGATCAGAAAACATAGATTTTATTAATTTATCGATAAAAAAATCACTAAAAAGTTTATTTCTTTGCATTGAAACACTTATTTTAAACAAGAAATTGAAGTATTTTTGGAATTTTAATTCATAGTACACTGTTTCTAATTTATCAAGCTGTGGCATATACACCTTAAAATATCCCATGTTACAGACAAGGAACAACTATCATACTTAAATAAATTGTTTCTTGTGTTAGTTTGATTATATTATATTTTGTAATATTTGTACTGTGCACACATAAAAAATTTAAACAATAAAAAATTATAAAAAACAATTAAAAAATATAAGAATCACATTCTTAAGATATAAAAGTAAAGTTTCACTATCAGGCCTCAAAATCTTCTTCTTTCAACCTCCAAAGCCACTCTAAAAATAAATCATATAACTTATTGCAATTTATTGTTGCTCCAAAGCATTGCCAATATATGTGTTAATGGCATTTAATACACTAATACACAGTTAATCAGCACATAATACACTAAAATTTCTGTATGCCATTTCACTTAACTTGTAATATACTTTACAATAAATAACACATTTAAAAAATGAGCACATTCTTTTAAAATGTTTTTATTTTTATCAGAAATAAGTTTCTTCATGCTCCAAATCAAAAAATGTATAAATTCAATTTTTTTCTCATTCCACTTATTTCAAATGCACAAGTAAGACAATTCAATTTTCAAAATTAGAATCAGTAATTTTTAAATGCTAAAACACTAAATATAATTTAATAGGAAATTAGAAATGTTTAACTAACAACCTAATTTCAAACTATTAAAATTTATAGACCTACAGGATGTTAGTCGGTTTGTGTGTAGTAAAACTTTGCTTCCTTTGTAAAACTCTTGGTTTCTTTCTAAATGTGTTAACCTTTTTTAATTTTCAGAAACACAATAAAATTAATTATTTTTACATCTGTGATAAAGAATTTTTTTCATTTTAATGTAAGTGTCTGTATCAACTAAAACTGATAAAACAGTTAATCAAAATTTAGTTTTATCGAGTTAGTGACAATATAGTTTAATTTATTCAAATTAATGAAAATCACTGAAGTTAATCTTAAGAAATATAGTATTTAGTATTCATGTTTTAACTTCAATTTCTGTCATTTGTACATATTAATTACAAAATTTTATCCTTTTAAAAACATAATGAAATTTTATGTGTAAAAATAAACTTTCCTTAATGTTTTTTTTTTATTCTAATGAGAATATTGTATATTTTTCCTAATTGTTTTCTTTTAAAATTAAAATATTTAGCAATTTAGCTCTTATCTAATATTAAATGTTATATCTTCCAATTTTATTCTGTAATAAAAATTTCTAAAACTACTTCATAACTCCATTTATATTTACTCTCACTACATATTTTTAAGGATACTTGCTGATTGAAATTCTAATTTCTGTATTTAGGGAAGATAAATTTTCTGAAAATGTTCTTTATAAAGAAATGGATTTATATTTCTTAGTATGGTAAATAACGCATGGCTCGAATCAAAGAAATGTTTAATCTCAAAGTTGTCAACACTGCTTATCAGTTTCAAAATTTTCTGACTGTGTTGATGTCATGCAAAAAATGATAAACCAGAAATCAGATCTTTTCCTGCACTACTTTCATATGTAAAATTATTCTTTTATTTTAAGTGGAATTAATCCATTATCTAAGTGTTGTAGATTGATTGTATTAATATTTTTTTGTTATCATATGCATTTGTGAATATTTTGCAACTGTAACATTTGAGCTCCTTACAAGTTTTTGGCTTTAAATCTAAAATTGTAATTTCTATTTCTGATGAGGAATTTATTTTTAATATTGCTTGAATATGAAGATGTAATGTTTTGAACTATTCAGTTTCTGATTCTTCAAATAAACTTTCACTTAATAAGACAATTAAAATTCAGCATACCGAGAAAATTTTGCCAATATTGATTATTTTTCTATAATGGAAATAAAAGTAATTATATTCTTATTACATATTGCAATTATATAATTTTTAAATTTTTATAAACTCATTTTTTAATGTATTCTAAAATGTTATGAGTATATATTTAATACATTAAAAATATGAGTATTTTTATCCATTTATATGTAATAGTAAAAAATTTTATTCCACAATAGTATCGGTTATATTTAAATATTTTCATATTAATTTTTATCTTACAGCTTCTGGATTATTATTAAATTATTTTTATAATAAACCAATTATATGTTTATGTTTTGCTAAGAAGCTATTTAAATCACCATTTTGATTTAACC